>VXBR01000463.1:115481-128706 GCA_013400215.1 Cisticola juncidis | reverse complement strand
AAGGAAAAAAAGGAAAAAAAAGGAAAAAAGGAAAAAAGAAAAAAGAAAAAAAAAGGAAAAAAAGGAAAAAAAGGAAAAAAGGAAAAAAAGGAAAAAAAAAGGAAAAAAAAGGAAAAAAAAAGGAAAAAAAAAAGGAAGTCAGCTCACTGATCTGGAAAGGGCTGAACATCCCTCAGGCCAGGTCAGCTGGTCCTAAACCATCCCTGCTCTTCCTGACAAACCCCTTCTGCTTCCTGGCTGGATGTTTTATCCCAGATTTCCTGCCCTGCATCCCACCCTGTCAGGGGCACTGTGTGTTTGATGTCACCTTGCTACAGCTTTATTCCAGTGAAGAAAGGAGGAGGATTTTTTTTCCCCCTTGCTCTATATCTCCTGAAAACTTCAACAGTTAATCCTCCATCTCTCAGATTGAAGGGTTTGAAATATTCTGGTGGCAGTTCTCTACCCCATTTGGTAACTCTGCTCTGTTTTTTGCATGAACTCCACAATTAGTGTGGGGTGTCAATCCTCTCCCATCTGCTGCCTGCAGGAGGAATTCTCACCCCTTCCAACCACTGCTCTCAGCACCAGGAGCACGTCTGGCATCCCCTCCTGCTCCACACCTCAAACCTAAACCCTGCCAGAGCTGGGAATGTTGTCTCAGCTTGGGCATCACCTCTGGGTGCAAACCCACACACAGGACACAGCTGCAGCAACAGCTGGGGCATTTCAGGCTCTGGACTGTGTCTAGAAGGGAAATTTAATCACTCTAATTCTTATAGATAGCTGGGGGAATGACCCATTTTCTCAGCTGCTGAAAGACAAAGCTGTTGTAAGGCTATAAAGATGATTTAAGGGTATGTATCAGTTTAGAGGGGGAAAAATTCTGCAAGCTCAGACAGTTGTAAAATTGCCACTTTATGGCTGTGTCTGCTTGGACTCTGCCAAATTTATGAGGCCACAACACCTATATTATTGAATATAATGTCTAGCTTCTATTACCTTGTCTTTGCAATCAAATCTAATGTTTAACATCCCAGCCCTTCAATAATGACACTCCATATCAATTAAAAACAATAAAACCAGTTCCTTTCAGATATTACTTGAGGCTCAATAGCAATTAGTCAAAGATTGCAGATCAAGAATGAGGGATGAAATATTCTTGCAACTTTTGGTCCACCAAGGATTCATATATCCACTTTTCCCACCCCCTCAGTGCAGCAGTGGTTTAAATTACACAGCCTCATCCCATCCCAGCACAGAATGTCTTGATTGCAAGAACACAGGCACTGTTAAACACAACCACCTCCTCTCTCTGCAATTCTCTGCTGCAGGGAAAAGTGGATTCATTGAGGCTCAGCAATTGTGAAATTGGGCAGAATGTAACTCCAGAAGATACTCTGTTAATTACAGGAAATCCCATAAAAACCAGGCACGTTAAGTGCACAGAAATTACTGGGAACCAGAAAGGCATTTTAAGAAAAAGTAAATCCTCTTAAATAGCCCCATCCCCATTTCTTTGTTTTTGGTTTCTTCCTCCCTGCTTTTACCTCAGAACTCAGATTTTGCTGTGGTTCTGTTCAGCATTTCCAAGGGTCTCCTGTCGCTGTGAGCCTCGCCCAAAAAGACATCCAGAGCTATGAATTTGGGGAGATCAGAGCAGCAGGGAGAATCCCCACCTTGTTTATTATTCCTATTATAGACTTCTAGCAAGGTGCCCATGGGTTGGAGAGTGGCATTCCCACCTCTCACCCAAATTAGTCAGAGACTGTCATCAACCTCCCCTTCTCTTGGAGAAGGGATTCAAAACAATGGCAATAATTACAAAACAAAATCTCCTTGTTTATATGAACAAGAGTGAGAAGTGTACACTGCTTCTTTAGTATGAATGCTCAGAAAATTAGTAAAATCTCACATTAAAGTCCCCTTACCTCCAGCCCGGGGCGGGGTCCCACAGAGCAGCACGACCCCCTGGCCCTCCCGCACCGACACCGCGCTCCTCATCTTCATCCTGGGGCTCTCTGCATCTGCCAGGGAAAAACAAGAGAGCAGGAGGTCAGGGAAAACCAACAGAGAGGGGACTGACATCCTGAAATCCTGACCTCAGTGAGCAGGATGTCAGGGAACACCAGCAGACAGGGGATTGACATCCCCAAAATCCTGACCTCAGTGAGCAGGAAACACCAGCAGATAAGGGACAGACACCCCAAAATCCCGACCTCGGTGAGCAGGATGTCAGGGAACACCAGCAGAGAGGGGACTGACACCCTGAAATGCTGACCTCAGTGAGCAGGAATGTCAGCAAAAACCAGCAGACAGGGGAGTGACACCCCAAATCCTGACCTCAGTGACCAGGATGTCAGGGAACACCAGCAGAGAGGGGACTGACACCCTGAAATGCTGACCTCAGTGAGCAGGAATGTCAGCAAAAACCAGCAGACAGGGGAGTGACACCCCAAATCCTGACCTCAGTGACCAGGATGTCAGGGAACACCAGCAGATAAGGGACTGGACACCCTGAAATCCTGACCTCAGTGAGCAGAATGTCAGGGAACACCAGCAGAGAGGGGACTGACACCCTGAAATGCTGACCTCAGTGAGCAGGAATGTCAGCAAAAACCAGCAGACAGGGGAGTGACACCCCAAATCCTGACCTCAGTGACCAGGAGGTCAGGGAAAACCAACAGAGAGGGGACTGACATCCTGAAATCCTGACCTCAGTGAGCAGGATGTCAGGGAACACCAGCAGACAGGGGATTGACATCCCCAAAATCCTGACCTCAGTGAGCAGGATGTCAGGGAACACCAGCAGACAAGGGGGTGACACCCTGAAATCCTGACCTCAGTGAGCAGGATGTCAGGGAACACCAGCAGAGAAGGGACTGACACCCCGAAATCCCGACCTCCCAACTCTTGCAGTTGAGAAGGAAAGGCTGCTCGGCACTAGGGAGGGTGGCAGAATCAGGGCTGCAAGGAATTAATCTGCAGTGAGATAATTGAACAGATCCTGTGGCTAATTTTGTTTTTATACCTGGATTCTGCCACCCTGATAACCAAAAAGGAGCAATGACTCAAGAACAGGTCCTTGAGCCCCTGTTTCTTTGGAAATGGAGGCTGTGATGGACACGGCATCAAGATCCTACTGAGCTCCCATGTCCAACATAAAATAACATTCATAACACTATTCAGGAAACAGATATGGATCTTTCCCAGGAGAAAGGAACCTCCTGGACCACATTCCTGCAGGAAAATCCCCAGGAGCATCACTAAGCCAGAGCTTTGCACCTCGGTGTGCTGACCCCTGCTCTGACTGGCCTCGGGTCTCTGGGGCTGTTTTAATCTGTGTAAGAATCACAGGAGGTGATCCTGAGGTGGAAGAGATTCACAAGGATTACTGAGTCCACCTCCTAGCCTTGCAAAAAAAAAAAATCACACACAAAAATCACACACAAAAACAACACACAAAAATCACCCACAAAAACCACCCACAAAAATCACCCACAAAAACCACCCACAAAAATCACCCACAAAACCCACACACAATATCGTCCAGCACTCCTTGTGGGGGAAGAAAACACTTCAGTTTCGAAAAATATAAATATTTTACCTTAAAGTAAGGTTTTCCCTCTACCTGATGAGTCAAGACCCAAGTAAGTTGGGCCTCATTATATCCTTAAACTAAGTTAAATACAACATGTAAGACAGATCAAGTGTCCCACACTAACAAAGGTTTTTCCATAAATAAACCATATATTTTTCCATAATAGAAAAGCAGGCAATTTGAAAAAAAAAAAATCTATTTATAACCATGTACAGGATTCTAAACTAACACAGTCTTTAAATAAGGCTGTCTTTATAACCAAGCATAATAGGAGCAGTGAGCTGACCAACAGTAGCTATTTCCCCAAAATACAGTGATTTTTATTACTGCAAAGCAACAGCTGCTACAGTGAGAACACTGAATAAGAGCGATTAGAATTTCAATGCTTCCTTTAAAAAACGCTGCAGTAGGAGAGTTTTGCACAATCCTTTGTCAGTGCACGTGAAGTCCACAGGAATCTTTTTCACAAGGGCTGTTTCCAGCTTTCCAAGTGAATTTCCACTCTCAGAATAAACCCAGATCCTTTTGCTGGACATGATGTTGGAGTCAAATACAACCCCAGCCAAACTGATTTCACTCAGGGATCACAAAACAGCACAGCCTTAAATCCAGAAGTTAAAGTTATTTAACTTTAAAGTTGATTTACTAAGAAGATTTAATGTCAAATTTATGCTTGCTTGTAGTCTTACTAGAGTTTTGCTGTTAGGTATTCTATGCTTTGCTTGCTGTTTCATTAAGACTTTGTGTGTTAAGATTTCTATGTTTCAGTTGTTGTTTTATTTCTTATGTTTATAACTGATTGTATTGTATTTATAACTGATTTTGTATTGTAAGACCGCTCTTAGAACTCTCACACCTTCAGATATATGCTTGTAAATAATAAATCATCTTGTTTAGATACTAAAATGTTTTCAGACTGTAAGAAATTTGTGTACCCATAGTAACAACCTCAGCAATTATTTCAGGCCATTCGAGCATCTTGTTCTTTCCCCCATAACATCAGACATTCCTCAGCTGCCCCAACACCATTTCCCAGAGCAATGGAAGGAAAAACCAGGAGCTGAGAGAACACAAACTGTTCTGTTTCAGGATGAATCACACCCACAGAATTAGTGCTTTACATACAAAATTAATCTAGACTGCTTTTTACCCTCTTACATCACAACCATCACAAGCCTTAAATCTTCAATAACATCATTTCCATAGCTGAAAGGGGTTTTAAGGCATTTAAGTTCATTTATTGCAACTACAGACCCTCAGAACCTTCCTTGTCTTTGGGAATTGTATGGGATTGGGGTGGGACCACCTCAGGAAGGGATGTGGGACATGCTGGAGGATTGGGAAGGAAATCACCCCAGAGAGGACCCACCAATCTTATAAAAATTGGAATTATTAATCACTGATTGCAGGTGAAGAGTGTTGTCACAGAAAAACCATTTTTGGGGAGACAAGAAGCAATGCACATCCATCCAAAAACGGAGAATTTGAGCCATGCTGCAATAAAAGAATCATTTCCCACAAATCAGCAGGAAGGACCCATCCCACCTTCCAGAGCAGCTCAACCACACAGCTGCCAAAATACCAAAATACCAAAATACCACCACTGAATTCCTCTGCAAACCTCTGGATTTCTCTTGTCTGGCACAGCTTTAAACATAATAAAAAATCACCATGCAAAAGAGGAGCAGGGCCCTTTATTAGCATTACACAGGGAAGTCCCAATCTCTGACCCTGCAGAGCACTGGCTGCTCCTCAGCTCTGATTTCAGGTGCTCCAGGGGACTGAAAGTCAAATCCAGGCATGTTTGGAAGGATATCAAGAGTGATTGTTCATCTCTGAGCTTCTTTGTTAGGTTTTTGTTAAGATTTTTTAATAAAGCCACTATCCCAAGCACAATAACACGAGGGAGTAGAGCTTTATCTTTTAACAAAACTTATTATTACATGATCTCATTAGGAAGGGACATGAAGTCCTCAGGGTAAATAAAATACCTTAAAAGGTGGACTAATAACAGCAAAGCTTGTTGATTTTTACAGATTGAATTGTATCCCTGAAATCTGAGGCTCCTTTGCTGCTGAAACTTCTCAATTGATAAAATCTGATAAAATAAAAGGAACAGAGATCAGGACAGAGGAAGGTTTTGGGGAGTGGTGAGTCAGAACAGGACTCAGCAACACAGGATGACAGTTTCCCACAATTTCCCATTGCTCAGTGACAGAAAAGGCCAGAAACACCTGAAATATTTCTGCATTTTATCTGCTGGACTAAAGACTGCGTTTTATTTATTTTTATTCACCAGCAGATTTTTAAAACTCTCTCAAACTGGTCACCAAACTCAAGTGCTTTCATTAGTTTCTCTTGCCTTGATCTTTTCACTTCTTCCTTGCATTTGTTACACCTCATTTCTAACCTGCTTTCATCTGAAATGCAACTATTCACAGAAAAATTACCAAGTTAATTACTCAACCCTACCAGGCAAAGGCTCTGATCCTGCCACTGAAAATATTTTGGTGAAAATGTTACAAAAATCTTCACTACAAGGGAAAAAAACCCAACATAAAAGCCAAGCTAGAAGTGTAATTCGCAAATTAAATGGTTTTATTGCCTGTTTATAGTTTGCCATATAGAAGGAAGTTTAAAATTAGCAAGTGAGGCTTCCTGACTCCTGAAGCAGCGTTTTTTAATTCATGATAATACATGTATTTGCCACATTGCTCTAGTACCAAGTCCATAAAGTTGTATCAACTGAAATACACATACCATTGCAATAAAACTGAGAAAAAACCCACAGTTCAGGTTTGTTAAAGTCTTTGATTCTGCCCAAAGTGAGAACAACAAAACGAGTTCCTGCTCATAGAGAAAGGATGTGAAAAATGCAAATTCCACTGGGTTCTCCCCTTCTGTTTGACAAGCCAAGGTTTCAGTCTCAAGCACTGAGGTTTAAAGTTGCTGAGAGAGATTGCAAAATGTGCAGTGACAGAAATGCAAGTATCAAACCCATAACAGCTGCACTGGAGCACTCCTGTGGTACTCAGGACAATTAAAGACACGGATCTGTGGATTCATGAGGGGAAAACACAACCTGGAGCATCCCTGGAAGGTCAACAAGACTGAAAACAGGGACATTCCATAAAAGTTTAAATCAGAACTCATCCCATTTTATAAACTAATAAATCAGAACTCATCTGCAGAGCTCACTGACCACATTCACCTCCCAGAAGTTTCTGTAATCAAGAAAGGAAGCAAAGGAAAGGGGCAAGATCACATCAAACACCACAGCCAGGCTTTGGAAAGACACAGAGCATCCTGTATGAAAAATTCAGAGTATTTCTGGTGACAGAGCTGCTGCACACACACAGCTGCTGGCGTGTGGCAGGGCTGAATTATGCTGTATTTTGTCAGGAAACCTCTGTGATATTTCACCCCCAGACACCAACTCTGTACACAGGAACTTGGTAAGATTTGCAGGCACTGCTAGAACTTAAACCAAACCTTATTTATTTTTTTAAGTAATACACAGAACACATTCACTGTGAGAGGAGCAGGATTCAGTTTTCCAACTTTTTTTTTTTTTAATTCAGATTTCCAAGTCCAGCAACACCCAAGCATCTCACCACATTTGTATCAATTGCTCTTTATTGTCAAAACTTGTTTATTAGCAATTCTACTGCAGAACAAGGATTCAAGCTCTACAAACATAATTGTGCTTAATAGCCACAAAAAAATTCATTGTATTGCTGCACCAGACCCACTGTTTTTCAAAGGAGCAGAACTTGTTAAATACACTTTAGGTGTAATTCTGTACTGTAGGATGTTCAAGTGCCTAAATGAGTCAGACAACCAAATCTAAGCTGTTTTCTTGAGTGGGTAATTCTGAAGTGAGGACTCTGTTTGATGTCAGCCCATAATGAAGCACTAATTCACAGCCCACTCGCCCTGGTGAAAGTCACATTATTGAAAAGATCGGAAATTCCACTCTCTGAGCTCTCGAGGGCAAATAACAGCCTCAGCACGTTGTAATAGCTATGCTGGTAATGAGAGCTGCTGGAGAAAACAGACTAACACCAATTTGTTTCTTTGAAAAGAAAAAACCAAACCTAACAACAACAAAACCCCACAAACTTCACCACCAGCCCCTAACTCACATCCTCCCCATCACCCTATACCCCAAAACTGGCATTTCTGTGGTCATGAATTTGGTATTTCAATACAAAATTCAAAGTGTACCTTCAAAACTGAAGGTGCACTTGGCATAATTAATTTCCACCAGGAATTATTTGGGATACCTGGCCTGTTAACCTTGAAAACACCACACCAGGTGAGCCAGTGAAAAAACCTCTGCTTAACAGATTAACACCAATTTGTTTCTTTGAAAAGAAAAAACCAAACCTAACAACAACAAAACCCCACAAACTTCACCACCAGCCCCTAACTCACATCCTCCCCATCACCCTATACCCCAAAACTGGCAACACCAAGGCATTTCTGTAGTCATGAATTTTGTATTTCTTTAGACAAAACAAATACAAAATTCAAAGTATACCTTCAAAACTGAAGGTGCACATGGCATAATTAATTTCCACCAGAATATTTAGAATACCTGGCCTGTTAACCTTTAAAATACCACACCAGGTGAGCCAGTGAAAAAACCTCTGCTTAACAGATTAACACCAATTTGTTTCTTTGAAAAGAAGAAACCAAACCTAACAACAACAAAACCCCCCAAACTTCACCACCAGCCCCTAACTCACATCCTCCCCATCACCCTATACCCCAAAACTGGCAACACCAAGGCATTTCTGTAGTCATGAATTTTGTATTTCTTTAGACAAAACAAATACAAAATTCAAAGTATACCTTCAAAACTGAAGGTGCACTTGGCATAATTAATTTCCACCAGGAATTATTTGGGATACCTGGCCTGTTAACCTTGAAAACACCACACCAGGTGAGCCAGTGAAAAACCTCCTGCTGCCTTCCCTGCATCCAGCCTGGGAGAATCTCACCAAGCAGGAGCAAGGGATGAGACCAAAAATCATCTCTGTCATCAATTTCTGCTGGGCAGAGAGAGGGGATAAAAATATTAAAAGTGAGCATTAATCAAAGCAGGCAGGGTAGGGGAGATTTGTCACTCCAGGAGAGATTCAGAGGGAAGAAATTCTCAAGAATTTCACTTGGGTCAGGCTGGTGCTTCAGGGAGAGCACAGAATTCCACACCAACCCCTAAAAAATCCCTTTCTGCTGTGCCACGTGGCTGAACTCGCATTTAATGCCCTGAAACTCCACGCCAAGGCAAACAAAACAATTTTTTTTTGTTTTGTCCCATCCTTCAAGGCTCGTTTTACACTCACACAACTTCTGAGTTTGGAAATGTTGCCCCCATCTCTGCTCACATCAACCCCACCAGCAGAGCCCACCTGATTGTTTGTGCAGCCACAGAAATATTGGCAATAAAATGCAGAAACCTCAGTGCAGAACAGACCCTCCCTGCAGGTTGTTTCCACCCCACAAAATGCTGAATATCTCACAGGTGAGTCCTGCTGGGATGAATGGGTTGCTGGAGCCAGGTGCAGGGAACAACAGCAAAAAAACCCAAACCAAACAAAACAAAAAACACACAAAAAAACCCCCAAACAAAAGAAACAACCAACAAAAAAACCAAACCCCAAAAATCCACCAAAAAACCAAAAACAAACCAACAAACAAACAAACAAAAAGAAAAACCACCAAAAAAACCCAACCAAAAAAAACCCACCAGAAAACCAAAACCAAAAAACCCCTTCAAGTCTTTGAAACTCTTCCCCTTCCCCTGAATCAACTTGAGGTGCAGGAAAATATGGAACAGGAGAAAATTAAATGCTCTTACATCAATTAAAGGAGAATAATTCAAAGGTTTGTGTCATATAAACACAAATAGAGAAACTAAAAAATAAATTGGCACAGATGTGTCAGGGAGTGGTGAACAGGAGATGCCAGCATGGGAGGAGGCAGAAGAGGAATAATGAGGGGAAAAATAGACAGAGAGGGATGAGATGATTTGTGGGGTCTGTGGAACTGAAGGAAGGGACCAGAGACAGCAGAGATTTTTTTTAAAAAAGCACTAAAAAATATTAACAATATAAAAGTTGAGTCAACATCTGATAAGCAGGGAGTATTTTTTTTTAACATGCTTTGCACTGGCAAAAATACACTGAAAGAACTGGAAAAAAAAAAAAAAACAAACCAAACCCTAACAGCATTACTAGGGAAATGCATGTTTTGAAAGAAAAATGTTCTCCAATAGGTATTTCCAAAAATATGCCTTTCATAAATTCCTATTATCTGGGAATTACCACTCAACTCCAGGCAAACACAGCGCTGCACAAAGCAATTCAGGCAATTTGAGGAGGATCTCAGGAGGCAGGGATGTTTGCTCAAGGAAATTATCCTACAGTCGACTTCTCAGATGCAACACGGATTATTTTTTCCCTCTAACACTTTCCCAAAACAAACCCTGAGAACATCCTGACAGTAACCACAGAGCAGGTTTAGTGCTGAGGAACACCAGGATATTCACATTTTAATGGTTCAACAGATGGCTCAAGCCCTGCCAGATCCAGCTCTCATTATCTGAAGGTTTGTTTATTTATTAAATATGCAGCAGTGTTCCCAAAAAGCCTTTCCTCGATAAATAAATCAATGAAAACCATTCTACAATAGCTCAGGGAACATGCTGATGACAGTGGGAGGTTGTTTTTTTTTTTTTTTTGGGAGTGGGAGTTTATTTTTTTTTCCTGCCACTGACAGATGTTTGCAGAGATGCCACCTTTCCATGGAGGAATGGGCAGATTCTGCCCCAAGTATTCCCAAATATTTCATCACCAGAAGGGATTCCTGGGATCTGAGCAACCAGGATCTGTCATTTCCTCCCCTCCCAAGGTGTGGAGCACCAGGCACAGATCCCAGCTTTGGCTGGGGCCACAACAGAGGTGACAGTGACAAAGAGCAGGGCCAGCAGGTGGAGAAGGGTCCTGCCACAGATTCTCCACATTCCCAAAACACCAACCTGGGAATCAGCACAAAAACCCAACTCTCACAGCCCTTCCAAACACTTCTGTTCTCATCCAAATGTGTGACCTCACATGGGCTGAGCAAAATAATCTGAAGTGAAACAAATCCTCCCCCATCCATCAGCTACAACAGTGAAATAAAGTGCCAAAAATAAGAGTTCTAGCCTTAACCCATGATTTACCCTCCCAAAATCACCTCTGCATCCTCTGTTCCAAAATCAGCTGGGTTTTATGCCCAGTTCCAGCTGCTGCTCCATATTTTTACCTGGACATGTTAATGGACTTTTATTTTTTGTATTATTTTAATAATTCTCCTGTTTAGTGGTTCTCAACCTCAGGTATGTTATGCCTCAGCTCACTAATAAAAGAAACACAATGCAAAGTAAAAGATTACTGGACTTTTATTTTTTGTATTTATTTTAATAATTCTCCTGTTTAGTGGTTCTCAACCTCAGGTATGCTATGCCTCAGCTCATTAATAAAAGAAATACAAGGGAACCTGGAGAAGGTGACTATTTCTACATAACTGAATTCAACAACCCACCTGAAGTGGGTTATTGCTGTAGAAAGGATAAGGTACAAGGATAGATTCAAGCTGTAACAAAAATAATATTTACAGAGGAATTTAGGAGAAATTAAAACTTTTAATTCTGGTATAGAAGGTGAAAAAGACAGGCAGAAATAAGAGTAAGACGTTTTCAGAGCACATTTGCCTGGCTCATGCAGAGAAAGAGCAGTTATTTCACTGTTATTAACCATTCACATCACAGTTTGAAGGGAGAGGTGGGCGAATTTTCACGTTTGACAAATAAAGTAGCTCAGACTCAGTATCCCGAGTGCAGCATTTGGGACTGACATTAATTGCTCCTGTGAGGTTCAAACCCACCATTTGTGAATCAGGGAGATGATGTGCTCCTCCCTGTGCTCCACTCCAGCCCTGCAGGATCTGAGGGAGCACCAGGATGTCACCACAGCATAAAACAGGTTCTGCAAAATTGCTGCAAACATTTCTGGCTGTAAATCTCCGGGGTTACTTGCTGGGATTAGACTACATTAACAGGCTCAGAAGGACAGCAGAGATAAGAAAAATGATCTATTTCCATCCCACACTGTGCAGCAATGCTGAAGTTGGAGCTTAATGGATGTTCAGGAGCACATCAAAGCAAAGAAGAAGAGATTTTGTTCACCTCCTTCACAGCAGCAAAAAGTGGCTAAAGCAGAGGGTCTGGAGTTATTTCTTACAGATTCCAAGGAAAGGCATTTCTTACACCCTGTTGTCATTTGCAGCTGACAAGTAAACAGGTATTTTCTGTGGCAGATAAGGCAGAAAAATGGAAAGAAACCCCGTGTTCCTGTGATGTGGACAGCAGAGAGGTTTAAAACAATAAAAATTTGCCCAGTTCACATAAAAATGCAAAAATGAAAATTAGAACTTTATCTCTAGGAGACAGACCATGGAGGAGTCCATGAGGCAGAATCATTTCTTCAGTGCTAAAGATGAAAAACAAATGGTGAAGTTTCCCAGTGAAGTTTCCCAGTGAAGTTTCCCAGTGAAGTTAGATCCCCAACCTGGGCACAAGCACGAGCTGTTAATTCATTATTTAATGAAAAGCAGAAAACCACTGCATAACCTAATTCAGTACTGTGCAAACCTATTGCTCTCCAGTCCCTAATAAAATCAAAAGAACACACTGAGGCTGCAAACTCAATTATTTGGAGGTAGAAAATACCAGAATTAAGGTTGCCTAAGACCACAAACACTGGCAGAGGAACAAACCAGAAGCGATTTCAGTGCTGGTTCACACCAGAGCTTCCTGCTATTGAAGCAGCCACTTCCCTGTCCTACCTGGAACCCTCTGAAGTGCTGCTGAGTGTGTTTAATTAGTTTTCAAGAGCCTGAGTGCTCAGTGGAAGGTGTGAGGTTATTGTGAGGCAGGCACTGAGCTCTGGCCGAGTGCCTGCTCCTGCTCCTGGGCCATGTTTGGGGACACCAGAGGAGCAGTGGCCACTTGGAGCTGCTCCAACACGCAGAGCCAGACCCGTGGCTGCTGTTCTGCTGATCTGAGCTGTGTAAGCAGCTTGCTCACATTTGTACTGCCCAGCAGCAGCTCCCAGCAGGCTGCAAAGGCTCCTTGGTGTGGGGTGAAGGGATTGAGAGCAGCTCCGGGGGATGCCCAGAGCAGCTCTTTGCAGGATGCTCCTGTCAGAGTCCAGGACATCCCTCTGGTCACCCTGGAGGGTTTGGGGACAGGACAGGGGGTCTGGGATCTGTACAGGGGGGTCAGAGCCTCACACAGAGCCCAGGAGGACACTGCCTCTGATCCCTGCCATGGCAGTGAATACTCACATGCAGGGAGAATCACAAATCCTAAGAATTTAAAAATAAATAGTAGCTGGTTTGTTATAGAATATAAATATAGAAATTAGGATTCTTAGCATATGGGGCTGAAGGGACAAGCTGGAGGAATTGGGGAGTGGCCCCTGTGCTCCTTGTTCTTGCTCTCGTCCCCCATCTTTTCCTGAGTTGGACTTTAGAGATTGGTTCAGAGTAGAAATGACATGTTAGTGTAGGTAGTAGGTATTGGTAAAATTTTGT
>VXBR01000463.1:98405-110923 GCA_013400215.1 Cisticola juncidis | reverse complement strand
CAAATTCTCTCAGCCAAGCTTCCCCTTATTTCAAATCCTCATCAAAAACATTTTAGCGACATCCTCTTTTCTACATCATAGCTTGGTGCTCTAAAAAACATTCCAAATTGATATTCTAAATCTTTATTTCATTTTGAGGGGCTCCAAATCCCCTCATGAACCACGGAGGGCTCTAAAAAACATTCCAAATTGATATTCTAAATCTTTATTTCATTTTGAGGGGCTCCAAATCCCCTCATGAGCCACGGAGGGTGGGGCAGGACACAGCACAGTTGTGTTTCTGTTGATTGGAACAATTTTCANTTTTGTTTGGAAAAATTTTCTTTTTTTTTTTTTTTTTTTTTTTTTTTGAACTTGCAAACTCCAGTTGAAAGATCAAAGCATTCAATTCCTACTGCATGTTCCTATTAACTTCAATGGGTTTTAGATCAGGGCCTTAATGGGGTATTAATGTAATGTAAACATTTTTAAGTATTATCTTAATATTATCAGTAGCATGTTAAATGGGCTAACAAGACCCCATTAGGGTAATTCTGACAAACAAATCAAGGGCTCAAACTTTCCTCAGCAAGGACTTGCTTTGATTTTTCAGTGAATTTAAGCTCTGTTTTCCCAAATAATCCATATTTCAGAGTTTGTAAGAAGAGTTTTGCAATGCAAAAATCCTAAGGAACGTCACTACTTTTCTTACACAAAGAAATCAAGCACACACAGAAAATAACTAAAAGTATTTTTGATTTAGAGCTTTATCAGGTGAGGGGAGCTATGCAGGAAATGCTGAAATTTTTAGTTATTTATCAATAATTTTTTTTTTCAGAAATGAAGCCAGCACTTCAAAAGCCTCCTGTTAAAAAGATTTCAGAATTTAGGCATACAGTCTAAAAATCTAAAATCATCTTGGTGTCCATTGTCTCCCTTGAACTTCAGACATACATTAAGCAAGTCCAACCAAGGGGAGTATTTAATAAGAGAAAAAGATGAATAAACAGGTTTTAGGCTGTTTTCTGGAGCCTCATCCCTGGGACTCTGGGCATTCAAGCACCAGGATTTTCCCAATTCTTCACCTTGGACCAATGGAGAGAAGGGCTGGACACAAAGCTGGGGCTCCTGCCCAAAATTCAACTTTCTCCTGAGAGATTCCAGGTCCCATGAGGAGCAAACTCATGGCAACGCCCAGATTTACCTTTCCTCTTCCCAAGTTACAGAAACCATAATGCTACAAATCATTAAATCTGTATTTTTGGCTGAGCCTAAACTTTTTGGAGGAGTTAAGCTGATGCAACATCCTAAAACAGCACTAAAGCTTTAACCTTGGTGAAAAAACTACACAGGAAAATGATGTGATAAACAGCTTTGGGAGGAAAAAAAACATCTTTGAGCTCTCTATTTCTTGCTCCAAAATATTCTTTCCTTTATTTTCTATGCCAGAAAGTCTCTGCTTTCTCCTTGCCACACTCCTCTCCTTCTCAAGCTATTCATGCACAAGCTTTTGAAAGATAGTAAGAGACAAGCAGATTTACATCAAAAAAAAAATAAAGAGAGAGATAAGGTTGCTATGGGAATAAGAAGACAAAAACTGTTACTTAATCCAACATAAAAAGGATGAGAACTGGAGAGAACTCAGATGGAATTGAAACTGTCACCCCAACCAGTGAGGTTATGATCTGAAACAACTGCTTTTTCTCCCTCATTTCCTCCATGCTTTCATGTAATTTCATTTTCTCCTCAGAATCTCTTTGCAGAATACAATATTTCGTGTTCAGATCCAAAAAACTTTAAGAAATGAATCAGAAGTAATATTTTCCCATATGTTGCTCACTGCTGTCACTCACCAGGCAAACTCTTGCAAGAGCTGAATTATTTCCTCTCTGCAGCAATGCTATGGATGGAGATGTGAAATTGGAGATAAATCTTCAGATTTCAGATATAAATTATGTATAAAAAATAGATCCAGCAGTGTAATTGTCTCACTTTTAACTACAGCCTGTGGTCTGCAATAAAGTTTTCCATCAGCTAAGCAGATTCAGATTTAGGGTTTTTGTACAGCTGCAATCAAAGCAGTTCTTACACACTCTGAAGGCAGAATTGTCACAGCCCCTCTCCCAAAAAAGTCAAGGCACCATTTCTGTCAGAGCTTATCTCAGAAAACACTGGCTCTTATCAGTGCTCGCTGGAATCACTGCCCAGCCAGCACAAAACATCAGCCAAGGAATGGATCTGTCCTATTTTCAAGTTGTTGATACAGGATAAATGTTTCTCCTCACTTTGAAAAGCACAGGGAAAATGTCTTTGCTTCCATTGCACACCCCAGAGCTGCCCTGACTCAATAAATCCAGGGCTGTGTGATCTCCCAACACAGCAAATCTTAAAAATGAGAAATGGGATGAAACTTTGAAACACTCAATTCATAAAGTCTCTACCAGTGGGTGATTTCTGGCAACATAAAGACTGGAAATAATCTGGAATAAGAACTTTTCCTGGACATGCAGCACATCTTAGGAAGAGGAATTCTAATTTGAACCCTTTCTCTGCCAAGCTGTATCTCCAATATGAAAATTTGCCACTCAGGTGTTCACCAACAGGGAGATCTTCATGTGCCACCTCTGAGCTACAGGAGAATAAACATCAACCAACCTGAGGATTTTATTGTTTTCTGAGTTATAAACACCCACACAAGGAATCAGGATAAAATATACACTAATTACCCTTGACTATGCAAATGGAGCTATTTTTAATTCAGGTTTAGACCATGCTGAAGTTCCCATTGCACAACAATTGCCAGAGGCAGGGAATGCTGCATTCTCCTCTGCATTTTTTTTGCTTCTTGCTGCATGCAGAGCACCTCGAGTTGCACCAAATTCTTTTGCAAGGTGTGACTGCAGCTCACTACAGGACAGACTGTGAGGGTGGAACTGGAGATGAAATTTCTGATTATTTCAAACAGGATCCTGACACACTCTGCTGTCCCTGCTGAATAAAAGTGATGCTCACACGGTACTTTTTAACAAAATGACAATTTAGAGATAGGAACTAACCCTTGTGTGTATTTAGGATAAATGTGGTAAATCTCAGCTTTGAGACTCTTCTTACCCAGATCCTTGGGACCACACAAACACCTCCAAAGTGTCATTAGGCTTTTTCCTGGCAATTTAAATGGAAATTTGGGTCACCTGCTCACAGCCATCACCCTCAAACCCAGGTCTCCTCAAAACTCCTTGCACTGGGCTATTATTCCATGTTTCTGTGTCTGCTCAGGAGGTGCAACTAAATAATCTTTAAGGTCTCCTCCAACCCAAACCATTCTGTCATTCTCATTTTACACCACCTACTTGGCTTCAATATGGAATTTATTAATTTACATCACTGCACAAAGTCACTCTGTACCTGCCCTTCTATACTGAGGTTTTCTGCTCTCATCTACTGAGTGAAATATTACAAATACTTGGAGTGGCTGCTTCAAATAAAGTGGTTTCTGCAAATGTTCTTGAACATATCACCCCCAGAAATGCAGAAATAAAGGACAGGAAAGCACAAACATTTACCTACACATCACCTTCTTTCTATTCCAAGGCAGCAAACAACTCCCCCCTACAGAAAGTTCTCCTTCCCTGCCCAAAAGCCTGGCTTTGAAATATCTTTAATTTTCTTGAAAGACCCCAAAAAAGTCACCAAGAAAGTCCTCACTCCATGTTCCATCCAAGGAGAGGAAAAACATCACGCTCTTCCAGCCAACTGTATTTTAATATTCTGTTTATAGTTATGGAAATTTGGCTCGTTTTAGCATCAATAAGTTCTGATTGTGCTAATCAGACAAGAATATAAATGAGCTTTTATTCGCTTAGGTTTTCACACACGTTTGGTAAATATGGTTGAGGTTAAGCTTTATCCTTTACAATGTTGTGTTGTTTTGTTACTGCAAAAACACTGTGTAAATTGTGTTCTAATCCCTGACAAACACTGATCCCTGAAATCTCTCTGCTGATATGTACATCCTGGATTGCAAGAGCTAAAGGCTACTATTAACACATTTGTTATGACACAAAAAAATACTGAGAGGTTAATTATGGCACAAATACAGCTTTTGTCCAAGGCACTGCCAGCCACACATTTAAAATCACCCAAAATTAAAAAACCTAAAGCATTCATTTCCAACATCATCATTAAGAACAACAAGAAAAATCAGAACAGTTTCTACTGAAGAGCTTTTTTTAAATGCAAACCGAATTTTTCTCAGTTCTGCTGTTTTGCTGAACATCTGCCAAATTATTCAGCTTTAGATTTCAACCCAGTGCACCTTCCCTGTTTTTCCACTGTCAGCCACAGCCTCTAGAATCTGATTTTTTTAACTCCATTGTGGCCTGAGCTTCTCAAGTGAGGGGGTGGAAAGAATGGAAGCCAAAGGTCTTGTAACAACTTCCAGGACTTCATTTCTGCTGAAACTTTGACAGTGTTGGCCCAAACTAAAACCCAAAAAAACCACCTGTAAAAAAGCTTCTTGTCACCAGCATGAAGCCAGGCAGGCTGGATTCATGCTAAGGAAAATCAGGGAAAAGCTGGGAATCTTCAAAACTTCTTCCAAGGTGTCTGGGAAAAAAGGCTGAAGCCACACAGCAAATAAACAAAACATCAGACAATGATCCACCTATCAAAAAATTCAGCAAACAGAAGTCCTAAGGGATTTATCACAATACATATTAAATCAATATTTAGCTTATGGATTGGAGTAAGTATTCCAGTAGGGATTACTATTCAATGTGCTCAAGCTCCATAACCTTTTACAAGAAATATATTGGAATTACTTGCTGTATTGTAGTGCACTTCAGACTGCAGCAGGCAGAAGAACTGTGTAAGTACAAATGTACAGACTTCATGCTCAGTAATATTTGCAGTAACAAAATTTTATTGCAGGATAAACCGCTTAGAAATTCCTTCTTGGTAATTTATGTGAAAATCAGAATTGCCACCAGCCAAAATTTCTCCATTCAAATGTCATCAAACCTGCAGTAAGCTTAATTAATGAAGATAAAGGCAGCATTTGTCTTGTTGAAATGAAGCATTAATTGTCTGAAGGTGAGGATTCAGCTTTAAGGTTAGACAGTATCTGCAGCACGAGGGAGCTGCTTTTCAAGAGGAGGCTTTCCTCAGCTTGAAAGATAAAGCAGAAACCAAGGAGACTCTTCAAAAGCTATTAAAGGTCTCTCTTCAAAAAGAATTTGAATGTAACAGCATTTTCTCCACTTCTGGAAATAAATGTTGTAATATTCCATGCCCATCATGGAAACCCAGACTCCTGAAATGCATGAACTTGGAGAAGAGCTGGGATGTAAAGACCTCAACAAAGGTGTTTTCATGGGCTTTGGAGTTAAATTTATATCCAGGTCCAAGTTTGTATTTAGCTGAAAACACAGATCCTCATGAAGGAGACTCTTTTTTTCCCTCACCTAACTCCAAGTGAATGGATTAAATCAAGTGGGGCACTCAGGAGTGCCCAAGGCTGCTCCAGGAGGAACAAAGGAGCTGCAGAGGAGGGCAGGATCTACCCTGGGGCACAGCAAGAGGTGAAACGGGGTCTGCACTGAGCCCCCACCATGTGCCAGCTCAAAAACACCCAGAGCAGGACAGGTCCTCCCTGCTGAGCTGGACCATCCCCTGTCCTGTGTCCACCACAAGGGAGTCAGGAGTGGGATTATGTCAGGATTCAGGGCAACCAGGGAAATCCAGCACAGCGTCTGCAGATTTACAGCCCCCATTTCATCTCTGCTACCATGTCCTGAAGCTCCAGATGGGAATTTTGCTACCCCATTCCCCAAAGGGCCAAAGGCAATCAGGGAAATCCAGCACAGCCCTTGCAAATTTAGTCCCTATTTCCTTTCTGCTACCACATCCTGAACCTCCAGAAAGGAATTTTGCTACCCCATTGTCCCAAAGGGCCAAGGGCAGTCAGGGAAAGCCAGCACAGCCTTTGCAGATTCACAGCCCCCAGTTCACTTCTGCTATCACATCCTGAAGCTCCAGATGGGAATTTTGCTACCCTATCCCAACAAAGGGCCAAGGGCAACCAGGGAAAGCCAGCACAGCTTCTGCAGATTTACAGCACCCATTGCATTTCTGCCACCACATCCTGAAGCTCCAGATGGGAATTTTGCTATCCCATTTTCCCAAAGGGCCAAGGGCAATCGGGGAAATCCAGCACATCCCTTGCAAATTTAGTCTCAATTTCCTTTCTGCATCCTGAACCTCCAGAAAGGAATTTTGCTCCCCCATTTCTCCCCAAAGGGCCAAGGGTCATCAGGGAAATCCAGCACAGCCTCTGCAGGTTTACAGACCCACTGCATTTCTGCTACCACATCCTAAAGCTCCAGAAAGGAATTTTGCTACCCCATTCCCAAAGGGCCAAGGGTAATCAGGGAAATAAATCCAGCACAGCCTTTGCACATTTACAGCACCCATTTCATTTCTGCTACCGCGTCCTGAAGCTCCAGATGGGAATTTTGCTGCCCCATTCCACCCAAAGCGCCAAGGGCAAAGGGAAACCCAGCACAGCCTCTGCAGGTTTACAGACCCACGGCATTTCTGCTACCACATCCTCCAGAAAGGAATTTTGCTCCCCCATTCCCAAAGGACCAAGGGTCATCAGGGAAATCCAGCAAAGCCTCTGCAGATTTAGACCACCTATTTAATTTCTGCTACCACATCCTCCAGAAAGGAATTTTGCTACCCCATTCCCAAAGGACCAAGGGCAAAGGGAAATCCAGCACAGCCTCTGCACATTTACAGCACCCATTTCATTTCTGCTACCGCGTCCTGAAGCTCCAGATGGGAATTTTGCTCCCAAAGGGCCAAGGGCAATCAGGGCTCTCAGGAGGGATGAAGACCCTACAAGAACCAGAAGCTGCAAGAATTACACCTGGATTAATTCATGACTTCCCACAGCTCACAGATGAGTTTTGCACATTCCACTGTGGATGCTGTTCCGCACATTTTACTCCTTTTTAGCATGGGAGCTGCTCTTCAGAGTCATTTAAACATAATAATGCTAAAGTGAGTGTTTTGAAATTTCAAATAAGGCAGGCAGAAACTCCACACACATATATATATATTTAATGCTCAGTAATCACCTTTTTGCTCCCCAAACACTTCAGAAAACAGCAGAACTCTTAAGACTGGTTTCTCATTTTCTACCTAACCAAACCCAAACTTTCTGCCAGTGCAATGAATCCTGGTAGTGCTGCACAAACCATCCCAGCTAAACAACTCTGACAGTCACTACTGGCATAGCTGCACTTGAACATGATGGCTGGACATGTATAATGCACAAAAAGGAGATTATTATTAATATGCAAAAGCATTATGCATCAGAAGCCAGGCTGGCTCTGTCTGAAGGATGTAACTCTTAATGAAAACTGAATTTGAACAGGAGTAGTGAATGATGCTGTTTATTTTTTTTCTTACAAATAGACTTTTAGCCATAAAGAAACTCCCCAGCAAAGGCAAAATCTGAAGAGGACATTTCTGCTTTCCTTGTGGC
Organism: Cisticola juncidis; assembly: GCA_013400215.1. NCBI lineage: Eukaryota > Metazoa > Chordata > Aves > Passeriformes > Cisticolidae > Cisticola > Cisticola juncidis. Next base: position 103,395 of record VXBR01000463.1, on the reverse strand, counting down.
ATGATTTAATCACAACATCAGAGCACTAAAAACACAGGAGGTTTTCTTTCATGCTCTTTGGAAAACAAAGAAAGAATCAGGCTTTCCAATTTCATAAACTTGATACTAAAAAAGAGGAGAACTGTGAATCTGATCCACGACATTGCTGTGCCTGAGGGCTTAACAGTTTATTTCTGTATTAGACTGAGAAAACAAAATGAAAAAATGGAAATGAAAGCAGTAAAAACACCTGAATTGACATAAAGAAATACACAGAATATCATCTAGTTTTAAGCTCAAACAGACTGCTGAATAAGGAATTAGAAGAAAAACTTTGTATAATTTAGTATAAAGTGACAGAACAGGAATCAGGCTTCAATGTCCAAATAGTTTCTATGTATTACACCAGCATTGGATTTTTTTTTTGTTTGTGGCCTTGTGTTTTTGGTGGGGTTTTCTGGATTTTTTTTTTTTGCCAAGGCTTGCAACTGCTGGAGGAAAAAAAAATTAATAATCATTTTTGATTTTTTCTATTTAAATAAAGTGCAGCAAATGCAGTGTTAGGATACACTGTTTGCCGTGGTAAGGAGTCAGAATTTTTGGATTTTTAATCCAAGTGGCATCTCCAGGTCTCACCCTGGACATGATGTTTGAAATGTGCCCTTTCATCTCCTGAAGGAGAAAAAAATTATGCATTTACACAGAGTCCTTTTTCATTTCTTGCAACCCCATTCCCCAAAGGACCAAGAGCACTCAGGAGAGGTGAAGGCCCTACAGGAATCAGAATTTACAGGAAGTTACACCTGGAATTAATTCATTACTTTGCCACAGTTTTGCAATTTCTGTTGATGCTGTTTTGCATATTTTACTCCTTTTTATCTTTGAAGTCGCTCTTCAGAGTAATTTAAACTTAATAATGCTAAAGTGAGTGTTTTGAAATCCCTCTCCTAATGAGGCAGACATTTGGAAACCCCACATATGTGGGGTTTCCAAATGTCTGCCTCGTTAGGAGAGGAATTATTATTATTTATATATTATATATTTATATATTATTTTTATATACATTAATATATATATTTAATACTCAGTAATCACCTTTTTGCTCCCCAAGGTAAATGGACAAAAAGACCAGGGGATCATTAGTCACACAGATGTAATCACACTTCAATAAACAAAAAACCCAAGGGCCACTGGTTTTTTTTTCCATTAGATCCCCTCACATTCCCCTTTTTGATGAACTAGGAAGATTCACAACGGATAAAGGAAAAGCAATTCAATATAGGGCACTGCAATAAGGGGCCTGGTTTGAAATACATTATCTGCAAAGACAGAGAATGTCAGGGTTTATAAGCCAAGATCAGCATCATCTCCTTTTCTGCAGCTCTGATGTTATTTCAGAACACTGAACTGCAGACAGCTCTTACTAGAACTGTCTTTTTGCTTATAGGCAAAGCCAAAGAAAAATGGTTTTCTATGGGGAGGCAGAATACCTGCTGATCTGTCTTAATAAGAGGTTAAAATAACCTTCTCCAAACTGTTTGACAACTTGTTTTTACATTTACAGCATGCTCTCACCACAATCTGCTCTGAAATCAATTCAGCTCCAGGATTCCCACGTGGATTTTGGCAGCCTGCTGTTCCAAAGGTCCACTGAGGAGCCACACAATGAACAAACAGGTAATGCTGGCATGGAACACAAACCCAGGCTCCAAAAAAGCAGATTTTTCTGTCAGGATTGAGCCCTTCTGCAGAGTTTTTGAGGGAGATGGGGCAGGCAGCTGGAAATGCTCAGTTCTCAAATTGCATCAATTCTTGTTTTTGTAGGTGCTGACTGGGGCTCCACAACCCTCCTCAGTGCCAGAAATTCCATATCCAGTCAGGGATGTACAGGGTGCTCCAGGCTCCCCTCAGCCCTGCCACACCACACCAGCTGGAATAGGAATATCCTTTTGGAATAGGAAAATCAGCTTTTTATTTGACTTCTTGCTGGTCCTCCTGTCCACCCAGGGCACTGAAGTGACACTTGGCAGTGCCCAGCAGCAGGGAGTGACCTGAAATGGTGCAAAGGGAGGATGGATGCTGCTTTAACAACATCACTGCCCTTTCTTTACAGCTCCTGACTAAGCCAAAAACAAATCCTGGCCTCCTGAACCTCCATGGAAAGCTAAATCCATCTGCCTTGGAGCTGTGTGCAGGACTCCAACCCCCTGGGCACAGCCAGGGCACAAGGAGAGGCTGGCACAGCTCAGGATCAGGAGGAAACCACAGCCAGGGACTGCCCAGGGCAGCCACAGCATTTCCTCCATCCCTCCTGCACTGGAGTTCTTGGAAAGCAATTTTATCTATGCCCAGCAGATCCTGGGGATAAACAACTCGATTTTCATGCTCCATGAGGAACAAACACTGCCTCCTCCCAGAGCTGTGCTGACCATCCTGGGGGGATGCAAGGGGCACTGCCCTGCTCTTGGCAAAGCCAAGGGGCACAGAATTCACCAGAGCCAAGCCCAGGGGACAGGACAGGAGCTTCTCCTCTCCCCTCACACACCTGGCAGCCCTGAGGATGCTGGAGAAGAGCAAAGGGATCACCAAGGCAAGCCTGAGCTCCACAAAGAAAAACGACTCTGCAGTGCTGATGTGGCAGCAGAGAGGAGACCCCAACAGCAGCAGCAGCCCCAAACACTGGGAGCTGTCTGGGACAGCCAGAAAAGCAAATCTCTGCAATTCAGCAGCTCAGCAACAACTCAGTGCTGCTCCTCACTCAAAAACAGAGTTTTGAGAGAAGCTGCAGCAATCAGACACAGCACGAATCTGCCGTGTCCAGTTAAAGGCAAACACACACTGCAGCTCTCCCATCAGCACAGCTACCAACAGCATCCTGAATGCACTCAAATATCTTCTACCTGCTCTGAAAGCACATCCCTGCACAGCAAAGGTTCTTTAATTCACTCACTTTTAATATTTTTGCATTATTTAACATGTCTATTGCATGCTTGGGTTCTAAACTCTACATCACTTGTGCATTTCAAAGCCTCTGGGCTCTTCTCAAGTGCAGCTGAAGCCTTGAATGTGGGAATTAAGCTCTGAGATAGAAGTTGAGATGATTTTTACCTGCAAGGCAGCCAACAAATGACACCAGGAGCAGCTGCCCCCACAGCAGCAGCATCTTCAGTCTCCAAATTCAGCAGCTCTGCTGGTCTCAGAGGAACTGGTGTTTAATTCCTTCAGAGGGCAAGGTTTAACCTGTTAAAAGAACAGACACAAAATTGAAGCCCTTGATGGTCCTTAAGAACTTACTTCTTTGTTAATGCACTTTTAAATAAATACAAATTCAGCACATGCTTTCATGCTCCCTTTTTTTTTCCAGGACTTCATCCCCCATTCATATTTCTCATTTTCTCATGTACAGGAGGTGCTGGAAGTTTTACTCTCCAGCAGGAGCAGAGCTGACAGCTGAGTTGATTTTGCAGTTCCCACTTCCCACCAAGCTCCAGCACTGATTTATTTGGGATACAGTGGATTTAAAGGGAGGGATAACACGAGGTGCACCCTACACAGCTCAGCATGAACACATCTGGGAGGAGCACAAACCAGGAACTGAGTCCATCAAAGCCATGTCCAACCCATCCTTTTTTTTGATTTTTGGGATTTTTTGATTGATAAATTTTGATTGATGTGCTCACTGATGGCTTTTTCAGTTTTTAATTCCTCTTTAGAGTTCTGCACCAGGTGCAACAAACCAATTTACTGCCACTTTTACCTGTGCCACTGCCCAGAGTTTGATAAACCCTGTGCCAAGGCCCACCAACCTGGCCATGACATTATTTTACTTGCAGTTCTTTTCCTAAAGAAGCTTTACAGTCATTTTTCTTTAGGTTTAGGACAATTCTGGCCTTTGTATTTCCTGGATTCCAGATTCCTTCTGGAATTAGCCCACAGATCACTGCATGGCAATATTAAGGTCAAGAAAGCAACTGCTAATTCTGAGGAGCCAAATCTGAGCTGTCTGAACTTGATGTTTGCATGTGAATTTGAATTACCTTTTTTCTTTTTTCTTTTTTTTCTTTTTTTTTCCTTTATTTTTAGATTAGAATTAACGGTTCAATATTGCTGTAGAAGTGTTCCAAGTGTTGGAATTTCCAGCTAAGCTCCCCAGAAAAAGAATTCAGAGGATCCTCTTTGATACATCCCCAAGCTAGGAGAATTTACTCTCCTCCAAAACACATCCCCCTTTGCCACCAGGTGTTTTTTCCTCATCCTGCTGTCCCTGTGGGACCCACTGTCACCTCCACGCAGGGCTGGCAGTGCCATCCTCCACCCAGTGCTCAAATTCTTGCTTTCTCATTTTTCCCACCTGCTTTTGAAGCAGAAAATCAGCAAATCCAACCCCTGACATCTCTGTCAGGTACCAGCATTGATCCCCCAGCAGGGAGCTGGGGAATATCAAAGGGGAAGGGGAATATCCCACTCCAGGGCAATTCTGAGGGAATATCCCAGCCCTGGGTACAATTTTAGGAGCCTCACCCAGGTTCTCACAGACCTCAGATCAAATAATGTTTGTGAGATGCAACTGAAATGTTTTTCGCTTCCAAAAGGAGTGATAAATCCTGGTAAATTCAGATAAATTCTGTTTGTTTTGCATGGTAAAAACCTCAGAACAGAGCTGTGGCACCAGTGTAATTCTTCACAGAATCACAGAATGTCCCAAGCTGCAAGGGACCCACAGAAATGATAAATCCACAAAGATGATAAATCCACCTCTCAGGCCAGCACAGGACACCCTGAGGGTCACACCCTGTGCCTCACAGCATCCTCCAAACTTTCCTTTAAGCCAGAAGAAAAACAAAGGGAGATTGCAAAGAAACCTGTTCTGTGGGACCTGCAGTTCAAGGATTTACTTTTCTCTTTTTCTGTATGGTTTTTGGATTTTTTCCTTTCCTTAGCAAACCAAACCCACAAAAAAAAAAAAAAAAAAAAATTAAAAAAAAATCCCAAACAACAAAAACCAAAAAAA
>VXBR01000463.1:82207-94615 GCA_013400215.1 Cisticola juncidis | reverse complement strand
GGGCAAAGAGAAGACTGAAAACCTGATTACCCCGGGGAACAGCAACCCCGAGGAAACTCGGGGAACAGCAACCCTGGGGAAAGACCCTGATACCCCGGGGAACAGAAACCCCGAGGAGAATCTCAGGGAAAAACAACTCTGAGAGTGGCCTGTTCCTGAGACCCAGGAAAAATGGGATTTCTGCAGCTCCTTTGGGGTCTCATTACAGCCTCATTAGGAAGATGCTGCCCAGGTATCTCCTGTGAGGTGCCCCTGGTCTTCCTCAGCACACAAATCCTCCTGACCCAGCTGCAAACACAAAAACCTGCAAGGAACCTCCACAGAAACTTCTCCATTACCAAGCACCGGGCAGGATTAAAGTCCTCTCCAGTGTGCCATTAGCAGAGGCTTAGTTAAAAGCATCGTTTTATACAAAATTAATTTACAACAGCTTAATATGGAAGGAGCAGCAAGTGTTCTGTGGGGAGTTTTATTGCAGCTCCTTGTGTCTGGCTGCATTTATCCACTCTCAGGCAGGGTCCCCTGCCTCCCCAGCCCATCCATCCTCTGCACTTGATCTGATTTTCCCTGAACAGCTCACACAGGTGGCTCTGCTCTGCACAGCTCCCTCCCTGAACTTGAATTCCAGTCCCTCCTAGAGCATTTGTAGTGATTGAAGTCCCCATCTCTGCACACAGAGTGTCACAGAAATCTCTGCTTTTCATCTCCCATTCCTCTCAACATTCCAGCCCTGCACACTGCAGCAGGCTCTTCTCAAATCCCTGCCTGCAGCTCTGCCACCTCAGGGCTGGAGCCACCAAAAATCCTCCAGCTCAGCTCAGCCTTTACCATATTCCATCTCAAATAAAGCAGCAAAAAGAAAATAATTAAGGAGTGACATTTATCCTGAAGCCCCCAGGAATCCTGCCCTGATTTAGAACCATCACCTTCCACAACTCTGCATCAACCACCCAAGAGCCTCTCCACATCTTTATTGTGAAAAAGTCACACTGTGTGGCTCTACACAGATATTTACTATATATAATATGCTAGGTAGAAAAGTTATGCTGTATTCACATTTGAATAATAGAGTGAATGTAGTTTTGTAATTAACAATAAGTGCTAGTAATTAAAATAGAGGCTGTGGGTGGGTGATATTGTTTTAGCTCAAGAAAGAGAGAAGAAATCCTTCACAGAGATAACAGTTTGCAGGAATTCCTAAATCTTCTAGTGAAGAAGAATTTATGGCTTCCTCATCAACAGAAAAGAAATCTTTCCCAGCACCCACAGAGTCGCTGGCATCTAGGAATTAACAACTCTTTTGTGACAAGAAACAGAAGAAATTACTTGTTTCAAATAAAAATGCATAATCATGAAGACCATCCTAAAAAGAAAGAAATTTCTCCCTAGTTTTGCCTTCCCCTGACCAGCCTTTGTCTGGGACAGGGTGGGGCCACAGCCTGGGCTGCCTTTCTTTGTTTTTTATTGTCTCAAATTGTCCTGACTCTGAAAATTTGTTTAACTTTTATTATTATTACATTTGTATTACTATTCTTTATAACCAATTTTTATTCCTTATTAAATTTTCATAAATTCTAAAGGTGATTGGTGTTTATTACATTTATTCTACACCTGTGGGGACAGCTCAGCTCAAACAATCCTGGGACACCCATGGGAACATTTCACAGAGAACCAGCTCTGATTCCTCCCAAAGTTTTCCAGGAAATGTTCACCAGACTCTCTTTAAACTCTTGCCATTTAATCAGTTATGAGATGCAGTTTAAAATTAGGAAGTCTGAAGTGACAGCAACTCAAAACTCAACAAATTTGGTTTGTTGAAGACCAATTCCCACCACAGTGACCCAAATCTCATGCCCTGTGTACCTCCTGGAAACTATTTTTGGTGTTGGTGCAGTGAAGGTGTCACACTGATAGAGCAGGTTAATTTTCAAATTCAAAATGCAGCTATTAAATTAAATCACAATTATATTGCTCTTTTCTTCATTACTTAGTGAAATGTCCACACACTGACCTGCTGTGGAAATCTCCTTTATTTTGTCTGCACACAGACTTGGTGTGCCCTGCTCAACACCAAACTCAACCTTAATTCAGTGAAAAAAATTATGCTTCCCAAACACACAGGAGGGAAGGATGCTAAAACCCAAATATTGTCAGGCTGCAGTGTCTTGGGAAGAATTCTTTACCTGTGGTAACCCAGAGTAAGTCTGAGATTCCATACAAGTGCTAATAAAAGTGAAAAGCAGATATTCATATTCACCACTCACTGCCAAAAGCCAACTTCAGCTGCTACTTCAAATATTTCCATTTATTGCTCTGTACAGATACATTTCTCTATATTTCAGTGATCATTACATGCCTTTCCAACCAATGACAGCACAAAATTGTGCATTTAAACCCATGCTGATTAACACAAAAATGTTAAAATTGCAATGCACCCTTGATGACATGACCTGTGCTCTGCCCATTAATTCTTCCTTTCTTGGAATAACAATATTTTTACACCAATAATGAACTTGAAAAATTCTTTTTTTATTTTTTTCCCAGAAGAGTGACCTGTCACAAGTCAAGTATTTCCTGTGTTATTTTCAGCCCCTGTTGTTGTAATTTGTATGCCTGAGGCTTTCCCCTGTGGCCCAGCAATTCCAGACACCCTTTTGAAATATTTATGGGTCATCACCTTCAAACAGGCAGCCCAAGCCAGGAACTTCCAGAGGTCAGGAATTCTGTGAACCCACATGACAGCATGACACAAATCACTTCAAAATAACATAGGGCTCAAGAATTATGATTAAAAAATCAGAGCTGTTGGAATTTTTAAAAAAATTGAATAGGAAGCTGGGTGAACTCTGGCTTGTGTAGCTGCAGTGAGGGGAAAGGGTGAGACCTGATTTTTATTTCCATGAAGGAATGACTCTGATGCCTGGATTTGTGTTCCAACTCTCCAGGGCTGCCAGGAGCACAGGGAGCCTTGGGATGGAGGAGATGCTGCTGCTGAGTCAGTTCTTAGTCCCTGAAAAGAAGGGTGACCATGGGAATCAGAATGGTTTGGGGATCATCCCATCCCACCCCTGCCATGGCAGGGACACCTCCCACTGTCCCAGGGTGTTCCAACCTGGCCTTGGGCACTGCCAGGGATCCAGGGGCAGCCACAGCTGCTCTGGGCACCCTGTGCCAGGGCTGCCCACCCTGCCAGGGAGGAATTTTTTCCAAATATCCCATCTAACCCCACTTTCTGTCAGTTTGAAGCCATTCCCTGTGTCCTGTCCCTCCATCCCTGGTCAATTCTCTCTCCCCATGTTTCCCATGGCTCCTTTAGGTCCTGCAAGGTCACCCTGAGGTGACCCCAGATCTTCTCCTCTCCAGGTGGGCAATGCCAGCTGTGCCAGCCTTTCCTCCCAGCAGAGCTGCTCCATCCCTCTGATCCCCCTGGAGCCTCCTCTGGGCTCTGCAGCAGCTCCAGCTCCTCCCTGTGCTGGGCAGGGCTGGGGTCCCACCTGAGAGGGGCAGATGCCCCCTCTCCTGCTGGGATCAGCCCAGGATCCTTCTGTGATCCATTCCTCATTCCTGAGCCCAGAGCCTTCACCAACACACACAGAGCTGTGCCTGGTGAGGCACAAAAATCAGCATTTCTCTGTGAGCACCTTCAGTGCCATCCACTACAAATCACAGCTTCAAAAGCTCTTTCATCCTGCACGGCTGCCCCAATAAAAACTCCTCACTTTCCCCTGCATTCATAATTCCACTTTGATATTCCTTGGCCATAACAAAGTTGATCTGTGCCTCTTGTGGAATTAAACCCCACATCCACACGGATCCCTGGAATGCTGATCCACACTGGCTGCCCTGGCTGCAAGGGTCACATGCAGCAATTTGTCAGCAGCTCCTTCTTCATCAAAAATTCAGAGGCTGCTGAATTTTCAATGATGCTACAGCCCACCAGAAAAACTGTCTACATCAAATATTTTTTTAACCAGAATGTGCTGTTCTCCCTCATATCTCTACTCAAAATTACAGGATAAGACAAGATCCTGCACCCATCTCTCTTCAAATCCCAAGAAGTGAAATTCAGGCAGATCCTGAACTGAGGCATCCAGAGAGCAAAGTGACAACAGCCCAGCAAGCACTTGAATAAAGAGAACAAAAAAATTCTGACACAAACCTTAAGTCTGTCCAAAGATTTAAAACCAATTAAAAATGAAACAACAAAACCCAACCACAGACAGCCCATTAAACACCACAAAACAGCAACACAGACACTCCACTGAAAGAGTGCTGACAATATTACTCTGCAACTTAAAACAATGCAAAACTCAACACTAAAATACTCCCAACATCCAAATGTACCAAAATTTGCATCAGCAGGGCCCTGTGTTTAACTTGTCCTAAGTGTTACTTTGATTTTCAGAGCTCCCTGTTGTTGCTCTTAGCCCCAAAAATCCCCATCAAAATGAGCACTGGAGGAGAAACTCAAACTCGATCAGAGCAGACAGAAACAACATTTCCAACCCACTAAACTTCCCTTACACTGACAATTTAAACTGCAGCATATGAGGGGAATCACACCGTGCTGAATACCTTCAGAGCTGACAAATTAAATAGTCAGGCACTTTGGGATTGAAAAAATCCAGATTTTTTAGGTTAAACAGTAAAATTGTTGCTACCTACACATCCATACACAGGTATTTACAGAGAGATATAGATAAGTGTCAGTTTAATAATGTATATTAAAGAGAATGGCAGAAAAATCTCCCTTTTCACCCTCTCTTTCCTCCTTCCAAGTCTCATTAATGCTCAAGTGCCTACAAGAAAATTTATTCCATTTAAATGGCATTTTTGTCCCATGGCCAACTCAACACAGGAATAAATCCCCCACACACCACCACACCTTTAAAACACCCAATCCAACCTTAAAACATGACCTGTGCAGGGCATTAGGCAGGGATTTTCCAGAACAAGCAGTACAGCTAATTCTTTGTCCCACTAGAAATTAAAGATAATTCCTAACAGAAGTGAAGATGAGAACTGCACCTCTCCCACCATGGAATTGGGGCTTCCCACTAAGCCCTGCCCTCAACTTGGCTTTTAAATGGAAAAAAACCTCCAAGATTGCAGATTTTAAACTCTTTAATAATGCATTTTAATGCAGACTTTTCTGGTTAATTTACTCACAGCAAGAGAGGACAGCCCTTCCCCACTGCCCTGCAGATGTCTGGGTTGGTTTTATTTGGGGTTTTTAACATTAGAGAGTCCAATCCATCAAAAACTCAAATAAATAAATGTATTACATGACACAAAGGCAGATGATTGTCCTCTAAATGGGTCCTACACACGGTGTGAATTTGATATTTTATTATTATATTACATGTTTGTTTCTTCCTGACCACCATCAGTGAAACTCCCCAAACCAAAACTGACACAAAATTGATGCTCCAGCATCACATTTTTTTGTTGCTTACAGCCCAACATGCAGCAGGTAAGGAGATGTTTTGTCTCTGTTTAATCACAAAAGAACAATTAATTCCCAAGTAGTAATAAAGCAAGAGAGAAAAATAGGATTAGGTGCTTCAAGCAGGGAAGCAAACAAGAGGAATAAAGAAAAAAAAAAAAGAAATTTACACTTCATATACAGCTTTGCCAGCTTTTTCTTATTCTTTTCAAATATATATATATATATGTAGCCTGGGAATGGAGGAGCTTGATAGAAATATTCCCCAATTTCAGCAGGGAACTGAGCTTTGGGAGATATGGCCACAGGTACCTTTAATCTATCCTGTCTGTGATTATCTCCCTCCGAGTCACATGCAGGAAAATAATCCCCTGCAGCACAGAGCACTGATGTGAAAGGAAAGAAAAGCTCCAAGTCACAGCTGAATGCTTAGAGCTGAACCCATTTCAGTTTTTTTTTTTTTTTTTACCCCTTCTACTTCTTATTTGAGACCCAGGCAGCTTAATCTGCATTGATGTCTATGAAGTTTCACTTGAAAAGTTCTTCAGTCTGAGAGAGTTTCCTCTCTTATGAATAGGAGTAAAATGCTCAAATATTTTTATGAAAAAGTTTCTTTTCTTTTTTTACAAAGGAAACTATGAGACATTGCCTGAGAACTTGAATACTGCATTTCAGCCAAATTTCAAACCAGTGGCACAGATATTAATCAAAAACTGGGATTGTAAGAGGAAAAAAAACACAAAACCCACAGGAGGCCATGAAAAAATCACTGGAGATGTTCAGGGGATGAGTGTGGCTGATTTGAGTGCACATGACAGGAGAGCAAGAGAATCAAACCATTTAATGCTCATTATTAATAACACAGAACATGTTTTTTCAATATTAATTTCATTTTAATGAACACTTTGCCACTTTCTCCCACTCCTCACTTTGTGTTTTGCTGTCCACATCCCTGCTCCCCTTCATTAATCCACTTAATTCCAGCATTAGTTTAGATACACATTTGCTTCATTAACCCTCTGCTGGAGAAGGCAGTTCCCAGACCCCTGTGATGGAAAGGGAAGTTCATCTCAGTTTTGTACAATCTAGATATTATAATTATTATTATTTGGGTATCTTTGTTCCTTGTGTCTCCAGGAAAAAGAGTCTTAGCATAAGACTATAATCTGGAAAATGCAGAAATTGGAGGTTAAATTCCACTGAGTTTTCCTCCACTGACCCTAAAAAATAAATGTTACAGCCCATCCCAAGATTCATGGATGCAAACATTGTTGAAAAGCAGGAAAGAACCAACTTTTCAGCCAAACAACTGTGGAAAACCTCTTCTTTCCTTCACAGTAATGAGGCCTCACTTTCAGGGAGATAAAAACCCAATCAAGTATTGAAATTACTTAAAAAGATCTCTTTAAATATCAGTACAAGGTTAGATGTGATAACTCCACTGGCTTTGCTGGGCAAGTTTCACAGCCTTGGTTTAAGAAAAAAAAATTAAAAAAACACCCAAAACCCAAATAAAACTGGAAGGAGCAGAAAGTTACACAGAGATAACATTCAGTGGTGATGAACCTTAGAAGTATCTAAAATTACAAAAAAAAAAATCAATTTCTTGACTTAGGAACTAAATTCAAATTGAGAAATCTCTGACAAAGGTCTGAAAAACATGGAAAGAAAAGAAGATGGGGAGAGAGGTTAATTGGTTTGTACTGCAAGTACCAAGACACAAAATGCCCTGGGCATTTTGCCCTGGCAGGAAAACAAATCTGCAGAAGGGTGATGCAGAGAGAGCCCATGGAGGTGGATGGATAAAAAAAATCACAAATTTAAATTCAGGAGCTTTATTTCATCATGATGATGATGATAATAATAATATTGTTGTGAGGTTAATTACAGCACCAATGTGAGCTTGAGGTCCAGCTCCAGAAAACTGCACTGTGAGCTTTACTAACCAGAAATCTCCACTTCCCAAATATCCCTTCCCTTCAAAAAGTAACATTTCTTCTGCTCCATGTCTAACAGGAAAGCACAGCAGCCCCAGGCCTGAGGAGATGCTGTTTTTCTTTCAGATCTCCAAGGTTCACTTCATGTCTTAATGCACTTGGCGTTGCTCTCACCATTAATCGTGCACTGCAGACCAAGAGAAAGTGCTTTTCCAGAAATGACCTCAAACTAAATTCATAATTCTTTAGAAACCAATAAACCCACTGAACCAGAGAGCTCAGCCCTTCTGCAGTGGGCCACAGGCACACAAAGCTGCTTTATTCCCTTTAGCAAGATCCACCTTGATTTAAAGCAGGAGTGGAAAGTGTTTATATGGTTTAACAGCAGTCCTGTGTTTTGAGCCAGGAAAGGAAGGGAGAGGACAGAAGACACAAGAGGTGCTTTATAAACAGACTAGAGATGTGCTACATAAATTCAATCCACCATTAAATCTGGATTTTTCTGTGCTGAAGCACAGTCCTACTTAATACCTATTCCTTAACCTCTCACATTTAAGGGCAGCACCCCTTAACTCCTTCCAGATGTTCCCAGAGAATTCCAGATGTTCCCAGAGAACTCCAGATCTTCTACATTTTATTTTTTCTGGAGTTACCATCACCAGGAAGGAAGATCCTCTCTGAAGAATGGATATTTGTGAGTGTCAACAAATACACTGGATGGGTTCTCATCTTCCTCACAGGGAAAAGTTCTTATTCTAAGCTGAATATGGAATTTGAGTCATCACATCTATCAGAGATGGCCTGAAAGATGCTGCAGCTGCTAAAATATTTGGGACACCTCTGCATCCTTCACTGTGCAGGGGAGTGAAGGTGAAAATCAGAGCCTTGAAGAGCAAATTGTGCCAGGCTTGAAGTGGTGCCATTAATGCAAGAACAAAGTATAAACTCATCTATGAAAAAACCTGCACAAGAGCACTTGAAGCTGTGCCTGCAATGCATGTTTTTAACTCATAAAAAAGAATTTTAATTCCACAAAGGCTTTCAGAGCCTTTAGTTGTTTTTTTTTTGACTAAGCAGACTATTAAATTCACCTGACCACAATGAATCAGAGAAGCAGGATTTTTCGAAGCCTAATATTAAAGGAGACTTGAATTTCAAGACTTCTTTCACTTTCCTAAAATATTAATTGGATCTCCATATATTGGACATTGTGGAGAGGAGGAACATAATCACAGAGCTTTGCCAACTGATGATAAAGCCTTGCTGGGATTTTGTTTCTAGAAGTACCAACCCTTTTTAGTCAGAAAAGTCGGGTATGTAAAACACATCCCAGTGAAAGCAAGGGCAGGATCTTTAAAAAATTCTCCACACAATGAGAATTATCAGAATAATGCATCCCTCAGAAGAGTTTGCAAGGAACCAGATAAATAATAAATAACAAGGGTGCCCAGAAATGCACTTTCCTGCATCTGGAGGGTGCCCAGAGCAGCTGTGGCTGCCCCTGCATCCCTGGCAGTGCCCAGGGCCAGGTAGGAGCAGCCTGGGACAGTGGGAGGTGTCACCATGGCAGGGTTGGAATGACCTTTAAGGTCTCTATAAGCTCATTTTGAGTTAAAACTTCACAAAAGGAAGGAGTAAATGGCTTTTCCATCAGTGCAACATTAACATTTCTTTTGTGAAAGTCACACCACCACATCAGCTCTCTGCTGCCACCCCTGTTCGTATCTCAAGCCCTTTTCACAGGTGCCATTTAACCAGTTCAAATCGCTTTTCAGGGCAATAAATCAACCTGAGAATGGAATGGCCATTACCACCTTTAATTAGGCTTTTTGGACAAGCTGCTGAGCCTTTTGGAAAAGAAAAATGTGGATCTTTACCAATCTAGAATTAAAAGAAATTTGCATTAGAATTACAGGCACTTAACTGTCTGCAGTGCTTATTCTGGGGAATAATGCTCTTCTAATTTTTCTGAAAATACAGAGGAACTGCTGATTCCTCTCTCCCTGCTGCAGGGAGCCCAGGGCTGGGAGAAGATGGCCTTTGTTCCAATATTGTAAAGGGACACCAGGACAGAGGAGGTTATTTTCCTTTCCTGATTTTCCTAGTTTTTGGGGTTTTTTTTTCCTGCATGGGGGAAAAAAAAAAAGTAATTTTTAAGTTGTATTTTTAAGAAGTTGTATGCTCAAATAAAAGTTCCAAGTCTGTCTCACTTAAAAATGTCACTCTGGACTATTTTCTGCTGGCCAGAGAACATCCTCAGACACCAAGGGAAAGTACATAAACGTCATTAGGGATGAATAAATTTGAGACACAGAATTTTTTCATGGAAACACCTAATGTGCCAATGCCCAAGGTTCTCAAAAACACAGCAGGTAGCAGGTGAGGAATTAAAGGGATTCAGTGATCCGGATGAGAACTGATGCCTGTTCTGCATTAAATAATCAAAGGGTCCATGAGAACAGACTGGAGAGAACTCCAGATTTAATCCCAAACCTCAGCACTGTTTTCTGTTTCACACATTTTACTGTTGTGTTCTCATTCTGTATCCACTACTGTGCAAAAATCTGGGAGTTTTGGTTCTTTCAGAGTGACACAGAGGCAGGAGGAGATAACTAATGCAGGTTATCAAAATCTGTGAGATCAGGATGTTCAGATGCTGGGGAAGAGAGGACTCTGCTAAAAGAGCTCAATAGGAGGAAGCAGGAGATGGTGGAGCTTTGCAACTTCCTTAAGCTGCTTAGCTCCAGGTAAGGAGCTTATGCAACTTTCTTAACTCTGGAGACATCCAATAAATGATGGCAAAGAGCATTCAGTTTAAGTTACATTTGGGACAGACAATTCTGCCCTCTGACCAAGGGAAGAAGCAAAAAACCCCCAAAAAAAAAAAAGTCCAGGAAAAGTCAGGTACAGTTGAGTAGAGATGAATTCCCTATTTTTTTTTTTTTCCTTGATGTTTCCCTTGCATGGCTTGAGGAATGGCATAGTAAACCCAGCTTCTGAGCCAGAGATTATTTCACATTTCCAAGTTTGTGGTGGTACTTTTGCTAATAAAGGAGTTTCAGAAAGGAGTTTGAACACTGCAGCCATTCCCACCTCCTGAGGGCTCTTCAGATTCTTCACCAAAATAAACCTGGGACTAAACCCATCAACCCACAATGGGTTTTGTCAAGGGCATTTATGGGACAGGGTCAAAGCCTTAATGATTTCCAACAGGCTTGAGTAAATTCCATCCAAGCTGGGAACTGATGAGTAACAAACAGGAGAGAGACACTCCAGTCCTCTTGGCAGGTGCTGAAAAAAACATGAAAAAAGCTTGGAAAAGTCATTTCTTTCACCTCAGTGCCTGCTGGAGAGGCAGCAGATGCCACCAGGACCATTTCCAGCGGTGTCACACACCAGGTCAGGGCTCAGGAAAAAAAAAACAAAAAACAGGGCTGTGCTTCTGCAGAGGATTAGATGTTTTCCCATCATTTTAGCTGTTTTGTGACAGGGNCTGTGCTTCTGCAGAGGATTAGATATTTCCCCATCAATGCCACACTCATTTTAGCTGTTTTCTATCAGGACAGATCTGCAGAACAACTCTCCACTCTCCAAGTGCACCTGATGAAACCCTGGAACTTTCTATCTCTGGATTTTAGTGGGTTCTGTGGGAGGGAAGAACCTGCTACAGAAAAAAAACACCAAGCAAAATCCACAATCTCCTACTCCAGGAGAAGAGGGCGTGAAACTCTACTTATCCGTCATTTAACAGCCACAGAACAGCACTGGTAGATGTAACACCTCTTCAGTTCACATTTGAAGCTTGTCGAGGAAAAGAGATGCTCAAGGAGCCCATAAACCACAACTTTTACAAATATTGCTCCTTACCAGGGCCACAGCGATTTTTATTTTCTTCAGCAATAGCAAAAATAGTCAATGTGAGATTCAAAAATCAAACAGCTACGAAAATTATAGTGAGAAATTGAGGAACTGCAAGATCTATAAACAGATTAAGCTCCACGACTAAAAGGAAAACTACCATGTGTATGCAATAAGCTCAAAAACTGCATTTGATTCTACAAACTGTTTGCCAGTCCTCTCTAAGGCTTTATTGCCTTTTTTATTACAATTTCAACAGGATTTTTAGACCAGGAAAGACGTGACACAATCAATGACTGGAATAGTGCTGGGTGAGAAAGCAGCCCCTCAAAAATGGGGGAGAAGAGGAAAATAATTCTGGTTTGCACTAATTTAGCTCTTTCTAGGACAAAAGCTGATTCTTGCTTAGTCAAGGGTAGAAAACAAACAAGTCAGTGCCCAAGAATGGGAAGGGTTACACATGAGCAGCTGCCCCTCACCTTGTACAAAAGGAAAAAATCCCATTAAAGTGCATTTCCCCTGCAGCCAGGCAGGGATGGCACAGAACTCCTGGGGCTGTGAAAACAGCCCTGGGCTAAAACAGGTCCAGGAAAGCTGGAATTCAACTCCAACACACAAAAATAAAGTTTTCAACACGAATTCAGCCAGGCAACTTCTACCACTTTCACAAGAAGGTATCAGGGCAAGCAAATGTAATTTCATTTTCTTTCTTTCAGGATCAACGATGTGATCCTGAGCCTAAAACAACAAACCATTTTCTGTGGGATGGAAAGCTCAAATGCAAACAGATGCTTTTCACACACCACTGACAAACACAAAGCTCTGCAGCATCCAGGAATCTTTATCCAGAGCAGGTGCACACTGCTAAAAACGTGAACTTGGATGTTCAGCTAATGCAGCTGCAGGACCACCAAAAAGCCACCAAAAAAAAAAGCCACCAAAAAAAAAAAAAAAAGCCACCAAAAAAAAAAAAAAACCACCAAAAAAAAAAAAAAACCACAAAAAAAAAAANAAACCAAACTTGGGGTCTTCTACTGATCTTAACTGTAAGGAATGCACCTCTGCCAGGGTAGATATTAATGATTCTTCATCTTGTTCCTTTAGAGAATTTGTTTTTAAAAAGTGAAAACAAGGCCACTGTGAAAAAGTCATATTGTGTGGCTCTAC
>VXBR01000463.1:44897-58207 GCA_013400215.1 Cisticola juncidis | reverse complement strand
TTTTTTTTTTTTTAAATTGCATTTAAAGCTGGTAATTGGGATTTGGCTACACTGAGCACAGAAAGAAAATTCCTGACAACTTAGGGCTCTGTTCCACATGGAAATGTTCCACATTTTCAAAAAAATGTTCATTTCTTATTTGTAGCATTCATCCCTTTTTTCTCCCAAATAACTTGGGAGATGATCACTTGGTGAACAATTTTCAGCTTTCTGAGTGACAAAGGCATTCAAACAGAATGGGGTTCCCCAGCCTAATTGAATGAATGAATGAATTTTTTTCTTTATTTTGCTGCCATTTTGCTCCACTGTAAATTAATCCATGTACTCCAGGTAACCCCTGTATCACCTGTTTTTTTCCAAATACACAGTTCTGAGCTGCTGAGGCTGGGGATACTGCAACCTCCAGATGTGCTACTGTGTGCTGAGCTCTTGCATGACTTAAAATCCAAACTGGAAGCCCTTCACATGATGGACCACCTCTAAAAATTCTAATTGAGCTGTGCACTGTAATAGATTGGGGGAAATGAGGTAAAACGTTACCACTAATCTTTGTGCTAACTGCATTAAATCTCAGGGCATATTTATAAAGGGAAGGGAGAATATTAGCAAAAAGATTTATCCAACAGTGAAGGGTTTTTTCTCCATTAACCAAGTTCTAAGTTTCAAAGTTCTCGCAGTTTAATTGGAGATAGTGGAATTTAGGAGAAAATAATTATAAACATGACTACACATGCAATATGCTGCTATTAAGCACAAAATACAACAACTGTTTGTTCAGGGCTAGTAATTGAACCAACACAATGGGAGAAAATTTGAATAAAATTAACTTTCATTGGAAAATGGGAAAACAATAATAAGGAAATTTTGAACAAGCTGTCAAAGTGTTAATCTGACTGTCACTGAGAGGAGAATAAATAAATGGAGCACGAACAGAAAGACAACTAAAACCAAGTGGCCTTATAGAAGGTTAGGGGTTGTTTTTCTCAAGGAAAAAGAAAGAATTTAATGTCTGAAGTCAAAGTTAGACCCAATCAATACATTCAGGGCTCTTGAGAAATTTTGAAAATAGTTTCCTACTTGTAGTGATTTAGGGCAGTCAGGCATATAAAAAGATTGAATCGGTTGTGAAATCAATGCCCTCCCCCCAACATCCCCCCGCTGAGATTCCCACTGAAATGAAAACTTGCCAATTACAATGGGAGTTTTGATAAGGCCAGCAGGAGAGGGATGTTCCAGACTCAAAGAAAAAGCATGTGAAAGGTAATATCTGTTATTTTTTGTGCCATTAAGGCGCGAGACAGAGGCCTGCTGAATATCTTAGTTCAAAACTGCAGCCTCCATCTCCCGTGGCAGATTAGGGGTGGTGATGCAAAGCAAATAAGCAGAGTTTCCACCTGGGATAATCTTCCTCCATCTTCCAGGGATGTCTGCAGACATTTGCTTTCCCACCCAGCAGTCACTGAGCTGCTCCTTCCTGGCAGCTTTTGGAACCCCCGTCAGAGCTTCCTTTGGGTAAAATCCAACAAACAACATTACAATAGGTAAAATAACAGATAAAGGGTGATTCCCTTTTATCATTTAACTGGGGTCACTGGTATTTTATTCTTTCTCCACAATGGTGTGTCCTGTGCCCTGCCAGTTCCTGGGGTTTCACCTGCAGAACAGGCTGCTGGTCCCCTGGGAGGAATTTCCTGAAGGTGTGCACTGGGTGTGCTCCTGTGGGGACATTTTCCTGTTCATTTTCAGCTGAGAGGAACCAGCTGGTGCAGTGTGAGAGTTTTCCACGAAAGGAAGTGATGGATATAGGGGGATTCAGTTTGGTGAGTGCAGAAGGGAAGTCCTGGCTTACAGAATAGAAAGCAGAGGTGCAAATATGGAATGCAGGTCATCACAACACTGCACTGCCCTTTTCCAACCCTCTCCCCCTCTCCCATACCTTCTCCTTTCCAATTCAGATATTTCAGTTGGGGCAGCATCCTTCTTGACTTGCTGCTGTTGCCACTTGCCAAAATATCTCTCTGAGGGATCAACCAAGGCTCTTGGGGATGAACTTCTCAAACCTCCACATAAGCACAGGTAGAGAGGAACCCAAAAATTCCTGACTGCCATGGCCTCCTGCAAGCACCCAGTGATTCCTCCTCAAGGCCAAGCCCATTCCCTCTTCTCCTGCCTTCCCAGAGCAGTGTTTGAGGGAAAAGCCAAGCAGCTGTGCCTACAGCATCTCACAGAGATCCCTAAAAGGTGAGAATCAGGTTTGACAGCCATGTCATAATTGTTAACAATGGCACTGGAGACAGGCCCAAAACCTCACACTCTGCTGCTGCTCTGGCTGAGAGGAATTGCTCCAGGAGTGCAAATCTGGAGACCAAATCCCACACCAAGGGATGTTTCATAGGGAGGAAATGTAAAACACTGGATTGTGCTGTTACACAGCAGCCTGGAAGGGCAAAGCAATGAAGGGAAGAGGCTGCAGTGACACCACATTAATAATTGGTATTTCTGCTCTCTGTGCACTCACACTGATGTTGTCAAGGCCTTCAGGAACCCAGTGCAGAGCCTGGTGTGCAGGTTTGGCAGAGGGTGTTGGGTTTGCTCTGCTGAGAGAGCCAGCAGTGCTGTGTTGCAGCCTGGTAGGTCTCTCTGGTGGTGCCTAAGGGCAAAAATGCCCAGTCATGGTGACTGGGCCAAAAGAAACCTTCTCCTGTGCTCAGACACTGGGGCTGGAGCAGCCTGGGACAGTGGGAGGTGTCCCTGCCATGGCTGCACTGGCATCACTTTTTCCTTAGATAATGAGGAGCTGGAGAGGCCAGAGCAAATTTTATGGCATTGGAAAAATCTAAAACACTTCTAGCTCCTCCATACAGAAGCAGATTTTGGAGAACATTCTGCAAATCTGTGCATCCAGCTAAAGCCAGTGTTCAGGTGTAACCCCAAAGGCTTGCAGGTGCCTTTACATGCAAATAATAATAAAAAAAATGAGCACACTCTGCAGTTTCCAGTGCTTGGGTTATGGTTAGGCTGTAAATACACACAGGCAGCTTTACAAATCCTGGTCCCAGTGGGAAGCAGTCCTCGGGAGCAGTGACACAGTGACAGAACATCACAGAGAGGAGCTGCAGCCTCACATCAGCCTGGTAACTCTGATGCAGCAGCATAAAGCCTGTAAGAAACTGCACTTCGTAAAAACAGGCACTTCCACACACCCAGACTGTAATTCCCTATGAAAGTTAATCTTTTCTATTACTCTTATTCCATTTGTAAATGGAATGCTGCTTTGAATTATGGCCGGGTGCAGCGCTCCTTTTATGCTTCAGCAGTCGTGGCTTTGGTATTTCAGGTATTTGTTGTAGAATCTTGTCTACTCTCATTCATCAAACACCTGCACACTGGTCCTGCCCAAGGAGAGCTCAGAACCTCGGCAAACTTGCTGTGGGGATGTTCCAAGTCAGTGTTTCTGCAATACATTAATTACAAAACAAATAATCAACAAGCTCTTAAGCAGGTGCTCGAGCCAGCAGCATTTCTTATGTGGTTAAATCATAAAATCAGAGAATCATTCGTGTTGGAAAAGACCTTTAGGGTCATCAAGTCCAACCATCAACCCAGAACTACCATTAAAACGTGTCCCCAAGTGCCAGATGGAAATTCTCTTTGTGCTGTGAGCTGAACCCTGACACAGTCATAAAATCCGCTACACAAAATTCAATTTTGCCTTACATATATGATAACATTGATGCTATTTTTTTTCGAGCTGTCATCTGCATGAAAATACAGCTTCCTATTCATGCAGAGAGCTCTTTATTCCATGGGTGCTGTGGAGAATCTTGAAAAGACTCCTGCGAGCTGTCAGCCACTGGTAGCAAATCGATGTAATCTGCATTACAATACTTGCATCATGGCTTTGAAGAGGGACCGAACTTGTCTGGCTGGCTGTGCATCCAGAATCACTTCAAAGATCCCATTTCTGACACCCGGGGATGTCTCTGGCTTTGTTCCAACTCATTGCCTTGTAAACTGAATTTGGAGGCAGCTGAAGAAGCAGCCCCTCAGTTCATATCCATGGAATGTGCAGCAACACAGACCCTGTCCTGGGGCTGGGCTGAAAATCCAAGGATTTTGGCTTTGTGGGGAGGCAGAAAGGGTTCCAACAGCACCACTTATTGTGTCACATGTGCCCAAAGGCTTGCTGAACCCACAGGGAGAACTCTGCAGGAATGACTAGGAAAGAATCCAGTTTATCCCCTTTTTTAGAGGCTGGTGATGAAGTGTTCACTGTAGCAACAGAAGATAATGCTGTTAGGGTCATCAAGTCTTGATATCTGTGAGATATCAATATCCCCCTCAAACCCTGCAAAAAGGTATAAATGTACCTGCATGCACATCCTGTAGCTCACATCATCTGAACACCCAGAAAATAACGTCTGCACTGCTCCACTGAGAGCAAATCCCAGAAATATCAGATCAAATCCCAGAATATCCTGGGCAGGAAGGGACCCAGAAGATCACTGAAGTCCAAGCTCTGCAGAGGAGACCCCAAGGACCACAGGGTGTTCCCAAGAGCATTGCCCAGGCACAAAAACTGTGAGAAAAAGCACTTTATCCTTGTAAAGTAAAGTAAAATAAAGTGAGTGAAGTAAAATAAAGTAAAAAGGGAAGGTGCGGGAAGGTGCGGGAAGGTGCGGGAAGGTGCGGGAAGGAAAGGTGCGGGAAGGAAAGGTGCGGGAAGGAAAGGTGCGGAAAGGAAAGGAAAGGTGCGGAAAGGAAAGGAAAGGTGCGGAAAGGTGCGGAAAGGTGCGGAAAGGAAAGGAAAGGAAAGGAAAGGAAAGGAAAGGAAAGGAAAGGAAAGGAAAGGAAAGGAAAGGAAAGGAAAGGAAAAAGGAAAGGAAAGGAAAAAGGAAAGGAAAGCTTGAGTTCCAGCAAGCTGACCAAATCATCATCATCATTATCATCACCATCAGTAACACAGGCTGGACATCCTTAGCAGGTCATTTTTCCTTTTTCTGCTGCTGGAAGATGTTCCTGAGTGGAATTCCTGCTTCCAAGCAGGCAGGCTTGAGTGCCACACGAACAAAAGCGATGAGACAGCAACAATCAGAAAGAATCAAACGTGTACAAGCCATTCTTCCCTGGAAAACCCTTTTTTTTTTCTAGGAAACCTCCTTCTGAGAGCTTCAGGTTTCTCCTCGCAACGCTTTATTGATTCTGTATGAATAGATCTTTTTCTTCAAACACTTATTATCTTAATATCTCAGCAGCTTCTCGAGTTGATGCGTGGAAAGCAGAGCCATTAGCCAAATTCTAGGCTGGAAATCTCAGAGTGCAGGGAAACAGGGCATCAGCCACGCTTTTGAAAGGGTTGATACTTCTGCTGGCAGTTTATGTAAATGATTTTACCTGAATCAATAGGGTAAGGAGGTATTTGAGTGGAATAAAACATGGTAAGGGAAGCTGTCCTCTCAAAACAAAATAAACCTTCATATTTCTTTGGTAAAGCATTCCTGGCCTTTCTAGCACAGACCAGCTATAGCCTTCATGAGGACAATGGGACAGAATATTTTTTATGAACTCTTTCCATATATTAAAATGGATTTACTGAGGCTGAAAGCCTTCCATTGTCTCTTGGTGGACAAGTCAAATGTATTAAAATGGTAATTCTTTCCCATATTTTTAATCCTCTCAACATGTTTCCCTCACACATAGGGTATGAACCAAAGATAGCAGGATTTAGCAGAACATTTGCAAATTTTATTTTGGCAGATTGCATAACCCAGGTTCGAGGTAATGGAATAAATTACCCATCCCTGAAGGAAAGGGAACATTGTCATTTCTGAAACTCAGCTGTAATAATTGGGCATCCCAATTATGTATAATCCTGTATGAATTAGTAGCTACAATGGTTCCACCGAATAGGTCACAACCACTGCAGAGAGGCAGAATCCTGCTTGGCACTAATTTATCACTGCTTTTAATGAACCCACTGTGAATAAATCTGGTCCATTATTTATGGAGTTACCTACCTGCCCATACATTTCTTTTAATCACAGTTTTCAAATTACTCTGCCCTCCCATCTTTTCCTCTGTCTCTCTCTTCTGTTTTTCCAGAAGGCAAAATGATTCATTGATATTTCTTGGTGTTTAGATTTGCCAGCCTCACTTTATGGGGTTTTTCTCTTTGAAACAACAAACCAGCACATTTTGTACAGCACAGTAAAATTTTGATATGGATGAAGGACAATACCTGTTCCTAAAGCACTATAAAATTTTTATATTAGTCAATGAAAGAACAGAGAGTAGCAAACTTTATCTCAATACAAAGTCTTTGGGAAGCCCCTTTCTCTCGAATAATTGATATTTTCTTTGGTCTGGATCTATATGAACCTGCCTGAAATGATACCACACCCAAAAGTGATCTCAGAACTAAATGAACCAACAAGAGGCTGGTTTAAAACCTAAATTTTTTCTCCTGTATTTCTGTTTGCAGATTTGCTCATTGCAATGTTCAGCCTTGTTGTAGGGGTAATTTTTCCATGGTTTAAAACCTAAATTTTTTCTCCTGTATTTCTGTTTGCAGATTTGCTCATTGCAATGTTCAGCCTTGTTGTAGGGGTAATTTTTCCATGGTTTAAAACCTAAATTTTTTCTCCTGTATTTCTGTTTGCAGATTTGCTCATTGCAATGTTCAGCCTTGTTGTAGGGGTAATTTTTCCCTGATTTTATTGGTGTAGAGCATCCTGCCTTCAGAAAAGATGGAAATCATGCAGGATTAGGAAAGCATCAGGGACATTCTTAGTAGAAAGGTGAAGAAATGAAATATTTTTCATTGGATTATCAAACCAAGGCTAAATTAGTTAAGGATGTCCTTGCCAATAGCACAATTTAGCAACTTTTGCTGAATAGAAGAATCCAAGGTGGTGTCCCATGGGATTTCCAGGGTTCAGGCAGCTCTGGAAGTCCCAGTTCTCTGTCCCCTGTGGCAGACACTGCAGAGAGCTGCCCTGAAGTGCTTTTTGTGACTTGGCACAGGGACACTGCTGCTAACACAGAAAATAACACAGAAAATGCTTGTTAAGAGCTTTTTCTCCATCCCCTTCTCCTACAGTGGCCTCCTGCACCTCTGTGGGTTCAACTGGTGCTGCTGAATTTACGAGGAACAAAACGCCCAAAGCTGTTCTCTTCATGTTTTATTCATCTTCCCAACCTCTCATCTTATTTACCTGCTATGCTGCCTGCCAGAAGTAGTTTTTGGCAGACAGCAGATAATTTATTTTGTGGACATCTGCTCCAAATGTTTTGTGAATAATTAGAGAAATCTGTAGGGTCTATTCAGTGGGATTGAGCTCTGACAGCATCAAGGGGGTTCTGTTCCTCTGCTCCTCCTCTTCATAAAATATAGAATTTTTAATTTTATTTTTTATTTGTGAAAAGAAAGTTTCCTCAGTAATTAAGGTTTTTTGTGGAGCAAAAGAGCTTCTGTTAGGTCCTGTCGGGCTCCAGGCACCTCTGTGACAAATTTCATTGCCTCTGCTTTGATGGTGAAAGGCAGAATAACTTAAGGAGCAGTTTCATAAAAAAAGAGAGAAGACAAAAGTTCTTGTGTGAAGATTATGCCACACTTAAATAAAAAAATGCAAAGTTTAAAGTAAGGGATGAGCACACACTTTTCTTATCAAATTCATCATTTATTCACCAAAAGAAGCCAATGAAAGTGAAGTTTTTCAAAATGCATTTGTTCTTGCCTTTCAGTGCAGCTGTTCATGCTCATAAGGTTAGGGCTGGCCAGAAACATCTGGTTTAATTTAGATATTTAATATTAGATATTTGAATTTAGATTTTTTTTTTTGCTCTTATCCAAATCTCTCAGGAAAAGCCATCACTGCTGGTGGCCTGTTTGCATTTCAGTGGTCTTTGCTTCGTGGAGGAGCTCAGGATGAAATCTCTTCCACGGAATTTTAACCCACTCAGAAGCATCCAGGCTTTGAGAAGTTTTCAGCCACAACATATTGGAAACATATGGTTTTAGCCTCTTGTTGATGCTTCAATTTTTAATAATTTTGGGCATGTTTTTAGAACATTCTGAAATAACCAAAATTAGTTATTAACTAAATCACTCCTCTTTCTCTTAGCTCCTTGGCAGGCTGAATATCACAGATTGTCCTCTTTATTTATGTTTTTCAAGAGAAATATCCTCATGACAAAGTGGCAACAGCATTTAGGCCTCACAGAATCCCATCCAGTGCAGTGACACCAAATATCTTCATTTGTTTGTTCCCTGAGCTAATTCCAGCAGTGCCCATCAGCCCCAGGGCTGGTTCTGAAGGGTTTGGTAATATTGCTTTTACAGTGAAATAAATATAAAAAGGAAGAATGAAATGATAATAACATAAATTAGTGCCAAATGTATGGGATTCCATGTGTGTGTAGTAAAGGGAAGCCCAGATCCTGAAGTTTTCCCTTGGGAAAAAAAAATTCAGTATTTAGAACCTATGTGCAGGATGAACATATAAAAGTGATTAAATGGCACAGGATTCTGATCAAAGGGACAAATTACAAAATAAAAATAAAAAATAAAATAAAATAAATATAATTATTGCTACCATCCCACCCCAAACCCCAGCCTGGCTTCCTGGGAAGTGGCCACCAGCTCCAAACCCCACATTTTCATTTTTTTGAGATGGAAAAAGGAATATCCCACCCAAACCCCCTGGCTCTGTGGGAATGCTCATCAGCAGCATTAGCCGGGCTGTGGAGGGAATTAAGAGATGATTGTCTCCTCCATCAGCCTTTTGATTTGCTTTTTGATTTGCTTTTTGAGGGTTTTGTTCCCTGCAAAAGGCACGAAATGAGCAGTTGGGTAGCTGGAAGCAGCATTAACGATGCTCGTACCTTCCTGCACAGCCTCGTTCCTGCACTAATCTGATTTTCCCTTCATCAGGAGATTCTTGGCTTGTCTGCGTTTGAGTGAATTATTCTGCAGCCATTAATTGGGTCTTTTTTGTTGTTTTTAATGGACCTCAACTGAACAAAACAAAAGTTCAGGGATAATTTCACAGAGTGCACAATTTTCTGTTCTACCAGAAGAAAAACCAAACCAAGAAAAATCAAAGCAAAGAAAAACAAACCAAAGAGAGAAACTTAAGAATTTTTTGTCCAGTTCTAGAACAATCTAGAGAACAAACCACCCTGTCTGGGCTTTTGAATTTTATTTTTTTTAATCTTTAAATATGATTGGTTTTTTTCTTATGTATTTACTTGTTTATTTTTACAAATGCTGTAAAAGTTAGAAATAAATACTTTCTCTGGGAGAGTGGCATCTGAATGTGACTGGGTATCTTGCTTTTGGAAAATTGCAAATTTTCAATGTTTACACCATTGATATTTAAGAACCAATATTTATTGCAAGGTAATAGATATCATAGAGAAGGGAACACTGGAAATGACATAGCTGGGATTATTTATATATGGGATCCTCTTTTTGGACTGCATTTCTGCATTTCTTAGCTGAGTAAATGAGGTTCATGGGTTTCTCTCTTTGGTTAACAGAGAAAAAATCCCAAAAAGCATTCATGGGTTTCTCTCCTTGGTTAACACGTGAAAAAAAATCCCAAAAAGCAGTTCAAACCCCAGGGAATTGCACACACCAGGAGCTTTAAATACTAAAGCACCCGTGGTGCTGGGCAATGGCCACTAATACAGATTTTTCAGCAGATTTTAAGCAGAAGTGAGACTTAGACAGGATGAATTACACCCTTATTAATTGTGCTGAAAATCTCTGGCTTTAATCAAAGAATCCGTGGCTGTTTCTCTGTGCAGCTTGAGGAGAAACCTCTGGTGAGGGCAACTCATGGACACACCAGGAGGGTGCCCAGGTTTATCCTGATGGACACAGCAGTGGGCACAGCTCTGAGGTGCCCAGATGGAACCAAGGGCTCAGCAGGGTGAGGTGGAGCTGCATTTGTATTTATATTTATATTTGTATTTGTATTTGTATTTGTATTGTATTTGTATTTGTATTTGTATTTGTATTTGTATTGTATTTGTATTGTATTTGTATTTGTGATTGTATTTTTATTTTTATTTTTATTTTTATTTGTATTTGTATTTGTATTTGTATTTGTATCGTATTGTATTTGTATTTGTATTGTATTTGTATTTATATTTATATTTATATTTATATTTGTATTGTATTTTTATTTTTATTTTTATTTTTATTTTTATTTTTATTTTTATTTTTATTTTTATTTTTATTTTTGTTTTTATTTTTATTTTTATTTTTATTTTTATTTTTATTTTTATTTTTATTTTTGTTTTTATTTTTATTTTTATTTTTATTTTTATTTTTATATGTATTTGTATTTGTATTTATATTTATATTTATATTTATATTTGTATTTGTATTTGTATTTGTATTTATATTTGTATTGTATCTGTATTTGTATTTGTATTTATATTTGTATTTGTATTTGTATTTGTATTTGTATTTGTATTTATTTTCTGGGTAATTATCCCCAATTTATAAAGGACTCCAAGCAGAGTTGAGCATCCATTGAGTGGCTCAGGGATGTTCTTGTGAGCGTTGTTGGCTCAGGGTAATTACAGAAAAGCAGAGTAGACAGGAGGTTTCCAGGGAGGGTTTTTCCCATTCCCAGTGGGCACTGCAGGCACACCAGTCAAAGGAAACAGGAATAACAAGAAACCATTACTAAGGATTTACTGTAATGTCAAAAGAACTTTAATTACAGTTGGCTCCAGGACTCTGTCCCTGTAATTGTGCATGGGGGCTTTTCAGCCACTGCTCATCAGCAATAATTCAACAAGAAATAGATCTTATATCCCACTTTCCTCCTTCATGCCATGAATTATCTGGAGCTGGTGGAAAGCTTCGACTTTGGCTTGGCTGCCTCATGGAAAGTTCAGGATGAAAGGGAAGAATATATCTTTTCTTCTTTTCTTCTTTTCTTTCCTGGGCTCAGCCGCATTCAGGGACCTTTCCTCAGGGCAGTCTGGGACCTTTCAGCTCTGCAGCAAAGTTCACATTCCTGGTGAGAGAATTCTCTTGGAATATTAAACGGCAGGGGTGGGGACAGGCCAGAGCAGGCAGAGTNAGCAAAAGATGGGGGACGAGAGCAAGAACAAGGAGCACAGGGGCCACTCCCCAATTCCGCCATCCTGTCTCTTCACCCCCGTATGCTAAGAATCCTAATTTCTATATTTATATTCTATAACAAACTAGCTACTATTTATTTTTAAATTCTTAGGGTTTGTGGTTCTTCCTGCATGTGAGTATTCACTGCCATGGCAGGGATCAGAGGCAGTGTCCTCCTGGGCTCTGTGTGAGGCTCTGACCCCCCTGTACAGGTCCCAGACCCCCTGTCCTGTCCCCAAACCCTCCAGGGCGTCCAGAGGGATGTCCTGGACTCCGACAATCAGCAGCTCATCCCTGCAGGGCCAATGTGAACCTCTGAGACACTGAACAGCTTTTCCTGGCAGAGTTGGGATCAATAGAGCCTGGATGGGACAGCAGCATCTCCTGAGCTGTGCCTGCCAAGGTGGCAGGGCACCAAGTTCAGCTCAATCCACAGGGTTCCTTCCAGGCTGTGTTTTTCAAGGGATTTGATGCCAAGAGCAAAAATAAATAAATCTCAGGCGTTTCCTGGGGTGGGATTGGCAGAGCTGTGGTCACTGTGAGAAGGCAGAGGTGACATCCCTGACTGAGGTGACATCCCTGGCTGAGGTGACATCCCTGGCTGAGGAAGAGGAGCAGCTGCTGGGGAGGAGGTCAGGGAGCCACTTGAGCTGCCCATGGCACTGGGACAGCCTGGCCAGCCTCATCCAGCCCCTGCACTGGGACACAGATACCTGGAAGAGGAACTGCATCCCTGCCTGGAATTGTGCAGATGGTGCAGGGAAGGGAGGGAGAAGAGTCCAATCAACACCAAACTGAAGCCTGATATGAGAATTTTAAATAGGCAGAATGCAATTACCCAAATTGGGCCTTGGCTGGGCTGCAGGAGATTGAGGGGGTTATTTCTGTGGTTTGGGAGTTTGATGGGCTGGCACAGCCACAAAATTTGGGTAAAAAGGACAAAATAAAGGCTGTGCTGAGAGGGCTGCTCAGGCTGTGCTGTCACCTCCAGGGATGGAATCTCCCCAGTTCAGAGCTGTGCTGCCACAGCAGGGACTGTGCAGTTCAATCCTTTGGGGATCAGAACCCACAGAAACAAATCCAAACCCACAGAAACAAATCCAAACCCACAGCAAGCCAATTCCACACTCCAGACTAAAGCTGCCCTGTATCACTGGGTGGTGAAAGGTCACTTTTGGCACAAGGGACACCAATTGAATTGCTGATTTGACTCCTACCAAAAACAAAAATAAATTAATTCCTTAGAGGTCTCCTTGTAAAAATAGAAACACACTGATGTGAGTCAGACACGCTTTTTTAACCTCAGACAAGTATAAGATGCAAGATAGTTCAGGTATGGAGCTGCATTTTGTCTTTGCAGTTGCATTTCTGCTCCCTGCAGTGCCTCCCCAGCATCTCTGGCTGCCTGGCATCCTGCAAGGGCTGCATTTGAAGGCAGGAACAGCAGCCTGGTGCTGTCACATTTTGGCTCTGACACAGAAGGATTGAAGTGTCTGCATGGGAGGAATTTAGTTAGGAAGTGACACAATTCCCAAGCTTTTCCAACAGAGTTGTCTGAATGATTAGCTCCTGTTTTCTGTCTTTATTCAGAGAAAAATGCATTTAAAAAGAAATTATTTCTTCTGTGGTCTGCCTGACTGACTGCCTTCACCAGTGATGTTCCCTCACCTGTCTAAAAATCCAAGTCTCTAAGTACATAACTGAATTTTCATTGTGCAGCAGTTTCTTAATCAGAAAATGAATCCTGATTTAGAGTAATCCTGCAGAGATATCAGCTCTCACAGCTAATTCCAGTTTTGACACGAGCTAAGCACTGTCCAGTTTCTCTTCTGCCTTCCCTCCACTGCAGCTTTTCCCTTGTTCCCAGCAGTGCCACACTGGGATTTTTCCTTTCTTTCTTCATGGGGCTTAAGTATAGAAAGTCTGGACAGGTTGAAATCTATCATTTAATAAATCACCAAATTTTAATGGGAATAATTAGGTTTTTTGTTTTGTTTTGGGGGTTTTTTTTTGTGTGTGGGGGGGTTTTTTTGTTTGTTTTNATTCCAGCAGATTTCCTGCCTGCAACAGCATCTCTGCAAGCCTGGAAGAGCAGCTTCCAGAAGGGAGCCCTGAAGGGTTCAACAAAATATATATTTATTTAAAAAAAAAAAAAAAAAAAAAAAAA
>VXBR01000463.1:25523-38000 GCA_013400215.1 Cisticola juncidis | reverse complement strand
AAAAAAAAAAAAAAAAGAAAGAAAGAAAGATGAAGCCCATCCCTTGTGCCAGGAGAGATTTAGATTGGATATGTCCCCATCCCTGCAGGGAATTAACAAAAGTGTGGATGTGGCCCTTGGGAACAGGGTCAGTGGTGGCCTGGGCAGTGCTGAGGCTGTGCCCAGTGACCTCAGAGGGTTTTTCCAACCAGGAAATGGAGATTCCAGGATGGAATTCCAGGGTTTTGTGGTATTTGGGGTGTGTGCCCCAGCCAGGCTCTGTGGGCAGATCCAGACTTGGTGGTTGTCCCCTGCTCTGCCCCAGCAGCAGAATTTCCCCTCCTCTGACCCTTTTTGGGACACATTTTGGGGGAATATTTCTGATTCTTTGTGAACCCCCCTGTTATCAGCTGGCTCTGGATGCCCAGTGTGTTCCCAACATGAAATCCTCAATCCGGGGAAAAAGGGGAAATATCCAGGCAGAGAAAACTGCTTCAGGAGCTGCTCTGAGCCTGAGCTCCCTCCCAGACTCACTCCTCGATTACAAAGTCACATTAAAATTACATTATGGGATGTGAAGGGGGTCAACAATCCTGGTAAACAAGAGGTAAAAGCAACCATTAAAAGGCATTTGCTGGAGGCAAATCTTTGTAGTCTTAGAGGAGGCCAGGTAGGTCACTGGATGTGAAACAGTGAGATCAAGGAAGAGGATGAATTATTAATTCAGCCAGAATTCATTATTTATTTCCTTGGTGCTACAGTTTACCCAGAGCTTTATAGGCAAACAAAGGGATGGGAGCCCTCAAATCAAACTTCAGTTCTGACAGTTTGGTTTTGTTGCATTTATGGCCAGGGCTGTGTCATAAATTCAGGGCAGCATTCAAAGGACACTCCACTCGATGGCAAATCTCCCTCCTAATTAAGATAGGAGCCAATTAAGGTTCTCTAATCAGCTTTATTCCTGCCATCCCAGCACATGACTGTGTCTGCAAACCAGATTAACCTCCTGGCTTCCAGGCTGTCCCATACCCCTGTGCTCAGCAGTATTTTTGATATTGTATACAAAGGGTTTAAAATGATGTTTTACTATCAAACCTTCTCTGGAAATTTTGTTCCCAATTTCCAGTGGGTAAGTGCTGACTCTGCAGCTGTTTGGATTGAAAGAGTGGAAAATTAAAAGTTAGTCTTGGATAAAAATTTGAGGGGTTTTGACCCCATACATTTAAACTTAAGTTAATTAGATACAGTCCAAATTACCAATCACCTTGGTCTTAAAAAATCTGATTTAGATGAGGGTTTTGATTTGATCTGCAGATCTAGTTCTTGGTTTAGGCTGAGCTCAGTAAGATGTGCACACACATTTACCATCCCTTTGTGGGCTGGGATCAATATTAGTCTCAAAAACAGTGAAGGGAATTTATCCTTTGGATGGAAATAAGGATTTCATTCCTCATGAAAACCTCATGATTGGGTAAATCTAGGATAGGACCTTTCTAGGAAATCTAGGAAAGGATTTTTGCTGGATTAGAGCTTTGGGATAAATTGCTCTGTACTGTCTGCTGAGTTACAGAGATGAAGTTTTCAGTGAATTCTGAGGAAACAGAACTTTTTAAGCTTTGCCTTCTGTAAATGATGATTCTCCTATCTTTGATTAACAGTAAGAACAGTTGCTGTTGAATGATAAAGTCTTTTAAAATCTGCCTAATGTTCCCTATTCATTTCACCTCATGAATCACATCTGAGGAAGGACCAATTGATTTTTTCAGGCAGTCTGGACTAACCTAAGCTGGGAATCTGATTCAGGAGGAGCTCAGTGGGGTCCCATCAGCAGAGAAAATTCTGATTTTAACACAATGTGCTGACAGCAGCCTGACAGCCATGACTCTGAGAGGAAAAATACTGCAGCAGTAGATGTGTGTGTTATTTATCTGCTTAATTAAAGAGCAAATTAATTCCTGTTAGGAGGGCAGGGAACATTTGACAACCACAGAATCTGTTCCTAAACCCCTTGGGAAGTGGAACTCATCCAGACACAGGAAATGAAAGCCTATACTGGGATCTCAGAGCATCTCTGAGGATGGAGAAGATGAGGAAGTTCCTGTGCTGATCATATAGAGCCCAATATTCTAATTCTGTAATCCAGAATGAGGGAATGGAGCTGTACAAGGTGCGTGATTGACCATTAAAATAGATTCTGGCAAGTTAAGAGGGAGAAAATAATTTTATTTTTACATATTAGTATGACAAAAAAAACCCAAGTAGAATATTGTTATTAATTAATGGGACTTTGGGGTGTTTTTATGAGCCCCCTGTACTACAGGAGAGGGTGCTGGAGCACACACCAGGCACTCACAAGCAGGCAGAAATGAACAGCCTGTCTGATTCTGACAAATTATCCTTGGAGAGGAAAATAACTCCATAAGAAATATAGGCACTGTTAAACTTAATAAAAACAGACCCTGATGGGCTCCCCTTGGAATTGTGGCAAACCTGGCCCATGCACTCCATCCCCTGCTCCTGTCAGAGAGCTCCATGAACTTATAATACATAGGAAAAAAATATTCTTTCATCCATTAAGACATAATTACTTTTCCCTTTCCCTCAGAAAAACCTCTCAGGTGAGGCCCCATCCCCTGATGTAACTGCTGGATGAAAAACTTAAAATTCCAGCTAAAACAGGAGCAGCTTAAACCACTCACTCCTTTTTTCCAGAGACTCAGCAAGATGTGTTTAAGAAGAATTTGCTGCTCTCCTGGGAAATCTGTAGAATTTGCTTACCACAAGGAAAAACCAAGCTTTCCATCCAGCAGAAGAATTTGAAAGGGTCACCCAGGGCTGCTGCATGCATTAAATTTCTGGAAAATCTGCACATGTGGGATGCACTGAGGGTTGCCCTCTGTCCTGGAGGAGATGCTTCACCTCTCATCCCTTCTGGTGGGCTCTTGTCAAGATTTTGTCATTTTTTTTGCAGGCAGCTGCTGCAGGCTGGGAGAGCCACTGCTCCTCCTGAGGGACAGGATTGCCTTCCTTGAAAACGAGGGGAAGGATGGAAAAATGAAAGTTCTATTGCCTTCCCTGAAAACGAGGGGAAGGATGGAAAAGTGAAAGTTCTATTGTCTTCCCTGAAAACGAGGGGAAGGATGGAAAAATGAAAGTTCTATTGTCTTCCCTGAAAGACAAGGGGAAAAATGAAACTTTGCAAAGCACGGGGGGAGGAGGGGGTGGCAGTGAGAGATGGAATCCAGGCCTGCTGGGTTAAAAATGTGCAGCAGGAAGGATCCAGGGCTTTCCATGGGCTGCAGGGATTTTGTGGCTTGCAGGCAGTGGGATCCCAACCTGCATCCCCTGCAGCTGCTGCTTTGGGGGCTCTGGGGTCACTTTGTGCTGCAGTTGTCACCCTGTGATGGGGTTTGTGCCCCTCTCCTCCATCCCTGTCCCCTCAGCACACAAAGGGAGCAGGATCCCATTCCCATCCCATTCCCATGTGCCTGCCTGCTCCAAACACCAATTTATTCTGTGCCTAGAGCCAGCACCAGCCATAGATTATATTTACCCTGTTAAAACTGTAAATTTAACAGCAAGCATGCAGTGGTAGAAGCCTCCTTTGCATGGTTTATGGAGGGCTGGAAGGATTTATTTCTTCCACCCAGAAAAATTTCTTTACTAATGCTCTGAGATTTACAATCCCCCAGATCAGGAGAAAGTCTACTCCCAGCTTCATTTGAATATCTGCTGATAGATCAACAGATCTTTCTGCCATGAAATCCTCCCTTTGCTGCTCCCTTGTTTGTTTAAAGCATGGAATACGTGGGCTCAAAAGTACCAAATTCCTACAGCTGCTCTCCTTGGGAGGTAACAGGGAAAAAAAAAAAAAAAAGTGGAAGGAAAAGAAAAAAAGTCAGTTGATTTACTTTCTGCATAGGGCACACTCCAAATGTTGAATATTGCATTATGTGCTCAGCAAAGATTCCAGGCTTAAGTTGTCTGATATGAACAGACTAATGGCATGTTATGGAATTGATTTTCCATCAGCCTTTTCAGGGATATCACTCCTGCTTTGTTCTTCTAATAGATAACATCACCTCCTCTAACCTCTCCTCCCTGCACCTCTTGGCTGGCATCTGCATCCCTCCCCTTCCCCCTCTCTTTCTCCATATTCTGTGTCCTGATAGGAATCTCGTTCCTCAAATGGGTAATATCTCAATAATAAAGGGACAGATCTGATCCAGAGATGAGGCTTTTTCACAAAAGAAGAAGGAAAAACTGCTGAGCTGAGGCTAATGCTGTCATGATACAGAATGAACACTGGTGCAGAACACTGCAGCCACCAGCCTTGGCTTTGATATAAAATTGCAGCTTAGTTTTAAGAAGCTGATCTAAGAGAGCCCCTCACTCCTGGGATTTGAAATTATATCTGAGCTATTAATTCCTATTAGTTTCTCTCAGATGCTTTTGCACTAGTATTAAATATGCATATTAAAAAATCATATAAATTTTAAAGTACATCCTGGAAGATTTCTTTGGCCTTTGGGTTAAACCCTAATTGATTTATACCAGTAAAATACTTAATATATATTAAATTGTACAAGGAGAAGACTTTTCTGGGACATTTTAAAGGCAAAGCTGAGAAATGGTGGAAGATTTTGAAATGTATCATTAATATATATTACAGAGAGGGGAGAAAGAAGCTGTAAGT
This sequence comes from Cisticola juncidis, assembly GCA_013400215.1. Taxonomy (NCBI): domain Eukaryota; kingdom Metazoa; phylum Chordata; class Aves; order Passeriformes; family Cisticolidae; genus Cisticola; species Cisticola juncidis. Next base: position 33,325 of record VXBR01000463.1, on the reverse strand, counting down.
ATTTTTTCTGGGAGGCTTTTGGTTACATTTCCATTGCCTCTTCAAACATAACATGTTTGAAGCATCCTTGAAGCAAACACACTCCCATATTCATGGGGAAATATTTCATGTTGAAATTAGTGAGTTGCTGTATTGATGTCACCTGGTCCATCTTTAATGTATTCTCCTCTGTTCCAGTCTGTAATATCATCCCAGCTATGCAAAGCTGACTGAAGGTTGTGCCAAGTTCAACTGAAGTGTCTATTTATCAATGGGAGGCTTTCCTGCTGGAGCCAGAGATGTTAATATTGAATATGCCTAATAGCATTTTTCAAACTCAAACACTCCTGACTCACTGCTGAACATTTTGAGACAGAAATCTCAACTGACGGGTTCATTGTGCCTTAGAAATTCCGTCTGGAGTTATGGCTTGTCACGAGATACAGTTGTCCCCATAAAAATAACCAGGGAAGGGGCCTGAGGAAGTCCAGGTTGTTCACAAAACAGGCAGCAGGGTTTAGATTTTCATGTCCCAAATAAGATTTATGTAATGTATAAAGTGGAGGTTGTTAATTACACACTTTACTTATACCTGTCTTAGGAGAGAGGTGTCAGCTCCTGATGCTGTAATGGAAATTTCTCTTTTCTTCACATCTGCTTTATCACCCTAATACACCATGAAATTGGACAAGAATTTTAAAAGTATAATCCTGTTTGCCTAAAACCCCCAAAACCTATTCAATCCACCTCCTCCTCCTGTCCTGTCCTTCCTCATGCAGTTTTGATCTCCATGACCAATTCTTACCAATTCTCAGGGATTGTGCAACCATCTCAAAACCAAGGGATCTCTCCAAGCTCTGCAAAAAACAGAAACCTGAAACACATCCTGCTTCTGTATTGAAAACAGAGGAGGGAAGAAAAGTAATACCTTCATTTGTCCTGTCCCTTTCCTCCTCTCCAGGAAGGGAAGGTTATGGATGCCTCCTTTGTGTGAGAAACTTGGGCTGGAATTCACTTTAGTGGGCACCAGAGGATCCAACGCTGAGAGACAAAGCCATAAGAAAGCAAAGCTTCATTAGTTTCATTGCTCATGGAAGTGCTTGTTAATACAGACACTCCATTTTTAAAATGTGTTTCTCTGAGCACAGAGCCTGTCTGGTGGAATTAGAGCTCCACAAGCAAATGGGCCCCTTGCCAGTTCCAAGGAACACAAATTCAGGCTCTGATGTTGGGAGCGTTTATGCGCGTGCTTAATTTTACAAACCAGAGGGAGTCGTCATAGATCTGGAGTTGGAAGTGTTCTGTTAAGTGTTTGCAGGCTGTTTGAGGGAATATCCATCATTTTGGGATGTGGTGTGTTTGTACTCACAAATCCACCTTTGGGGTCACCCTGGAAGGAGGGATTTGAGGACTCTGAATGGACATTGGTAAATCCCAGTTTTCTGATGAGATGGAGGATTTGGGTTCAGCATTTGCAAAATCTACACAGGTTGTATTGTCCTTAAAAACAGAAAAACGTTGTTCTTTGGGACAACAAATGGTGGGTGCCAAGTTAGTTATAGTCAGCAACAGCAACATTAGACCTAGAGGGGAAAAAACTGAAAACAAAGGTGTGAGACTTAGAGGGGAAAAACCTGAAAACAAAGGTGTGTAACTGCCAGGTCTGCCCAAAGGCAAATCTTCATTTTCAGTGTTTTCCTCCATGGATTTCCCTTTTCTCAGTCCTGTGCTCCATTCAGAAGTGCTGCCCTGGAGCCCCAGGAAGGGAGGGCACAGAGTACCCAATATTTTGTGTGTACAGACAAGAGGACTCTTCCCAGCCTCAGGGAGCAAATCAAAATGAGCTGTTGATTTAAAAGCAGGAAAAAATCAGGGAAGGAGAGATCTGAGAAGGGTCAGCTGGAGGCTCATCAGAGCAGAGGGGCAGTGGTGGAGGTACAAGGAGGGCACTGAGATGGGGGTGAATCCAGGGCAGGAGCAGCCAAATCCCAGCTTTTCATGCCCATTTAGTGACCCCTTGGCCACTCCTGTGGCTCTGAGGGCTTTTTTGGGGTGGTTCCCTGAAGTTCCAGGACTGTGGCCTGTTGTGGCTCAGGAGATGCCACTGCTCTGAGCCTGAGCCCTGCAGCCACCCCACACTCCTGTCCTTCATATTTCAACCCCAAATGCAGCATCTTGAGCTGCACAAGTCCCAAAAACCACGTGCAGCCCGACAGATTTGCACCACAAGGAGACTTGGTACTGCCAGCTTTCCTTGTTTCAGAGTGTGTCCCACCAAAACCTCAACCTTCTCATCCAAAACACTTAAATGGGTTTAAAAACACCCATTCAAAGATTTAGATGGAATTTATTTGAATGCTTTAATAAAAACCTGGGTGCTGGAAGGGGAATGGACTCATCAGGAATTCAGCATGGATGCACTCAGATCATACCTGCAATGAATTGGAAACACTCTGCCTGTTCCTCCCCATTGAGGGCTCCAGGATGTTGTAATTTATGTCTAAATATTGCAGCCCACATTTGTCTGTGACATTGAACTACTGCACATTGTTTGGAAATAGAAGGGGGCTATTTTTCAAACCCTGAGAAGATGAACAGGTAAGGAAAGCTCCCTGGGAAGATTTTATCACCCAGGCTCTGCTTCCGAGCACAATTAATGAAAATGTATATAATAGTTATAGAAACAATTTACTTAAACCCCCCAGACTTTTAGCCTGATTCTCCTCTCATTTCCATTAATATAGATTGGGACTATCTCCCTCTGAATCCCAAGGTAAATTATCAGCTGATTTCTGTTAACTCAGTGAGGTAAAACTAATGGAGCAAGAATTAGACCCTTTCCATTAACTGCTATATGTTCTTTCACATTTGAAATTAAGATTATACCAGACTGTGAGAGTAATAAAGCATTACAGCCATTCTGCTGAGTTATTTCACTGACCTTCCTTGTTCCATTAAAAATTATTGCCATCAACATCAGCATTTCCATTTTGGGTCATTTTTATACATGTCTGGCCTGTGGATGCCAGAAAAATTGCCAGTACTTCCTTAATACTCTCAGAAAATGGATGAAAACCCCCAAAAATATCAGACATCGGGTTTTTCTTTTTTTCTAAGGCATCTCAGAATAAACTCAGCCTTATCCAAAAAANAAAAAAAAACCCTGCAAAATTCAATCTTGGAGGGTTGAGGGAAAAGCTACTGACACTCTCCCCATTTGCTGGGAATAAAGTGAAAAGAAATTTCCCTGGCTATATTTTTCATAGGCTGCCATTATTATGTTTATATGCTTGTTTTCCTCCACTGTGTATTTTGGAAAACAACCTCAATCTTTTCAATGGCATCTGCAGCAGGAGGCAGAGCTCTCCCTGCACACATTTTGGAGCTGTTAGCCTCGTTTGTAGTCTGCAGGATTTTCTGTAAGCTTGAACTATTCATTGTGTGGAAGTACCTGGTTTCCATTAAAGTCTGATTAGATTTTAATGCCCAACTTTCTCGGGCTTCTCAGGAAATCCCAGCTTTCAGGCATAAATAATTTCCCAACCACTTCAAACAGCCCCGACTTGTAATTAAGCAGAGCTATATCCAGGTTAGGGAAGAACTGATGTGAAATGAAGGTGACCCAAACTTCAGAGGAATTTTAGTGAGAGCTAAGGCTTCGATTAGTTCAGCTGTTGACAGCCTGCCCTCCTGGCCATGGACTTGGGAGAGGATTTTAAATATTCTCTGCACAGGCACGTCCACACAGGAGTGCACAGATTGTGCAGATATGGGATTAAGAGCAGGAATTTGGCTCTGGAAATGAGCTGTAACCTATCAGTGCATCCTCTCTGCAGGCTGCACCTGAGGAGATGCCCACAGAATAATAAAAATGAAGCTGTGGGAAGCGTTTTGTGTCTCTGGGACACCGGGAGCAGCAGAGACACCTCCCAGAAGGAAGCACTGGCTGCTCCACCACTGTCTCTGAGCAACCTTGATTATTGCAGAGCTGCTTTACCTCCCTCAGGTATTTCCAGCAGTTTGTAGAAGCAAAAAATCCAAACTTGAACAACAGATCTGTGCTGGTGCTGGAGGATGGCACTAACGCTGACTGGAGGGAATGGGAGCTGATTTCTGCTCTGAGATTTGGACCCCAAAATAATCTTCCCTGGAATGTGAGAGATGATGCAGGAGGAGGAAAAGCAAAGCAGAGGCAGCCCAGTGACACGAGGTGCATGTGTAATGCTCCAGCCCAGGGAAAGGAAATATTCTGTGTGCAAGGAAGAGCAGAGGGTGAGTTTTGAGCCAGGAGCAGCCAGAAATTGCTCAGCCTCACTCCTGCACTCCTAACACGAGTCCCAGCTCTCTGCATCTCCTCCTGGTTCTTTCTGATTTAAATCTCTGAGGCATCAAGCACTGGCAGGTATAGCAAGCAAAGGTTCTCTTAGTTGTGGGGCCTTTTGTCCCTAATTATTCTCATTATTCTTACCTGCATCAAAATCCTGCTTCAGTTTCTTGTCTCTCCTGTTTCTTGTTATTCCAGCTGCTTAGGACCTTTCCCATCTTATTTTAGGGATCTTCCTGCACGCTACTGCAGCGTTAAATAATATTTATTAACTATAAAAGCAGCAAAAATTATTATAAACTTTGATCCTGCTTCCAGTGAAATAATGCTGCAACTGTCATTAATTTTCAGCCAGCAGGAGCTGGAGAGTTTTCCTTCATCCTCTTTACAAAGTGAAGACAGAATTTTCCTTCAGCATGGATGATGGAATGAAAAGCTGTGTTCAGCAACAACATATCTAAGGGGTTTTAGACATAAAAAGGAGGTAAAAATTAAAATAATCAAACTCAGCATCTGTTTTTCTCATGTATTACTGTTTCTCACCAACTGAGGACTGATACTGTGAGGGATTAATGGGATTTATTTCCAGGACAGGGAATTCTGTGGGATGGTTCCCATCATCAGCTCTGCCTTGTGGTCAGAAAACTCCAAACCCTGGGGAAGGCATCTCTCTGGGTTGCTTTCTCTGAGATTTTCTTTGGGGTTGTTGTTCTTTAAGGCAATAAGATTTTTTTTTAGGGTTGTTGTTTTCTAGGAGTTTCTTGGGGGTTGCTGTTCTCTGAGGTAATAGAGTTTTTAGTTTTGTTTTTTTTTGCTTTAAGTGTTTTACACTAAAGGCAGAGACGACAAGCTGAGTCTGCTAGTGCATGTTTTTAAGGTTGTTTATTCTTTATTATCTCTCAGTTCTTTTCAGCTCTGCTAAGTCTCTCTGGCAGGGTACATTATCTTAGTTTTTTCTCTGCTCTGAGAGGCATCTCTAGCAGAGCAGGGCACGTGGCAGGACTGGGTGGATTAGAGAGCCCTGCACTTTGTGTACAGTACTTTTGACTTAACTACTGTCTGAAACGTACTTGTTATTTACAGAATTTTACTAATGCTTACTACTTATGCTAAGATGTCATTTCTACTCTAAACTAATCTTTGAGATCCAACTCAGCAGAAAATGGGGGACGAGAGCAAGAACAAGCTAAGATGTCATTTCTACTCTAAACTAATCTTTGAGATCCAACTCAGCAGAAAATGGGGGACGAGAGCAAGAACAAGGAACTGGGGTTACTCTTTAATTCTTCTGTCTTGTCTCTTCAATCTCATGTACTAAAATCCCAGATTCTACATTTACATTCTATGATAAACTAAATACTGCTTATTTTGAATTCTCTCAGCTTGTGATTCTTCACACACTGTGGGCATTCACTGCCATGGCAGGGATCAGAGGCAGTGTCCTCCTGGGCTCTGTGTGAGGCTCTGACCCCCCTGTACAGATCCCAGAGCCCCTGTCCTGTCCCCAAACCCTCCAGGGTGGCCACAGGGATGTCCTGGACTCCCACAGGCATCATGGGCAGAACATTTCCTTCTCCTGCCACCCCAAATATTGCACTGTCTGGCAATAGGAAATAAAAGGGGAAAAGTGGATTGTGGGGATGTATTTGTGAATAAATCAGTGAGCTGCTCCATCTCTTTGCAAACACATTGAGTGACAGAGACACCCGGGTTCCTCAAGTGTTTGCTCAGACTGCTCTCCACCTCACTTAAGCAGCACTTGAAAGAAATAATGGGGATTAATTTAGACACTTAGATATATTTTCCAAAACTACATTAAAAAAAATTGACTGCAGATTTGTGCTGGAAGAATTGAAGACATCAGCATTTAGATCAAGATGAGAGCTGATTTTTTAAAATAGCACCTTTTTTTTTTTTTTTGTGTCTGTACTAATTGCAAAAGCATTTTATATTTGGAATAATTGTCCTACATTTCTTTCCTGCTATGCACACATCTGCAGGAAAAGAAAAGGAGAAGAAATGGAGGTTTCAAAGAATCCTAAATGCTCAAATACAATTTGTAGATATTTTCATGAATAAAACTCAGTTCATGGCCAAGAATTCATTTCCTTTTTTCTTTCTTTTCCACGTCACACCTTTTTTCTCTTACACTGCAACTGTTTATGTGCTTCACATGCAAACCAGCCTGACTAAAGAAGGGACATTAAACCAAACCCTAATCAGGAAATCCATTAATTTAGGATTCCACTCTGACAATGCTGCCTTATTCTGCCCCAATTTTTTTGTCTGAAGTGAACAAGTTTTCAGCTTAAAACTTTGCAGGGTGAAATTGTCTTTCAGAAAGAAATTTATGGCCAAGCACTGCCTGCAACTGTGGCTTTACAGTGATGTACCTGATTTAATATGTCATGTTTTAATAGGCAAGGCATTTACCTATCTCAATAGGAACCCTGTCTCCCTACAAGGTATTTATTTCAGTGTAGTCTGAGGCATCTCTTGCCCAGGATATATGTTTCAATTACATTTCAGTGCAAAACACATCCTCTGCAGGAATCTTCATACTCCAGGATCTTGAGTAATGGAACATTTTAAGTGCTGGAGAGCCCAGCACTGAAATCTTTATTCAGGCAATCTCCCCCAAAGGCAACTATTCCTCTCAGCAACACTGATCAATACCCCAATATGCCAGACCAAAAAAGCCTTAGCAGGAATGTGGATTCCTTCTGTTCCTATCAATAAAATATGTAATTAATTGAAAATTGAAAACTTTATTAATCTGAGTTTGATTTTTGTCCTTTCCATCAGCCCTGTTTTCAGACGTGTATGGATCCAGCCCAGATTGGATTCTGGCACCAGGCAGGGAAGCTCCAGTAAGGTTTATAAAATCAGATTAAACCTGGAAGACAGAAAGGGCTGGGAGATGAAATAGCTCATGTACACTGGCTGGTGAATTCACTTTCTATATACAAACAGCTCTGCTGCAAGAGCCTGGTTGGCATGAAAATGAAATTAGAAGATCCTAACACCCAAAAACCCTGAATTAAACAGGGATGGGACCTCACAGCCGTGGCTTGCTGGGCACTGAGGGCTTGGGAGGGCTCTCCAGAGGAGCAGGAGCCCTCCAGGCTGGTGCCACCTCCATCCCAGCAAAACTGGAGGAGCCAAGACAAAATCCCACCTGATTTTCTGCCCTCTCAGAGCTGTTCTGTGCCAGCATAAACCCACGGATGTCCCTGCAAGAGAGAAAGCTGAGAAGGGGGCAAAATGTGGGAAAGATTTAAGGATTTGAAAAACTTCTCCTGTGGCACATCCTGGCTTGGGAGCATCAGGGTGAGCCAGGGCACTGCAGGAGGGGCAGGGAGAGCCCTTCATCCCCAAAATCTCCTGGGAGGCTGCTGAAGCTGGCACCTCCCAAAGCTGAGGATAAACAGTTTGATTTTTTTTTTTTTCCATTGGATAAACTGTTAGTGGTTTGTTTTTTTTTGGTTTTTTTTTTTTT
>VXBR01000463.1:10425-25415 GCA_013400215.1 Cisticola juncidis | reverse complement strand
CTTTTCTTTTCTTTTCTTTTCTTTTCTTTTCTTTTCTTTTCTTTTCTTTTCTTTTTCTTTCCCTTTCTTTCCTTTTCTTTCCTTTTCTTTTCTTTTCTTTTTTCATTCAATTAAACTCAAGAGCTTCTGAAAAACACAAGCTGCAAATTTCCCTGCTGCGTTCCTGGTACAGCCACTGGATTTTTTGTTCACAAGAGTCATTTCTTACTGGAGTTAAAGCCTGAACCAAGTGAAAATAATCCTGTAAAGACAAGCAGTAGATACAGATATATGAGATTTATATGCTTTCCACATTAACAGAGCTTCTGTTATAAATCCCTATTAATCAGGCATTCCATCAATATAGAGTTTTCCATTAAATTCAGAGAGGAACTGTAGCAAGTGTAATCATAGAGCTTGTTTAATACAGTGCAATGATGCCAACATTTTCATCTCATCTATCTGGCTGCAGAGCTCTTCCCCTCCTGAGCTCATTGCTGAGTGTCTGAACAGCTCAGTGACAAACTGGAAAATTCTCCTGAGTATCAACAGTGGAAAAAAAAAAAAATTAAAATCCTCCTCTCTGACTCTCAGCAGTTGTAAAGCAAAGCCAGAATGGTGAATTACAAGTTTCAGAATGGATATTTACAGGTTTTTTTGGACCCACAAGCTCAACAGCTGAAAAAAATAAAACAACCCTCAAATGTTGTTGTGCAGCTCCTTCTTATTTTTGGTTTTTCAGGTGACATCTGGACACTTTACAAGAGCAGAAGTGAAAAGCTGCCCGGATTTGGGTGAGGCACAAATGGAAAAAGTGTTTTATTTTGTATGCTGTGTATGTTTGTTATTGTCCAGAGTCAATACAGCAGAGGAGAGAAGAGGATAAATCAAGGAAAAGAGACAAAAGGAAGGGATTGAGCAACTCAGATCTTGCAATGAAGTGCTGAGGACAAAAGAACATTTATTAAAGGAAACATTACACAGCCTTGTTGAAATTAAAGAGTGGGCATTGAGGTAGATTAGACCTGAGAGAGAAGAAAATGAAATGGAACAGCACTGGGAGGAGGGTTTTTTTAATTCACTGGTTTCACTGGTGAGAAGTCAATGAGAAGGAGGAAAGTGAAGGGAGATGTGGATGTGGGGTGGGCAATGCTCCACCTCAGGGCACTCCTGGGGCTGGCAGCATCTGCAAGGCTTCAGAGACTCCCACTACAGAGGTTTTTTGCTTAAAAAAAGCAAAAACCCTGATATTTTTCATTTCTTTATCAACCCAAGCCATTCTTTTGGTGTGTCCCCAGTGGAGTTTTGTCGTGTTCTGTCTTGTTTGCCTCAGGCAAAACATCCAGGGCTTGACTCTCAGCTCTGCCCTGGCATCTTCCTGAGGCAAGGGGCATTTCAGACAAGCTGGATTTATCTTTGTTTCACCCCAGAAAGAAGTGCCAGCAAACAGTGAAATATTCCAGCTGTGAGCAGCAGAGCAGCTTTTGTCCTGCTTTTGTCCTGGTGGCTTTTCAGGGAGATTCACGGGGCATTTCCAGAGTCACTGGTGCAGCCCAGCAGGGCTCTTTTAGCCCCTGTAATTGTATTTTCAGCACAATTAATGCCCTGTCCCAGTAGATTGTAGAGTGCTGGGTGTGTCACCAGTCAAACACCTCCTGTGACATCTCCCAGTATTTGGGCTGTGCCAGCCTTTGGTCACCACCTTCCCACCTGGAGCAGTGACAAGGACACAACCAGGAGATTTAACACAAAGCTCACACTTTGGAGAACCAAAACTGGGAACTCCTGGATCTGGAGGAGTATCTGATGCATTTGCCCACAGGAGATGATATTTTGATGATATTTTGATGATATTTTGCTGTTCTCCAGAGCTGCACAGCCCCAGCCCAGTGAATGTCCTGTCACTAGGTGGAACACGAGCAGATGAAGTGGGAAACACAGGGAAAGGGCCAGAACCAATTTATTTTTTATTATTTTCCCCTGCTGAAGACAATCCCACCTGCCTGGCTCAGCTCAGTGCTCCACCACTCAGGAACTTCACCCTTCAGAGTTTTTGTCTGTTTTTTTGGGTCCATCCTGGGTTTCTGCACCAGTGAGGGCACCCAGCACAGATAAACCATTCCCTGCCCTCTCTGTTCATATTTTTGCATGGCTGATCTCAGCTCTCTGCCCTAACACCATCGTTTCTCCCACCAGACACAACTGCAGCCCTGCAAATGGATTTTGAGAGCAGGTGGAACAGCAAAGGAAGAGCCAAACATTTTCCAACAAGGGCAGAACAGAGTCTTTACCCTTTCCTTACACTCCTCTCTTCCCCCTGTGCCAGTTCCATGTCTTTCTGCACACAATGAGGTTTCTTTTCAGGAAAAGTCTGAAATTTCTGCCCAAGAACAGCAGATATTCTTCAATTTCAAAATGTTCTGAGGCCTCCCTGACTCACAACCCCAGATACCCTTTGGCAGTGAAAATCTCCCTCCCTCAATTTCTCTTTTGGAGCTAATGAGGCTGTGCATTTATACAGCAAATTCAATACATCTCCAACCCCAGTCCTGCAAGCAGTACATTATTATTTCCTGGCTTTTCAAAGGCTCTTTGGACTGGAATATAATGGGATGGCTTTTAACAAGGACTCCCCCAAAAGAAAAAAAATCAGGATAGGCTAGACTTGGCTATCAACATATTAGCAACTCAGCTGAAACCAGAGTTCCTCTTACAAGCTCTATTTTCAGGTGTATTCTTAAATCATAAGGCAACCAACAGAAAGTTAAATCACAGTGACAGCAAAATGCAGTTTAATTCAAAGTTAGCAGGTCAAGAAGGGCTATGAAGGATCCTCACATTCACCTCAAGCTATTAATTCAGATAAAACCCAGCAGCTGCTGCAGCCCTCGAGGATTTTATTTTTCATATTTCTGCCTGTTAGCTCACACAAACGAAGAAAAGATTTTTCTTTTTTTTCTCCAAGATAAGGGTTTCAATTGACTTGTCCACTTCATGTAGCACTTAGGAAACATCCACATTCCAGTGGGGCAGGGAAAAATGAGGGAAACCCCTCTGTCCTCCCATTCCCAGTGGAACAGGGAGTTGTGCCAGGCTCTCCCATCCTGGGGTGCTGGGAGCCCTCTGTGCCTCCAGCATCCATGGAGATGAACAGCAGCTGCCAGCAGCTGTCCCCTGAGCTCCCCAGAGAACAATGAAGCAAATAATTTCTTTAATTATTTATCAAGGGCTGCTTCCTCAGTCAATAAATTTGTTTGGCTGTCTCCTGCAGGCCTGGCTTTCTGCTTTATTGGGTTCTTCCACACGCATTTGAAACATTCTATTGCTCATATTAATATCTACAGAAAACTTTATTTCTTTTCCTACTTTTCTTTTTTTTATTTTTGTATAACTTTATGCTATTCTTTTGTTTTATCCTGTTGCCTTTTTGTTGCTTTTCTTCTGTGCTTGATGTTTTATGAGACACAACTTGACTTTTAATTAACCTTTTACCCACTCTCCTCCTTTACTCCATTCCTCTGTCTTTACTTTGGAAAGAACTTGACATATGTGTTATTTTAATTGTCCACTGAGCCACTGAATTCCCTGTGTATTTTCAGGATTTGATTTGGGAGAAAACTGGACTGTTCCTGTGAGTGAATCTCCTCCAAATAAACCCATTTGCAGTTTTGTTATGAACTATTTTAATCAACAGCTGTGAAATGGCCAATAAACCAAATTTGTATGCAGCACTTATGCAGTGGGAGAGAAGATTCATGAATTAAAAAGAAAAATTAAAAAAGAAAAAAGGAAAACCAAATAAAAATCCTTCTTTCCTTCCTGGAATGGTGCCTGGTTTTGGTTAAACTCCCCAACTTCCAGTGGAAAATGACCTTTTTTCCCTTTGAATTTTGGTGGCTGTGCCAAAGAAAAGAATCAAAGACCCTGCAAATGTCTCCTTTAAAAGAGGGGTTAATTAATTATTCCAGTTAATTACTCAGAATAGAAGTGAGTCAAGAATGGGAAGAAGAGGAGAGGGAAAGGGGAGAGAAATGAGAGGAGCAGAAGGAATTTTTTCACCCATCCACAGTCTGGCCCAAAACAATGAACACTCATCAATTTTATTTGTTATACAAACATATATTTTAATCTTTATTGATATTTATTTATTTATTTATTTATTTATATCAATTGATATTGATATTTTCAGGTGCAGTGATATAATCTGGCATTTAAAGTTATTTTAGAGGGGAAAAAAAGCCTGAAAAAGTCACATATAACCCATCCCTCCATGGTACCTTCCAGAGCTTTCCACACATTTCCCCCAGCAGAGGCTGCCCTTCTAATCAAAGGTGTGTGCTGATTATCCAGCAGGGATTATTCCCTGCAAGCATCATGCCTGTTTTTTATCACTCCTTCCATATGCAGTTTACAGCCTTTGTTTGCCTCAGAACCGCACAGTGAAATATGAAAGCAGCCAAATCCCAGGGAAACAGACACAGGAGAAAAATGAAATTAAGTCAATCTTACAGAGGGAGTACAACCTTCTCCTTTATGTCTGCACAAAAAAAAAATTAAAAATTGAAACATTAACTGCATCTTGAAAAATAAAGCCCCCTGCTCCAGTACAGAGGATGGTTTCAATCACATCAATGTCAGATGTTGTTGAAAGAATTTTCACATTTTTCAGTCAGAGGAATTTTGTCTTTCATACCCAATATCCTGCTAGGAGTGCTACAAACCTGTGCTAGCTCACCTCAGGGGTCATTAAAGACACACAAAAAAAGTCTTTTTAATCCATAAATTGAAAAAGTAATCAGCAGGAGAGAGTATATGGAATATATCCTTGCAAAGCTTGGGCTCAGTGTGGTTACAGTGACAGAAATCTTTTATTGTTAGGTCAGGTGTGCACTCAGTCCTCCACTGAAATAATATCACTTCCTCTCACTTCCCTAAATTTTAGGAACAGCTCACTCATTCTAAAATGAGTGCAAAGGACAGAAACAAACCACATCCACACCAGCTGACTAGAGAGCTCACCCCTTTCCCCTTAAAAGCAAAACAAAACAGTTTCAAAAATTATAACCTTCCCAAGGAAATCCTCAAAAAAATCCCCAAACTTTTATTTCCCTATTGGCATTATTCCCATCTGAGCAGTAACAATGAAATTCATGCTGGAAAAAGACAGGGGCAGTGTGGGGTTTGCTTAAAATTCCTCAGGACGTGCTTTTATTTCCATCCACATTCCAAGGGATGCCTGCTGAGGATCCCACAGGTCTCAAACTTTACACAAATGTTTGGTGCAGCAGGGAAGGTTCTTCCACATTGTTTTGGGTCGTTACTTCACAACTCCTTATTTTCCCCCCCCCCAAAAAAAAAAAAAACCCAAAACCAAAAAAACAAACAAACAAACAAACAAACAAACAAACAAACAAACAAACAAACAAACAAACAAACAAACAAACAAACAAACAAACAAACAAACAAACAAACAAACAAACAAACAAACAAACAAACAAACAAACAAACAAACAAACAAACAAACAAACAAACAAACAAACAAACAAACAAACAAACAAACAAACAAACAAACAAACAAACAAACAAACAAACAAACAAACAAACAAACAAACAAACAAACAAACAAACAAACAAACAAACAAACAAACAAACAAACAAACAAACAAACAAACAAACAAACAAACAAACAAACAAACAAACAAACAAACAAACAAACAAACAAACAAACAAACAAACAAACAAACAAACAAACAAACAAACAAACAAACAAACAAACAAACAAACAAACAAACAAACAAACAAACAAACAAACAAACAAACAAACAAACAAACAAACAAACAAACAAACAAACAAACAAACAAACAAACAAACAAACAAACAAACAAACAAACAAACAAACAAACAAACAAACAAACAAACAAACAAACAAACAAACAAACAAACAAACAAACAAACAAACAAACAAACAAACAAACAAACAAACAAACAAACAAACAAACAAACAAACAAACAAACAAACAAACAAACAAACAAACAAACAAACAAAAACAAGACAGTATTGGTAATTTCCAGACAAGAGCTGGGAGGAGAGGAGTCTCCAGCCAATATCATTCCCCTTCCTCAGTGATCTTGGCTGAGTCTGGAAGGATCTGTGCATAAATACCCACAAAATAATCTGAATCTTCAGAAAAATCACCTTTTTCTCATGACCAGCAAACCTCAGAACCTCACACATTTCTGCACCATTCACTGCAGTTTCCTTCCTTGTGCTTCCCCTCTATTTGAAAACAAGATATTGATAATAAATGAAAATATAGAATATTGATAAGAGCTGCTCCTCTCCTCAGACACCTGACTGTTTATCTTCTTCTCCTTCAAATCAAAATTTCTCCAATTACAGCACAAATCATAAATACCTTGGCACTTAAAATGTTTTACTTGCTAGGAAGGAGCAGGGCTAAATATTTTATGGATATTTCTAAAAAACTCTAATTAAACAGCAAATAGATACATTCAGTTATTTTGATTATTGGGAAAATGTACCATATGATGAATTTCCACTTCTCAATAATAAAATGGCATATTACTTGCTAGCATAATGGACATGTAATTGAACTTTTTTGAAGTATAAGTGATAAGATAGTTTTGGAAACAACATTTGAGCCTTTTTTTCTCCCCTAAAATATGCTTAACTTGGCATGAGAACAAATGAGGAAGCCTCACTGGCTGCATTTCAAACTCATGTCTTGGGCTTTTTAATTCTAGAGTGAAGGCTGATGCTGATGGAAAGCTCTTCACTGAATTAAAACATTTTGGATCAGGTAGTTGGGTGGGAAGCAAGGTGTTCAAAATTAAAAAGTGGACTGAAAAATGAGGAGATTTAAAACTTTTTTTTTATTATTACATCTTGTAGAACATTTCTTTATAGGATTAATAGTCAACAGTTGTGCCAGTGAAATGGAATTACAGTGATTTGGGTTGGGAGGGACCTCCAAGCCCATCCAGAGCCACCTTCCCCTGTCCCAGGGTGCTCCAAGCCCCTTCCAGCCCAGCCTTGGACAATTCCAGGGATCTGGAGCAGCCACATCCAAGGATTTCTTTCTCATATCTCATCTAATCTCCCCTCCTTCACCTTAAGGCCAATTTAATATAAAATATTTCAGGGCTGCTCTCCAGGATTTTGGTAGGAATCCATTTCCCCTCCTTAGTTCAGCTCTGCCACTCCACTTCTGGGCACTTTATCCCTTTTCATTACTCATGAGCAGACCCTATTAGCAGACCTGCTTCCCTTAAAAGTCCCTCATTTTTCCTAATTCCTTCTCCATCACATCCCTGAGAGTTCTACTGAGTGGAGAACAGGCTCTGCTGAGGGGTTAGAAGGTCCCCAAAAGCTGGGTCTGCATTTTAACCCCTTCCCTGCTCTCCATTGGAGGGTAGGGTCTGTGTGCCCAGGAATTGATCACCCAGGCACGATTCCAGCCCAGATTTAAGGGTCTCAATTTAAAGGATTTAAGGGTTTCAATTGAAAGGATTTAAGGGTTTCAATTTAAAGGATTTAAGGAGCACACAGCATCTGATGTGTGTTCAGCTGTCCATGCTGAAGCACCAGGTGCCCAGGAGACTTTGCCCTGGGTTTTCTTCACACTTTCCACCTTAAGGGGGATGTAATTCCTGAGTATCTCCTGTGCAGCTGCTCTTCCCTGGGCACAACTTGTGTTATTTTCCCACACGCTCTGCTTTGCTCAGGATGCTCCAAGTGAGCTCCAATTAGGCTGATTTGTCAGTGGGGCAGGGTGAGGAGAGCTGCAGGCTGACGCAGGAGAGCAGAGCACAGTTTTACAGGATAACCTCATAAAATTTAACAGTTGCCTCAGCACATAAAAGAGTGGACAAGTTATCTTAATTTTTTCTACTCTCTTCTGCTGTATTCTAGTAACAGATTCTTATACCCACTCCCACATATTACCCATCAACTGAGGTCTGAGGAATTTTTTTAAAATTTCTTTTCTTTATCATCACCATTTTGAGGATTTGATTCCAGTCCTTGGCTGTCAAGGTGCCCTGCCCTTCACAACAACTCTCTGCTTATAGCAGACTGCCACTAAATGTTGTTTTTCATGAGAACCAGGCCAAGATGCATTTTCCCCTGAGATCACTTTTTTATCTGTGATTTCATGTGTGTCAATCATTTCTTTTCTTTTGAATGGGTCTGTGCACAATGGAGGAAGATGTGGCAAGTGATTTGTGGGTGTTTGGTTTAGAAGCCACAGTTTGTGCTCAGATGTTCATTACCCAGCTCTGCTTTGGGATTTCTTGGTTTAAATTTATCAAAGAACCACGGAATGGCTTGGGCTGACCTTAAAGATCATCTCACTCCAACCCCTTTGCATGGGCAAGGACGCCTTGCACTAGACCAGATTGCTCCAAACTTCTCCAAAATAATCCATTAGGGACAGTTTTATCCTGTTGGGAAGGAGGAGGCAACTGGGGGCATTTCAGAACTGCCCGGGCTCCTGATGGGCAATTGCCATGAGCTGCAATTTCCTGAGACACCAAAAGCAATTTGGGCTTTTCCCATCACATCCCCGGAACACAGAGTGCACTCTGTGAGCCCTCCCAGGCTGTGCTGGCTGAGTGACCTGGCACTGCCACTCTGCCTCAAAATGTTCTCTTCCCTGTATTCCAGCCCCTGAGCTGCCCAGGGATCACTCAGCTCTGCACACAGCAGAGACACAAAACAAATCCTTCTCCTGCTGCACACCCAGGACAACTTTCAGCCCCAAAGCACAAACAGGGGGGGCTGGAGGGAGGAACAAGAAGGATGGGACCTCCCAGCCTGGAGCTGCAATGGGACAATTCAACCCCAAAGTGCAAATGGAGCAAAACTCATCCAAGTGTGAGACCTGGGGAGCGTTTGTGCATTTTGGGACCATTTTGGGTCCTCCTTGGGTGCAGCCCTGGCCAGGCTCTTGTCCTGCCCAAGGTGTGCTCTAAAGGGTTTCAATAAATCCCTGCTTTATTCCCCATCTCTGTCCAGTCTCTGCTCCAGCTCAGTCTTCCCAAGGCATCCCCAGCACACCCAGCACCAGCAGCTCTGTGTTTGCCATGGGGAAAAATCCCAGTCCTCGTCTCCACCTGGCTCTTCCCAAGCAGAGCAGAGGATACAGCCCCTCTCTGGACACATAACCCTGAATTATCCTCAGCTCCCACTTCTTGCAATAAACTCATGACTAATCATATCTGCTATCATGTTCTGCAGAACAACACATTGAGCTGGTGACAAAACCACCTCAGCCAGGTTTCCTTGGAATCATCCCAGCCCCAGGAGTGACACTGGACCGAGGGCAGAACCTTCTCTCCCTCTCTCTCAAACACAAACTCTTCTTCCCCTCAAATGTCCTTCTGGAAAACCTTGGTGCTTCTCAAAGAGGAAAGGCTCCTGGATTACATTTTTTTGACAAGATAGATGAGAGGGTTTTCACATGAGACCAAGGGAAGTAATGAGCTGTAATCTTTGAGCTGGATGATATCTATCTTTTTTAATTACAGGTAGATTATTTCTATATTAGCCCCCACAGCAAAAGGCAGAGCCACAGGGGTTTCTCAAAGCCCTGCTGTGTCGAGGCAAAGGGATTAGAAGAGTTTGGGACCTTGGCAGAAAAAAGATTTTCCAACTTGAGTCTATTTTGGATTTTATAACTCGATGCAATTTATGTGATTCAGCAAGCAGGTATTTTGACACTTATTCAGTACAAGTAAAAGGATATTGCCATCA
Source organism: Cisticola juncidis (assembly GCA_013400215.1). Lineage (NCBI taxonomy): Eukaryota > Metazoa > Chordata > Aves > Passeriformes > Cisticolidae > Cisticola > Cisticola juncidis. Next base: position 15,660 of record VXBR01000463.1, on the reverse strand, counting down.
CATCAGGGAGCTGGTTATTAGATAGTCCCTGCCAACATTTCTGCCTCACTCTGACGTGTCTGCACTGTCCTTGTCAGAGGAAGCTGCAACCTTCCTGTCAGTCAGAACAATTGAAACCCATTTAACCAAAGTACCTCTTTGCATTCGTATTTTTACGTCAGATTCCCTTTATAGTTTGCCTGAAATAGGGAAGTGTTGTCTGACTGTGATGCTCCCTCGAGATGCATCCTTGTATTATAATTTTTGTTCTTTCACTTGTGTTTGCCAAGGCCTTGGTGATGTCTGAAGCCTTGGAGGAATTTTGCCAAAAGCCCCATGGTGTAACCTGCTGAGGATGGGTGTGTTGAGTGTTTCAGGTCCCTGTGACCAGTCTGGGGACTCCCAAAGGGCATCTCCAACCTCCCAAGCAGCTCTGGTAAAGCAGCTGCTTTCCTGGGACCTGTTCCTGCAGGGAGAATTCCATGAGAATCTCCCTGAGTGAAATCGTGGTGCTGCTGACATCCCAGCTGAGCCATAGAGAACAAAAACAGGATCCACAAAAACTGCAGCTTGAATGTTATTGGAGAACATTTGAATCAAAATATTTATCATTTGGAGTCAAATTGAGCCAAAGTTGTGCTAATGGCTTTTTTTTTTTTTTTAATTTTCTTTAAAGTGGGATTCATGTCTTGTGAATGGGATTTTCTTATCCCATTAAAACAATTAGAGAATAGATTTCCTGGGAAGCATCACTGATAGTGAAATTTCACACAGCCCTGCTCTTCAGGTTTAGAAGGACTCAACCCTGGAAGTGTTTTCAATGAGGAATAAACTTCAGAAAGAGCAGCCAGCGATGAAGAATGGCACAGACATTTCCACACCTTGGGAAAAGAGGAAAAGTAAAGATAGCAGAGAGAAAAGGGAAGGAGAAGGCTTCAAAACAGAAGGAGAGGAAAGGAGAATCAGATAAAGAGACAGAAAAGTGAAACTTAAGAATTTATTTAGGGAGGAAGTGCTTGATGAGAGATTTCTTTGTCTTTAGGTATTGAATTGAGCACTCCACGCCTGGGAATTACTGTTAGGTGAGCATTGGAAACTAAAGCAGGAAAGCAGAAAGTGGTAACAGAGTAAACTCATACCAGAGAAAGCCTTTAACAAGTTTTACTTCTCCTATTGCACCTCACAGGTTGTATAACTTGAGATTTAATGGATATTCTCCACTGGAGCTCTGTCTGGGAGCTGGAGGGAAGGCCATTAGTATGCTAATCACTTCTGCAGAGTAAATTGGTTATAGGAGTGGGGTAAGGCACAATAGGGGAATATTTTTTAATTAGCACACTGTGAAGCCAATCCTCCCCTCGATGCCTGTGCCTGTCCCCTGTTGACATTAATTTCAGCCACACCACTTCCCCTGGTGTGGAGTATCCCCCCTGGAATCCCATTCCGAAGGTATTCCCAGGGAGGGAGGCTGTCCCTGCTCCCACCTGCAGCTGTGGAAGTTCTGGAAGGTTCCAGCCCTTGGAGCAGGAGGCAGTGCTGGTGTCCCATCACAACCACAGGGTGGGTTTGGTTGGAAACTGTGACAGTCCAACTTCCTTTTTATTCCTTTTTGCCAGGGTCAGGATGAATAATGGGCTTAGCAATTCTTATAATTGCTCATGTTGTGTTAAAATGCAGGAGGGAGCTGAGAGGTTCTGAAGTTTTCCTTTAAAATGATGGAATTTTCAGTTTATCAGAAAATTGGGATGGTTTGGGTTGGAAAGGATTCTAAAGCTCATTCAGTTTCACTCCCTGCCACTGTCCCAGGCTGCTCCAAACCCTGCCCATGGGTTTGGTTGGAAACTGTGACAGATAACTTCCTTTTTTCCCTTTTTGCCAGGGTCAGGATGAATAACACGGGAAACACCAAGCTCAGGTTTGGAGTTGGACTCTTTGTATCCCTGATCCATTTACAGGATTTACAGACTCACCCTCCATGAGCTCTTGGAAAACAAAGGTGAAATGGAGGCTTCTAACCCTTCCCAAGGCCTTTTAAGTGATAATTGCCCAATACCAAGGTGACACCTCTATTATTGATGGTTTTGACCCAATAATGACCACCCAAGGCCTGCAATGTGGATTTTTTTCACTCAATAACAGAAAACCACCCAAACCCAGGAAGAAGAAGGTGAAGAAGGAGGACAAAGGCAACACCCAAATCCTCCATCTTGACTCAGATGTATTACTATATATTACACCCCAAAATTCTATGTTTCCAGGGCTCCAACAACCTTAAAGCTCATCCCATTCCCCCCCTGCCATGGCAGGGACACCTCCCACTGTCCCAGGCTGCTCCAGCCCCAGTGTCCAACCTGGGATCCAGGGGCAGCCACAGCTGCTCTGGGACCCTGTTCCAGTTCCCTTGCAGCAGGAATCCCTTCCCAAATCCAATCCTGCTGGAAGGTTGTGGTTTCTCACACACTGGATGCTTGGAAAGGTGAGTTCTACCTGTCTGAGTCAAATTTCAGCTCTTACAGCCCATTCCAGGTGGGCTCAGGGCTAAACTCACATTTTCTGCAGGAGGACTTGTAGGGTTTATCACTGGTGTTGGAAATACCTGGGAGAATCAGCCCTGCAAAACAACCTTGCTCACTGATTATCTTTCTTTTATTAAAAAAGTTTCTTAGGTTCACAAGCCTCAAATGAACCTTTGGAAGACTCGGCGGAGAAAATAATTAAAGCACCAGGAAAAAAATGGTGTTTGGGGAATCATAATGTGAATAATAAAAACAGGGCAATCATTGGCAGTTTGCTATGTGGATTTTATCACTGTAACCACATTATTTTAAATTCGCTTCCTTCAATATCAGCCACCCCCAGGAGAGGTTACAGTGTTTTAAAAGTCATTGTGTAATGGTCAAACTTTCATTTCCTCTATAATTTCTCACTGCTAGAGCTTTTCTGCTTGGTTTCTTCAAACTCTTAAACAAAAGCAAAAGTTGGCTTTTTACTCTAATATCCTTGAACAGCTAAGTTTTGTTTACAGTGTTAATATAAAGTATTTTGGAATTAATCCTTGTATTGAGAACCTTGAGGTCCATGTGTTGATGAAGAGAGACTGGATGAGAGATGAGACTCACATGGCCATGAGACAGAGAATATTGCTGAAGGAAAATCAACAAATATCAAATTTCTACAAAAAATACAGATCAAACACCCCTGTGAGCTCCAGGCTTCTCTTGGTGCATCCCACACATCCCCCTCATGCTCCTATTTACTATAAAAAAGGACAGATTTTCACCCTATACTTTCATTTATTTATATTTTACTACTTAATAATTCAGTATAATCTGAGATTTGAAGCCTTAAGAGAAACTTAAACTGCCTCTGTAATATTCTTGACCCAAGTTTTAAAATGGCTCCAGAATTACTGTAAAATCCTTTGGAAAGTCAATTTTAATTTCCTCTCTTGCAGGTAAAGGATAAATGACAATTCTCTTGTATTAATTTCTGAGTAAATTTATTTCACTGAATTAAAAGGTTTTAACATTATTCAAGCACAATACTGTCTAATAAAAAGGAAAAGATTGTTGGGGGTTTTAAGGACCTCAGCTTTAATTTCCTTGCAATAACCACCTCAAACATATGGTCAAGGTTTATTAAAAAATGAAGAAATGTTGTATTAGAACAGCTGAACATAAAAGTTTTGGTTAACTGGGCTGCACGTCAGGTGTCCTACAGCCTTACCCCTTTTATCTCAGGCTCAGGAGATGTTCATAAAGACAACTCTGCATTTGATTTTTTTCCCCCAGTTTCCTTCTTTCTTTCTTTTTTTCTTTTTCTTTTTTTTTTTCCTTTTCCGTTTTTTTTTTCTTTTTTTTTTTTTTTTTCCATGCAGGCTAATAATTAATATTTTGGAGGAGAAGATGGGTCACAGGCTCTGGCTCCTAAATCTTGAAGGTCCAAGACCTCAAGGCTGCAGATGAGAGCAATAAATACAAACCCAGCAAATGTAACCACAAAATCCCAAAGCCCAGCAATAAAAACAAATCTGGGCTCTCTGATTGGGGTGGGTTTCCTCCTGCAGCTGCTTCCAGCCCCAGTGGAAAGGGCATTTCCAGTTCAGATTGTCCTGAATTAATTCCTTGGGGAGCTGGAGAAGATTATGCAGGAAAACTTGGAAAATTTGGAGCCTGAGTTTGGCAGGGAGTCAGCCACAACCCATTGCCCAACGTTTAATCACCTAAACTCTCAGCACTGACAAGATTTCTGAAGTGATTTCAATTCCAGACTAGAAAAATGCTCTTCTGCTACTTGTGTTCCATGTCCATGAGGGGAGGGGTTAAAACTTTAATGATTTCTTGCCTGATGGTCCAAACTTGTCCATTTTAAGGGCCACATATTTCTATTTATGGAGCTTCCACTGGCCAAATATGAAGTTAGAATGCTCAGCCCCCACTCTTCCTGCAAGGCCTGGCATCTGCTTGCAGAAAAGACTAAAGGATTTACAGCCACAGTAAATCAGAGTTGTTTTTTTTTTTTCCTTTGAAATCATAAATAAACGGCCAAAATAACAATGAGGAATTCACGGAGTCCATCAGCAGAAGAATTACATGGCTGGTAAAGGTCACTCAGAGTTGTTTTGAGCCCTGTCAGCCAGTTTTGGCCCTGTTTGATGTGATCTGTTTGTTTTGTATCTCTCTGGTTTTTTAATCAGTCATGCAGCACCAAGTCAGATGTTTTATAGAAGCAGTTACAGGACATTGCCATGGTTATCAACAGAATTTGTAATCTCATTCAGAAAAAGAAGCGATTTTGACAGGCTCCTCTTTCCCTAAGCCCGCATTGATTGGCATTAATTAGGTTTCCACCGTTAATCCTTTATTAATCAGATCCTCCAGCAGCCATTTCAGGCTCAGTATCAATCTGACAAACCTGGAATTACCGGGGTCAGCACATCCTGCCCTTTTAAATGCTGGAACAACATTTGCTTTTCCCTGGCACTGCCCCACTGCTCCCAAACTCATTTAAAACCCACAAAGGCAGCTGGAGCAGCTGGAGCACAGCTCAGTCTGGTCAGGCACGGGGAGATCTGGAAAATTTGGGGAGCCTGGGCTGGCTGGGCTTTGCTGGGAGCTCTCCGTGGTCACAGGCTCAGAGCAGCATGGCAGAGATGCAGGTTTGGATGGTTAAATCAGGATTTTGCTAGGCAGAATGAGGAGAAAAGAGAAAAGAAAAAAAAGAGAAAAGAGAGAAGAGGGAAAAGGGAGAAGAGAT
>VXBR01000463.1:0-10078 GCA_013400215.1 Cisticola juncidis | reverse complement strand
GAAAAGAGAAAAGAGAAAAGAGAAAAGAGAAAAGAGAAAAGAGAAAAGAGAAAGAGAGGAGAGAGAAAAAAGAGAAAAAAGAGAAAAAAGAGAAAAGAGAAAAGAGAAAAAAGAAGAGGAAGAGAAAAGAACAGAAATAAGAGAGAAAAGGTCACATGAGGCAGAGTTGAGAGCAAACCCTAAGTTTCCTCTCCATCCCCAGGTGTCCCCTCAGGGGCCATGCCAAGGTGAAGAACCCTGTGGTTCTTCACAGGCCTGGGGACAATCCCCTCATCCCTGGACCCCTCCCCTCATCCCTGGACCCCTCCCCTCATCCCTGGACCCCTCTCTGGGATTCCCAAAGCTCCCTGAAGTGACACCAAGTGTCCCAGCTCAGCCCTTGCCCAGAGCTGCTGGGGCCCTGTCAGGGTCTGGGGAATCCATTCCACACAAACCTTCACTGGACCTTCCTGAAGCCTTAACAAATATCCTGGGGTAGTTGGCATCATAAATTGCAGCTCTGGGGAGCTGTTCCATGGTGAGGGGGGACAGGGACAAGGGCACAGTGGTGACATTTTCCCTTCCCCAAAGCTCCCCAAGGTGCTGGGGATGCACTGGGGGCCAACCCCAGTGTTTGCAAAGACTCCCAAACACAGAGCTGGAGAACAATTCCATGATTTTCTGACCCTTTTCTCTTTTATTGGGCTCACAGAATACTCCCAGGGATGGGACACCCACTAATTTTCCCACTTATTACCTCTTACTTTCTATCAGTTATTATTTAACTCACTCTCATTGTGGGATATCCCCATTTTTTGGGCTAATTTTGACCATCTCATTTTGCCTTCTCCCAAACTCCACCCTTCCACAAAGCTGCAGAATTTATTATATTTTCATCCCTAGCATGTGGGCTACATAATTCTGTCAGCCAAGATTTTTTTTTTTCCCCCCAAGAAATCCTTTTTGTCTTAATGGTAGAAACTTATCACGGAATAAGATTAATATTAATCTACAGAAAAGAACAAGATAAAGATAGATTTTACCTATTAAATTTAAGAATGACAATCAGTTAAGTGTCTCCTAAGTAAGCTAAATTAAAATGAAACACCAAGAGAAGTATATATGACAGGCTATAGTGTATTAAATGGTTTCATTATCCTCTGATATAATGGATAACAAATGGATTTGGAAATTGATGCAATGTTTAGAAAAAAGGATTCCTGAAGAATTGCAATAAAATTAGGCTGAATTTATGTCTCCACCATTAAATTTTCACTGCCACCTCACAATGTTAGCTGTGGGTTTTAATGTCTGTTTATGTGCCTCTTTCGGGCAGAATTTGAAATTAGTTATCAGTTATCATGGAAGGAATGCTCAGGAATAAATCCATATTAAATTAAAAAAACTAGGTAAGATAAGGATGCAGCACTTGTAATACTAGTAGGGAAATAGTAAAGGCAGAAATATGTTTATATTACTAATGAACTAATTAAATTAGGTATTAATGTGGCCAATATTCACAGAGATTGTGCTGCTTTTTTTATGTTCTGAATAAGTTTTCTTGCAGCACAGCCCTGTTATAACATTGAACCATTTTTAGTGCTTTACATTACACCTGCAAAATCACCATAGATTAAATTTTCTCCAGTAGATTGTACCTCTGAACCAATTTAAAATTCTCCACAAAAATCCAAAGATGGATTTAAAATTTATTAACAGCAGCGTGGAAGGACACAGGGCAGATTAAAAAAAAAAAAAAAAAGAAAAAAAGTGCAATTTAACCTAAAGTATTATTAGCAATCAATCACCCCTCTTGTCTACTCAGATGGCTTTAGATGATATCATTTAAAAAGAGCTGGTGGAGACAAATCCTGCTGAGCTGAGCACTGAGGCTGGGTTTGCAAAGGACCACGCTGGGATTTGTCCCTGCAGTGCCCAAACCCTCTCCAGCTGCTCCTCCTGCATTTCAGGAACTGAAGCATTTCAGGAAGTGAAGCAGATTTGGTTCAGGAGAGAGAAAAAAACCAGGTTGGGAGAGCTGGGAATGTTCACATGGGGAGGAGAAATCTCCAAGGAGAGCTTAGAGCCCCTGCCAGGACCCAAAGGGGCTCCAGGAGAGCTGGAGAGGGACTGGGGACAAGGGCTGGAGGGACAGGACACAGGGAATGGCCTGGAGATGAAGGGAGGCAGTTTAAGGTTGGGTATTAGGAGGAAATTCCTTCCCTGGGAGGGTCCCAGAGCAGCTGCGGCTGCCCCTGGATCCCAGGTTGGACACTGGGGCTGGAGCAGCCTGGGACAGTGGGAGGTGTCCCTGCCATGGCAGGGGTGGAATGGGATGAGCTTTAAGGTTGTTGGAGCCCTGGAAATCTAGAATTTGGGATTTTAGTGTATCTGAGTCGAGATGGAGGATTTGGGGTGATGCCTTTGTCCTCCTTCTTCACCTTCTTCTTCCTGGTTTGGGTGTTTTTCTGTAATTGGGTGGAAAAGGTCCCCATTGCAGGCCTTGGGTGGTCATTATTGTGTCAAAAATATCAATAATAGAGGTGTCACCTTGGTATTGCGTAATTATCACTTAAAAGACCTTGGGAAGAGTCAGAAGCCTCCATTTCAGCTTTGTTTTCTAAGAGCTCATGGAGGGTGAGTCTGTAAATCCTGTAAATGGATCAGGGATAACAAAGAGTCCAACTCCAAACCTGAGCTTGGTGTTTCCCATTTTATTCATCCTGACCCTGGTAAAAAGGGAAAAAAGAAGCCTGGACTGTCACAGTTTCCAACCAAACCCATGGGCAGGGTTTGGAGCAACCTGGGACAGTGGAATTTGTCCCTGCCCATGCCAGGGAGTGGAACTGAATGAGCTTTAAAATCCCTTCCAACCCAAACCATCCCAATTTTCTGATAAACTGAAGATTCCATAATTTTAAAGGAAAACTTCACAACTTCTCGGCTCCCTCCTGCATTTTAACACAACATGAGCAATTATAAGAATTGTTAATCCAAGTAAATACTTGCAATCCACAATGTGATTTTGCAGCAATTTTAGCTCCCTTCCAATGGGCTGGGAGGCAGAAGAGGTTTTTGTTGCTGTGGCTGCTGTTCTCAGCATTGCCTGCTGAGTAATTCCAAGGTCACAGCAAGGAAAATCAAACATTAAAACTGGGATGGGGAAAAGGCACCAAGAGGGAATAATTTTGGTTTGCTCTGCAAAGAGCACAAGGGGCTGAAGAAGCCCAATAAATAAATGTAGTTTTGGCATCATTCTCTGTTGTTCTCTCTATTGCTTTACTCTTTCCGAAGTGCCAAAAAAAAATAGTGTCAGAAATTCAGAGAATTCAGAGGTCACAACGGAAGCAACCTGCAAAAGAGATTGCAATCTGAATTACCCAGGGGAAAGGTGTTTGGAAGTGGAGCAGAGATGATGCCAGAGGTGTGGAAAAGAGAAAAAAAACAACTTTAGCATGTAAAACCCCTCAGACCCTGGGTGTAATTGAGGTGGTAGCACTGAGCAGGATCAGCAGCCTGGTCCCTGCCTGCCACCAGCCCTCCTGCTGCTGCAGGCCACCAGATTCCTGCAGGAAAGGCTGGGAATGTCACCAGCCCCGTGTCGGAGCAGGGGCTGTCAGGGGCTGCTTGTTTGCTGTGAAAAATTGTCAGAGCTGCACCTTGAAACTGAGTTTTCCAGCCTGCCTGGTGGAGCAGTTTAATCAATACCTCACTTTGATGTCTCTGTTACATTAGGGCTAAAATGAAGTTTGCAGGCAGCTCAGGAATTCTGAACTCCTGCAATCCCCCAAACATCTCCTCCCTGAGTGTTAAAGAGCACCAGGATTAGGGAATCAGCATTAAAAACATTCCTAATCCATGGCAGAGGATTCCAGAGGAACAGGAGGCTGCTCTTATTGTTGGAAACTGTATGGAAAGCTCCAAATTCATTAGAAACTTTGAAATTCTCAGTTTCTTTGCTTTTCCTCTTGTCTCTGCCATCTTCTGTAGGGGACAGCAAACCATGCTGGGGAGAAAACACATTCCAGGCATGCAAACACTCACTCATGCAGCTCTTTTCCCAAACTGTGCTGATATTTCCTGGAAGAATTAAAGGACAGAATGATTGGCTGCATTGCAGCCTGTGACCAGCCCAAAGCTCTTTACCTGATGGATTAAATGAAAATTTGGGCAGCCTGAGCTGGGGGTGATGCCTTGGGAAGGCTGAGCTGGAACAGAGCCAGAGAATAAAGCAGGGATTTATTGAAAGGTCTTTAGGGTACACCTTGGGCAGGACAAGAGCCTGGCCAGGGCTGCACCCAGGGTGGACCCAAAATGGTCCCAAAATGCACACACAGTCATGAGGTCTCACATTTTGATGAGTTTTGGGCCATTTGCACATTCATGGGGCACATCAGCCCCATCAGCCCTTCAGCCCAAACCTCCCTTCACAGCCCAGGAGTTTTCATGGAAATTCATGTTACCCTGGAAGCTGCTCCAAAAAGGAAAGCAAGGGTGGCAGGGTGGGCCAGGGAAAGGCAGCAGCACTTTAAGAAGCCTGCTTGTGGTTAATATATTCCATTTCTCTGTGAGGATTGCTGCTCGTGGATGTGTCTGGCTAACACGATGTGACAGCCCTAAGGAATCATCCACACAAGTTCACCTATTCTTAGCTCAGTGTACAGCAAACTTCTGTTTGTAGGCAAGGACTCATTTTCCAGATCACATCTGAACATTTTTAGGGTAATTGAGACAGCTGTTGGTGAAAAAACTGCTGCAGCTCAAAAATCACTGGGATATTCATGCTGTGAGTGAGCTTGCTCTTCCAGATCCTTGTGAAGGAGAAAGGAAGAATCCCTCACTTCTTACCCCAGCACGAGGTCAGGAGTGTTGGTGGAAGATTTTTGGTCTTGGTAAGATAAGAGAACAGGTTGATGGTGGAGGAATGAGGAGAGGTTTAACAGGTTTCAGTTCCTTTCTCTGAACACAAGACCTCAAGGCTTTACACGATTATGGAGTCAAGTATTTTTTGCTCCTTCCCCATCACATGATCACAAACATCCATATTTATGAGCCCTTCAAGTGAATCCAAGTTGTGAGCAACCTTTTTTTTTTAATTATTATTTTTTATTTTCACTCAGAAGTGTGGAGATGCCAAACAAGCTCCTTTCTCAAGCTCAGCACTCAGAAATAAGAAATCAGAGCTGACCTGCAGCCACAGTGTCTTCTCCAGGTTCTGGCAAATGAGGTTATTTAGGTTATTTTCATGTGGCTCAGCCCTGAACACATAAAAAGGTTTCCTTAAAATATTTTCATATTTTCAGTGTGGAGCCTGCACAGCAGCACTGCTGGAACATGGATGGCACAAGGTTCTGTGCCCAAGCCCTGAGCACGACATCTGAATTTGCAGAAAAATAAGAGAATGTTAAGCCACAACTGCTAATTGAAAAAAATTATCCAGAATTTTTGACCAAACTTTCCTATAATGTGCAGCTACAGCAAGTTGAAATCTAGAATTGATCCTGGTGCAGAGAAGAAATGGATTATATTTCATTATAATGAAATCTATTATGTTTTCTAGGAGGATGACATCCAGGTCTCATAAGATTTTGTCTCCAAAATAAAATACCAAGTTTTGATCTAGTTAGATTGACAGAAGCCTCCTCTTTGGCCACTTGTCCTGTTAAATAAATAATCCCCAGTTAAATTAACTTTCAAAGTCCTTGTAGTGTACCTTTGCCACACCTACAGGATCAGTGCTAGGTGGAAAAAATCACATTTTTTTCCCTGTGCCTGGAACACAGCAGGGATTTCTGCCACACCCAGGCAGGCAGGGAATTCCCTTTAGGAATTCCCTGGGAGATCCAGACCCTAAACCTGCTCAGCATCGTGCAAATTTAATGAACACTCACATATGTGACACATGTGACACACAATTGACAAAGTTCACAGAGGATCCTTCTCTGTCAATGCCCAGAGCTGCCATTTGAAGAGTTTTTTATTAATAAAATGACTTTTGAGTCGATGACATTTTCCTTTGCTGTCAGAATATACAAGCTGAGCTTTGCACCTACATCTCTCTCAAAATTCCCTTCTTCCAAACTGAAATTCAGGTTACTGCCTTCAGTACTAGCTGGAGTTCTGATGAATGTTTATTTGGCACCGTGTTCATACTGTTATGCACAAGTGCATAGAATTAAAATAATAATTTCTACTTGATTTCATGCTTCTCTGGTTTAATGGTCTCTGATGGTTTTTAGCAGATCCATTATACATACTTAAATATAGAGAAAAAAAATCTTGCTGCATGGAAAAAAATACAAGTATAAACTTGTGATCAAATTTACTCCAAAAAAAAGTTGGAAGGAAAATTACAAATATGATTTTGCTAGGATTTTCCTGTGTGCCTTTTTGGGATAAAGTGACAGCCACGGCATTTGTAATAATCAGTGGTGTCCCCAAACCAATTTTCTACTTGTCTCTAAAAAAACCCCGACAACTTTGTTTTTTGTTTTTTTTTTCCCTAAGTGCTGTTGAGTGCAATTAGCAAATTTCTCAGGGTGTGATTAAAATGTCATTTTATGGGTCTGTGCCATCTTCAGGTCCTTCCTGAAGCCCCTCACTGCCTGTCCAGAGTCACCCTGTGCCCCTCAAAGATGCTGCAAAACCAAGGGAGAAGCTTTGGCTCTGCAGCTCAAGTCAGTGGTTTTTACTGGGAGATTTTCCTCAAACTATTACACAAAATGAACCACACTGACTCCCTGAATCCTCAGAAGACTAGGAAAAAAAGGGTTTATTCAAAATGTGATTTCTTTATATTCTATTTACAGAGACCAACATGATTGGATTGGCAAAGTTAATACAAAATTAATACTTCAACCACATTGGTCAAGCCAGAGGGGCATCAAGAAGTCCCTACTCTAAAAGAAATGAATAACATAAATACAGTTAACAAAATATCTCTTCTTCTGTACAGCAAATGAACCACACTGACTCCCTGAATTCTCAGAAGGTAGGGGGAAAAAAAGGGGTTTTTCACCATGTGATTTCTTTATATACTATTTACAGAGACCAGTGTGATTGATGGAAAAGTTAACACCTCTTGAACCACATTGGTCAAGCCAGAGGGGCATCAAGAAGTCCCTACTCTAAAAGAAATGAATAACATAAATACAGTTAACAAAATATCTCTTCTTGTGTACAGCAAATGAACCACACTGAATCCCTGAATTCTCAGAAGGTAGGGGGAAAAAAAGGGGTTTTTCACCATGTGATTTCTTTATATACTATTTACAGAGACCAACAAGATTGGATGGGCAAAGTTAATACAAAGTTAATACTTCAACCACACTGGTCAAGCCAGAGGGGCATCAGGCAGTCCCTCCTCTAAAAGGAACAAATAACAAAAATACAGTTAACAAAACATCTCTTCTTGTGTACAGCAAATGAACTACACTGAATCCCTGAATCCTCAGAAGGCTACGAAAAAAAGGGTTTATTCAAAATGTGATTTCTTTATATACTCTTTACAGAGACCAACATGATTGGATGGAAAAGTTAACACCTCTTCAACCACACTGGTCAGGCCAGAGAGGCATCAGGCAGTCCCTACTCTAAAAGGAATGAATAACAAAAATACAGTTAACAAAATATCTCTTCTTGTGTACAGAAAATTGCCTGGGAAAGAAATTTCACAAATCAAAGCATCTCAGATGTGAAATCAGGGCTGGGTTGGACCTGATGATCTTGGAGATCTCTTCCAGCCCTGTGGTTCTGTATTTTGTGAGGATTTGCTGTGCTCAGCTGTAAAAGAGTGGGGTCAAAGCAGCTCCAGTTTCCCTCAGGAGCTGCCAAAGGCAGGGCTGCACCTTTCCTGGAAATAACTGGGATTTGATGGGAAGGCTCAGAAGTTCTGGGAAGGTTCAAGGGTTTGTGGTCTCCCCACCAACCCCAGCTGTTGTCACCTTCTGAAGAGATTATTCAGTTCAGTTTTGGTTTAAAAACAATTTATTAGCTGCTCTCCATTCTCACAAACCCCGAGTTATTTTTATCATATTCTGCCTCAGGGGGATAAATTGATATTGCTTAACTTTGCAGGGCCTGTTTATGCCTCATTTTCTTCCAGGATCTCACACCAGGAGAGGTTGGACCTGATGGTTACAGCTCTGGGAAAACACAGCTCAGCTCCTCTCGGCCGTGTGAGCACACACATCCCACAGGGAAAATGGAAAATATTCCATGGAAAATATTCCCCAACATCTGAGTGTTCCCCTGACCAGAGCAGAACCAGAAGGGAAAAGGGAGAAATGAAGCCATCGTTCAGCTGCCCAGGGTTAATCATGGGAATAGAGGAGATTTAAGTTCAAATCCATCCTCCTTATTTGAAGCAGAGAATTGAACTTGACACCTCTCCTCATCCCAAATGGGAGTGCATTAACCATGAGACCAGAGAGTCAATCCCTCAGTTTGCCTCTGCCTTCATCTCAGGCACAATTGAAGCTGACATTATTTAAACACAGAAGGAACTTCAAGGAAATACAGAGGAGATTGGGAGCATCCAAGGTGCTGGAGAGGCTGCAGAATTTTCTGTGGGAGCAGCAGGAAGGGCACCAAACCTGAGCTGGGATAAAACAGAAAATAGGAGATGCACAGAGCTGAGATAATATCACAAAGTGTGGCTGTAACTCGACATCTACTGCATGTGAGCTGTATTTTCACTGACACCACACAGCTTGAACCAAATGGATATTCAATTTGGACATTTTTAATCAATTCTTCACACTTTTAACTGGAAAAAAATGGTGGCATGAGTTAAAAATAATAGTGGGATTGGTACAACTACTATTGATCAAAAATAAAAATAAATATCCCTATTGAATAAATTACAGCCAAGGCATGACCTTCATCACAAGAGTTTTTAACTGCTGTGGAATTTGTTTGGATATATAATGCTTTTCAGAAATAGTTTTAAATATGATCACTTGAAGAAGTTTTGGGAAGGTAAGTTAGTATGCCAAAAATTGCAGCTTTACATGACATTCAGATCCCTCATATTCAAACAAGTCAGAAAATCATTGAACTTCATTTCTTCTGGTCAGAGGTCATGAAATTTATAGAGGGAGAGCACAATAATTCAAGAGGGAATTAATTCAGAAATGCAAATCTCAAATAGGAGGCAAGAGAACATTTTATTTTCCCCTTGCTGTTGCAGTTTTGGGGTTTAAGCCTGGCCTCACCCCTCCATCCTTCAGCACATCTGGGTGTTTTATCACGAGAAATGCACACAAATTGGGAATTTCTGGGCTCCCAGCCCTGTCTCCCCCCTTTCCCACCCCCTGCACCCCCTGCTCAGAGCTGCCCTGATTCACACCAGGGTGAGTGCAGGCAGCAGCTCCTGCCACACAGAATGTCTGTACACTCATTTTCAGAGAGACTCTCTGTGTTTGTGATCTCAATTAGAGGAAGTTCACTGACTCCTGGGCTGCCCCTGGCAGGGATGGAGCTCAGGAGGAAGTTCCTCTCCTCGGGAGAAATGCCATTTGCAGCAAACATCAAAGCCTGCTCAGTTATTTTCCAAGTGACTGCTCGGGCTCCTCTCTTTCCTCTCGTGTCACTCAGGCACAGCCCTTGCCCAGGAGCAGGGGCTGTGGCAGCACAACCTCAGTTGATGCCATCCTGTTGCCCTGGCTTTTCTTGCCAGGTCTTGTTTGTTGGTTTTTTATCTTCTCCCTGTTATCCACACAGTGCCACTACCTCAAATTTTCTAAAATAGCTTATGATTCACACCTGAAAATGAAATAGCAGCAAAGCAGAGCTGGTTTTTAACCATTATCCACTGCAAAGTGTCAGTGCCTTGTGTATTTACAGGCACATGCACAAAACCAGAGCTGGAATCATCAGCTCCTGAGGCAATTGAGTGCCAAGGGGCTTGGGGCAGTGGCTTGGATGGAAAAAAATTGGGAACAGAACTTCTCTGCTCATGCAGCTTGCAGGGAGCTCATCTGAGTCAAATATTGCTGAGAGAAAGGGAGAGACTCCCCCAAACCTGGGAAAGGAACACCTCAATCAATAATCCACTAATATAATAATCCACTAATATAATAATATAATAATTATAATA
>VXBR01000462.1:10404-28056 GCA_013400215.1 Cisticola juncidis | reverse complement strand
CAACCTGGGCTGCGAGCCCGCCGCCGCCGCGCACCTCCGCCTGCAGAGGTACGAGAGGAGC
The DNA here is from genome assembly GCA_013400215.1 of Cisticola juncidis. Lineage (NCBI taxonomy): Eukaryota > Metazoa > Chordata > Aves > Passeriformes > Cisticolidae > Cisticola > Cisticola juncidis. Next base: position 27,995 of record VXBR01000462.1, on the reverse strand, counting down.
GGCGCCGCGGACGGCAAGGGCAGCCGGTCCGAGCTGTCGGTGCCCCCGTTCGCCAGGGAGCTGCACCTGGAGATCGTCTGCTCGCCGGCCTACAGCACCCGGGGAAGCTACGACCGTGTGCTCTACAGGCACTTCGAGACGCCGCGGTGAGCTGTGCGGGCGGACTCAGATCCGCCGTGCGGGCAGACTCGGATCCGCCGTGCCTTTGTGCCGCGCCCCCGGGGATGTGCACATCTGCACCCCCGGGGCAGGTGCCGTGGGGTTTTACAATACCCCCTTGCACCGTCCTCTCACTAGTGTGCTCTGCTTGGCCTGTCCTTCAGAAGGCGTGCCCAAGGCTCCTGCCTCACGATTCACCATCCAGTGCCGAGGGCTCACAAATGCTGCCCAGAAATCTCTGTTGTAGGCCGTGTTTGCAATCCCAGCTTTCGGCTGAGTAGTCGGGAAACTGGATGTGTTGCCATCTTCTGACGCCTGTGCCCGAGCATCTTTCATACGGCTGCCAAGGCCATATGTTGGAATTATCCCCAGCTATTCTGTAGCTAAGGTGGCAGTTTCACCTGAATGAGGCACTCACAAGATGTTCATCTTGTATACCATTCCCAGAAGTCTCCCCTTAGCAGTCTGGATATGCCTGGTTCCATCCAGTGCACGCTAAAATTTGGCTCAGTGGCTATTGATAGTTGTATTTACAGGCAAGGAGTGAGTCAGCGTGCTGGTTTGAAAGCAAAACCAGTGAGGCTCCAAGTCAGAAATACAACTTAATATGAGAGAGAGGGAAAAAAAAGGTTAAATGAAATAAAAGTAATAGCACAAAAGACCACTGACAGAGTCAGAATACAGCCTGACACCCCGTTAGTTAGGGTGGTGGGAGCAGTCCAGATGATGGGGTCTTGCTGAAGGAGTGATCCTGTAGAAAGGTCTGGGAGCTCTTGTCCTCTGGGAATCCAGTGGAAACAGGCTCCCTTGGTGTTTGGGGTTGCAGGTTTTATCCCGGTGGAAAGGCTTTGGCTCCTCCCACTGGGTGAAGCATCTCACAATGGAATAAAGTAACATTATCAGTCATGTGAGAGGCCTTCAGTGGCCCATTCCCAGGTGATGTCCCTCAGAGGAGGATGGATGGAGGAGATAAGAAGGCACTGCCATATCTGGTGTTATCAGGTGTCCCATTAACAGAAGGCATCTGATCCTTTCCACCCCTAGAGTTACAGGAGACAAAGAACAGTATCTCCCAACCGGCTTCCACAGATGAAAGTAGAACACACATTTTTGGTTACATTTTCCAGCCCTAGACAGTCAGTATGAATAGTTACAATCTTTTGTGTAAAAACACTGGTGATGCAGGGCAGGGAGGGCACACAACCAGAAGGATTTACTCTCTTTCACTGGTGAAGCTCTCTGGGTTTTTTGTAGGCTGGTCCAGGAGGGAGACATCCTGTGTGTTCCAACATTTGGAAATGCTGAGTTTATAGAACTAAATGCAGACAAGTTCCTGAGGTAGGTGTCAGCAAACTTTGGCTCTATTACTTGGTACCAGAAGAGCAGAGATACTTTTGCACGGTGGACTCTCCTGAAATCAGTGTATTCCATTCTGACCTGTCCCTGGATTCTAGTGTTTTACCTGTCTTGTAGTACCCTGGAAGAGGGAAATGGTTTTGTTGGATTAGGGAGGGCTGCAGCTAAGAGGGAGGCCTCTGTTAGCTCATTTGGATGGTCAGGAAGGGAAGAAAGGAAAAAAAAAGGGAGAGCAACTGATGGGGATAAAGAGTAAGGAGGAACACGTGGCCTGAGGGCAGTCAGAACCACATAAAGCAAAATGGGAGCTGGGCTCCTCAACTTGTGACAAACAACAAAATGTGAATATAAGCCCTAAAAGTTCATATTAGAAAAACTTTGTTTGGCCACCAATTCTGCCTTATTTTTTGGTTTTGCTCATGTGGCTTTGGATCAGTTATTCTAAATGGGAGAAGGAAGTCCCTTTTGTATCAGGATAAGGGTGCTCAGAGTGGCATTGCCAACATTCTCTTATGCATACTGCAAGAGGACAAGAGTATCTCTGCTTACCTGTAATTTTCAGCTGTCTTCTTGTTGACATCTATATTGTTCCTTCCTTCAAGATCTTGGCTAAGCAGTTTAGAGTGCTTGTTTTTTTTCCCCTCAGGTGGCCAGAGCTTTATTTCAAGGTGAAGAAGATCACAGGCACGGCGGAGGGCGAGCAGTCCGAGGGTTACCTGGTGGACACCCAGAACACGTCCCTCTACCTGGTGAGATGTCTGAGGAGAGCAGAGAGAGGAGAGCCGAGCCTGAGCTTGCACTGTAGATGACGAATGCACCTGTGGAGGCTCGTGCTTCCTGACCTTGGGAAGTGACATTTCAGGACAGACTTTGTCACTTGGCACCGCTCTTCACTTGGGTGGTCTTCCTCCTTTCTCACAGGTGGGTTCAACCAACAGCGCTGTCCCGTCTGTCCCGGGCTGTAGCAGCAGTGAGTTCTGGAGCAGTTTGTCTCCCGCGGGGCTTTCCGACGCCGTGAGGCAGCTCTGCGATGCTCTGCGGCCTCACCTGAGGCGCGGGTGAGTTGGAATTCCCGGGATGAGCCCCGGGAGAGGCGGGACGGTGGCTGCAGGGGAGCTGTGTCTGTTGCAGGCCCGGGGCCCTGCGCGGCGTGGGCAGCGCCCTCCTCTCGGGGCCCAGCGGCAGCGGGAAGCTGACGGCCGTCACTGCTGTGTGCAGCTGCCTCAACCTGCACCTCTGCAAGGTAATTCCTCCTGTGGCCAGGGCACTGTGGATTCACAACACACAGAGAATTACGGGAATGTCTTTCGAGTCAGCCCTGCCTGCGCCTCTGCTGCAGCCGTGACACGAGCCTGTCTGGAGCTGCTTCCATGTGCAGATGCAGAGAAGTGAGGCACAAATGGTGCTGAGATCTTCTTCGGCTGAGAGGGAAAAGAAGAGCAGCCTTGCTGTCATGCTAGCACATTTACCACACCTGGCTCAAAATCTCTTGACATGTAAAACAGCTGCCCTGTAGCTGTTCACATTCATCACCAGCCCTCTGCTAAGAGCAGCCAAGTGGCAGGGGAAGTTGGTTTTATGTGGAATATGATATCGTTCAGGCTGACTGTCAGTATTAAGAATTGGGTTTTATGTCAATGGCCCCATGAAAACTTCTGCTCTGCTCTCCATATGTGTAAAAAATCAGATCACACTTTATGAAACAAACTTGAGAGTGGGTGCTGTTGCTCTGCAAATGCATGTCTTGACCCAGACTGAGTATCATGCACAGTTCTGGTCTCCCCACCACAAGAACATAAAACTGAATTGGAAAAATTTGGACAAGGACACTGGGTAAAGATCAGGGGTCTAGACCAGTTTATCTGTGGAGAAAAGCTGAATGAGTTCCTCAGCTTGCAAAAAAACAAATAAATTAGGGAGAGTTTGATACAAGTTTGTAGGTAGGTGCCTGAATGGCCAAAATGAGGTCTAGCACCTGTCCCTGTCCAACATAAAAGGTTCTAGGAACCAACACAGTCTTCACTGACTAGTTAAAATTGCTCTTTTCCTCCAGCGTACCTCTTTTGTTCACTCTTGACAGTCCAGATTATCCCACAAATGCTTTCATTTCCTTGAATCTGTAGAGGTATGTTTGCAAAAGTGAGAGGAAGTCACGTGGTGACTTTTCTAGGAGACTTCCTGAAATTCTGAAAGGATATGGAAGAAAAAGAAAAATGGAAAGAATAGGGCTGGAAGGTTCCTCTCTTTATGGAAGGAAATTGGGCTTGCTCCTTTTTTTGGTGGATATTTGTAGAGCAAACTCTTTTCCTGTTCTTTTCTCTCCAAGTAAAGCTGTAACACTGGTGTACTGGTTGGAAAGCAAAACCAGTGAGACTCCAAGTCAGAAATACAATTTAACAGAGAGAGAAGAAACAAACAACAAAAAAGGGTTAAATAAAATAAAATAAGATAAATGCAATAGTGCAAAGGACCACTGACAGAGTCAGAATGCAAACCTGATGCCCAGTTGGTCAGGGTGTTGGAAGCAGCCCGAGGTGAGTCCTCCTGGAGTGACAGATGTGGCTCTGTTGAAGTAGGGATGATCCTCAGGAAAGGGTCCAGTCTTCCTCTGGGAATCCATTCCCAGGTGATGTCCCTCAGAGGAGGATGGATGGAGGAGGAGATAAGAAGGCACTGCCATATCTGGTGTTATCAGGTGTCCCATTAACAGAAGGCATCTGATCCTTTCCACCCCTAGAGTAACAAGAGAGAAAGAACAATATCTCCCAACCGGCTTCAACAGATGAAAGTAGAATACACATTTTCGGTTACATTTTCCAACCCGAGACAACCGGGTCAGTGGAGCAGGTAGATGGTGCCTTGGCCTGCTGCTGTGCAGCTCATCTGGACATGATCCTTTGTGGTGCTGAGACTGGACTTTTCTGTAAATGTGCCACAGCTCTCAGCATTCAATGCAGGATTGCAGGGATTTCACTGCACCTTCAAATCCATGTTTAGGATGTGCTTGGGAGCATCTGTCACTGTCATGCCCTGTCAGGTGGCCTCAGGTTCTAGTGAGGGATGTGTGCAAGGTACAGCTCTGGTTTCGGCCTTGTCTGTTGCTTTTCAAGACTAACACACTGTTGAAGACAGAGATTCTTTCTGTCCATCTTCTTCTACCCCAGCTTTCACATCTCCCTTTCTCACTGCCATTCCACCTGCCCTTCCCCCTCTCTGACTCTTGTGTCTGCCATCCCACCAGGACACAGTAATTCTTCCCCACTCTAATCTCCACCACTTGATGATAGACAATTTTTTGTCCTTTCTCTCTGCCTTTTGATACTTGTATACAGATCCTGCTGCCATTAGGCCTGCCACAACCCTGCTCCTACCCTAACTCCTGTTTTTTCTGTAGTACATGGAGCACAGGAGTTCCTCTGCTCAGTGTCCCTGTCCTTACCCTTTAGGGAGCTGCTCTGCCTGCTCCAGGCTGCCATTTGTGGAGGTGAAGCTCAGGGATGGTTTGGGTCTCCCTGGACAGCCTGGCAGCACCAGGAGGCAGCACTGCCTGTTCCCAGGCTGGTGTTCAAGGCTCACACTCACTGCTTCCCTTGGGTGACTTCATCAAGTGTTTGCTTTGTAAACAGTGTCCAGGCCTCCTCCCAAACACCCGGCACCTTTACCTTTCTCCTGCACTTTGAGCCCGTTTGGCGCTGGTTGAGCAGCTTCCTGGGCCTCCTCCTCTCCTTGCTGCTCTGTTCTGCAGGATACCGTGTTCTCCCAGTCTTCCACAGCTCTCACCTCCCTTCCAGCTTAGATTGCTGAGCTGTGACATCCACTGCGTTGATTTCTCTGGTCCCTTTGCCTCACCTTTTTCAGAGGAAGACCCTCCTGCCCACCTCCCCTCCTGCAGAGAAGCGCGAAGCAGCCGCTTCTCCCTGCCAAGGCATCCCGAGCGTGCCTGTTTGAATGCCTGAATGTGTCTGTGGGAAACAGGGGGTTTGGTCTGCTGTGAGCCGTGAATTGCCTGTGGGAAGCTCTGTGGAATGCTGTTCCTGGCCCCAGCTGTCCGTGCTGTGTGTGTGGCAGGTGGATTGCGTCGCTCTGTGCGGTGACACCAGCGCAGCCATGGAGGAGAAGGTGCGGGCGGCCTTCAGCCAGGCCCAGCAGTGCCAGCCCTGCGTGCTCCTGCTCAAGGACATCGAGGTGCTGGGCAGGGACCGGGACGGGCTCGGGGAGGATGCCAGGGTCATCGCTGCTCTGAGGCAGCTGCTCCTGGACAGAGACCCAGCGCTGAGGTAGGGACCCCTCACCTCTGCTGTGGGCATCTGAGGTCATTGTTTCTGCCAGTGGGCCAGCCGTGGCAGAGGGAGCTGGCACGTGTGATGGCAGAGTGAGAGGGCACTTCCACAGAGCTGAGACCGTGCACGGCCCCTTCCTCTCCGCAGCCACCCTGTCCTGGTGATCGGCACAACCTGCAAGCCCCAGAGCGTTCCCACGGATGTGCAGACTGCTTTCCTTCATGAGGTGAAGATCGAAGCCCCTTCAGAGGAGCAGAGGAGGCTGATGCTGAGCACGCTGACTGCCAGCCTGCCTCTGGGCAGGGAAGTGAGCCTGGCCAAGCTGGCCCGCAGGACTGCCGTGAGTACAACCACAGCAGCGTGTGGAGATGGGCAAGCTGGGAGTGCTGGGCCCATCTCCCCTAGCTGGCCTTGGAGAAAGGGGGTAATTCCCACAGCCCAGACAACTTCTTCAGTGGTTAGTCCTAGTGCTCAGACATCAGCTTTTCTATTCAGATTTCTAGTGCCTGTGGGCTCCACACCTTTTGCAGAGGTGTTGGCTTATGTTCAGCTCTGCTAATAAAAAAAAAAAAAAAAAAAAAAGAAGCTAGAGCCTTCAACCAGAGGCTCAAGGAACAGGGAATTTTTCCCCATACTTTTAATGACCTAGGTATAGCTGTGGTCAGGGGCTGGACTGATGCTCTTCGTTTCTACATTCACAGGGATTTGTGCTGGGAGATTTCTGTGCCTTGCTGTCCCACAGCAGCCGGGCTGCCTGCACCCGCATCCAGGCCTTGAGGTAGCACAGGGAACGGGACAGGGGCTGCAGCCAGCCTTGGGGCAGAGCCTGACTCCTTTCCCTTTCTTTCCTCACCAGTTTTCCAGGTGGACTGAGCGAAGAAGTGGAGAGGGATTTTTGCGCTGCCGGGTTCCCGGTGCTGGAGGAGGATTTCAGTGCTGCCCTGGACCAGCTGCACGACGCCCACTCGCAGGCAGTGGGAGCCCCCAAGGTGGGATGCTGGGGCACAGAGTGGGAATGGGCTCTGCAGGGCTCTTGGCTCTGACACGCTGCTTCCTGCCCTGTCCTTCCGTGTATTCCCCAAGCTTTCAGTGAGAAACAGTCCTCTGGACTTTCCCCCATCAATTCTCACCCTCTCGGCTTGGGATTTGTCAGGGAAGCTCTTGCAGTGCTAATTGCAGACCAGTTAATTGGCTGGTGCTGGAGGGGTGCCAGCTGTGCAGCTCAGCCTCCTGGGGGTGCAAAGGCTGCCCCACTGAGATGTCCCCAGGCACCTGGCCTGGGGGAACAGAGGCTGTGGCACAGGCTGCTGAGGGAGCTTCTCTACAGATGTCATCAGTCCTAGACTTGATCCTTGGCTTTGGATGCTGCTGGAGCTGGCATAGACTTTTCTGACAGGCAGTTGGAAGAACTTGGGGTTTCTCCAGGGGAAGTGACATGGAGAGTCTGAGCAAACCAGCAGTCAGCTTCTCAGGAGGGTTGATCTGCCTCTGGCACCCAGGGAAGCAGCATTTGGGGCAACAGATTGGGCTGGACATCTAGATTTGGAAAGACAAGTATCTGTCAGAGAAAAATGGAGTGTCCCTTGGAGTGGAGAATGTAAAACCCCCTCCCTCCAAATTATTACAATTTTGCAATTAGGAGCTTTCAGAAAAAAATATGGGAATAGGAGTAACAGTTCTGTACTGCGAATAATAAAAATACAAATGCAGTAATAAAAAAAAAAGCAATCAAACAAACAAAAACTCCTAGAGAACCCTGATGGAGTCAGGAATACTACCTGGCATCCTGTCAGTCAGGGTGCTGGAAGCAGTCCAAATAAATCCTCCTGGAGTGACAGATGTGGTTCTGTTGGAGTAGAGATGATCCTGTAGTGGCAGTGAGACGAGTCCAGTCTTTCTCTGAGAATCCTGTGGAAAAGAGGATTGATCTGGGGTCCCTGTGTCCCCATTTTATCTGGGTAGGGAATGGTTGGCTCCTCCCCACTCAGTGGAGCATCTCACCGTGGGATGAGGTGATGTTATCAGTCATGTGAGAGGCCTTAAATGGCCCATTCACAGGTGAGGTCCCTCAGGGGAGGATGAGTGGAGAAGGAGATAAGGCACTGCCTTACCTGGTGTTATCTCAGGTGTCCCAGTAACAGAAGGCATCCACTCTCTTCCCCCTCTAGAGTTACAAGAGAGAAAGAACAATGGCTTCAACAGATGAAAATATTTTTGGTTACATCTTTTCAACCCAAGACACTGGGTAAAGTGGTGTTAGCACCAAGGAAAGTGACCAGAACCTCTTTTCCATGCCTGTGAGTGCAAACACTTGAGTTTAGCACAGGACAGGAAGCCTTGGCCTTGGAGCAGCTCCTCTGGCACCTTCCCCAGTTGCCCCCTTAATTCATGGAGTGAGCTCTGTTTTGTGGTGTTCCCCAAGGTTGCTGTAAGACAAATAAGCACAGAGCATGCTCAGCAGTGAGCTGTGTGAATGGGAGTTAATTTTGTTTGTATTTTACATTCCTTTATTGATTTCTTAGTAATTGGTTGTGGTCAGGAAGCCCATTAGCAGACCTGGATACTCTCAACACACACCACTTTCAATTCCCTGCTTGCCCTTTCTGGTTACAACACATTTGTCTGCACTTACAGCCTGAGCCTTCTGGGGAGAACTGATTCCAAACCTCCACTTGTTAACAGTGTCTGCACCATGTCTTAGACTTCAGTGTGCTCCCCTGAAAACAACCTTACTGCAGTTTGCCAGCTCCTGTGCTCATGTCTGTGGAGTTCTTTCTGGTGAGGCAGGATGAGCAAAAGTGCAGAGGAGAGAGCAGCTCTCCCATTCATTGTCACTGCAGAAGAAGGGCCTGTGACCTTTTGCTTTAAAAGTTGTTGGTTTTTTTTTTTCTGAAAATCCTTGTTTTGTTTGACCTAATTTTCCTGGTGGACGGCTAAAGAAATAAAAAGATAACATCATCTCCAGCAGTGAGGGAAGGAGATGCAAATTGGCTGAGGGGGAAAGAATTTTGCCCTAAGCTATTTTGCCTAAGCTGGCAAACTCCCCACTTGTGCTGGCACAAACAGCCAGTAGGTGGGGTAAGTGTGGGGCTTTGCTTTTCTCTGCGTGTTCCCAGGAGAGCTGCTCTGACTCAGGAGGATGTCACCAGGCTGTGGCACTCCAGCTATTCCTACCTTCAGCAGAGCAGCAGCAGCAGCAGCAGCAGCGTGCTCTGGGATAGTTTTGCTCAGCACAAAATAACCCAAGAGGCATTGGCTCACCTGGCTCAGGTGTGGTGTCTCTGTTCTCCGTGACCCCTCATGTCTGCAGCTGACCCCATCCCTATCTATTCTCGTGAGCATACATGGACTTTGTTCTTGCATCCCCCTTTCGAGAGCAGCTCCATACCCTGTCCTGCAGGATGTCTGTCCCTCACATCCTCCTTGCCATCACAGAGGTCCTGGCAGCCCGGGTTCTGTCCTTCTGCAAGGTGTGAAACCCTTGCACAGTCTCAGCCCTATGGGGGACAGGGTGCCCTGAACACAAGTCACTCCCAGTTGCAAGATCCAGATTTCTTTTTTCTTTTTTTTTTTTCTTTTCTTATTTTTACCTTACCTCATGCATCCCAAAGGCTGTCTGCAGCAAGGCTCTCCCCTCAAAGCTGCAGGCAGCCCTGGCAGATACTTTCCCTGGGCTGACAGGTGATATGAGGGGCAGTGGGGGATTGGAGATGAAGGGCACTGTGCGAGTGCAGCATGCCTGGGGACGTGTTTGTAGCTTGTCTTCTCTGTTGCAAAGCTCAGAAGAGGGGAAATGTGGACACTGGATACTGCAGCTCCCCAGGCACGCCTGGGGCTCAGGAATGAGTGCTGACAAGGGTTCTCCTTGTCTTGGCAGATCCCCTCAGTGTCCTGGCAGGACGTTGGCGGGCTGCAGGAGGTGAAGAAGGAGATCCTGGACACCATCCAGCTGCCCCTGGAGCACCCCGAGCTGCTGTCACTGGGTCTGTGCCGCTCTGGCCTGCTGCTGTACGGCCCTCCAGGGACAGGGAAGACCTTGCTGGCAAAAGCTGTGGCCACAACGTGTGCCATGACATTCCTTAGGTGAGGAGTGGGGCTGGGGTGCCCACACAGTGGGACTTGCTCTCCTCCTGGCAGGGGATGGGTGTCCTCTGACTGCCTCTCCTCCCTGCCCTGCAGCGTGAAAGGGCCGGAGCTCATCAACATGTACGTGGGGCAGAGCGAGGAGAACGTGCGCCATGGTGAGGCCTGCAGCCTGCTCCTGCACGGGGGATGGATGGGGCTGCTCTGCACTGCTGCAGGCAGGGAGGCAGGGCCTAAAGCCCCCTCCCAACTCCCACCTACAGCTCTCAGCAAGGACTTGAACCCAGCTGTCTCCTACAGTCTGTTCCCTGCTCCCTGCAGCTTCCCCCCATGCTCTCTCTGCTCCTGTTGCTCCTGTCCCTGGTGTTCCTGGTGGGACAGCAGCCCCTCCGAGGCACAGCTGAGCCTCAGGGCCCATCCTGCTGCCTGTCCCAGTCCGTTGAGCTACTCAGGCAGGAGCAGTTGGTGGTGGTGACACAGTGGGCATCTGCTTTGCATCCACAGCTCTTCCCTGCTGGGAATGGAGCAGGTCCTGTTGCTGTCGACAGCTCCTCCATGCCTGTCTCACCTTCTGTGCTGTCTCCTCACAGTGTTTGCCAGAGCCAGGGCAGCTGCTCCCTGCATTATCTTCTTTGATGAACTGGATTCCCTGGCCCCCAGTCGTGGGAGAAGTGGAGATTCAGGGGGTGTCATGGACAGGTGAGTGGGCATCAGGTGTCCTTGGGAGAGCGGGGTTCCTACCTCAGCTCCAGCCAGCACATGAGATTGCCCTGAAAGGCAGAGTCCATTCCACCTTTCTTTCTCTGTTTTTCCCCCTCTCTGCTCCCTTAAGCTCTAAGCACAGCCTGTCTCTTCTCTCTGAGCATTAGTACCGCTGTTTGCATTGCCTCAGGTTCACGATTGCCCAAGCTAGTTGTGCAAACATTTGGTTAAGACAGTCTCTTCCATCTGCTTCTGTGGCTGCCAAGTGCTCCCTTTGGCCTCTCCAAGGTCATCCTTCACACCCCTGCTGTGCTGTCCTCCTATTAGCTGCTGGTTTCCCTGTGGTGGGAAACCTTTCAGCTGCTTCTGGTAGAAGCAAAGTATGTACACTTTAGAGATACCCAGAAACAGAGTTACTTTCCTTGGGCCTCCTCTGCTCTTCTGCTAAGCTGGCAGTCCCCATCCATTCTTCCTCTCTGAAGAACTGTCTGGGGTTTGGACTACTCTGCAGTGAGCCCATGTGCTTGCTGGCTGTGTTGGAGAAGTCTGGGTGGCTGGGTAAGGGCTCCTCAGGGAAGAGAAACAGGAGCTGAAGTCTGAGAAATGGACCTGCCGCTGACCTCACTTCCTCCTTTTTCCATTGGTGGCTGAGGGGGCCAAGGCCTAGTTCTAAGTGTCCTGCCTTGCTCCCTGCAGAGTTGTCTCACAGCTCCTTGCAGAGCTTGATGGCCTTCACTCCACCAGAGAGGTGTTTGTCATTGGAGCCACGAACAGGCCTGACCTCTTGGACCCAGCTCTGCTCCGGCCGGGCAGGTACGTCCCAGCCCACCCTGCCTCAGCCCAGGAGGGTGCCCTGAGCTCCCCAGGCCGTGGGGGGCAGGACTGTGTCCTCACCGCGTTCCCTCCACAGAGGTTGTTCATGAAGGGCCCTGGCTTGCAGGAGGCCGACAGGAGGCTGAGGCAGCAGTGTCAGACCCCAGGGCTTGCTGCCCCCAGCACTGTGTCCCTGCCCCAGCAGCACAGCAGGGCACTGAGGGACCTGCTGGTGCACCAAACAGTGGCAGGAATTGGTGCCCCAGAGCCCTTTCTGCACAGCTGCCCCCCCAGCCAGTCCTCAAGCCCGTGACTTACTTGTCCTGGGGCAGCACTTGGTGTCTGCAGTGGTTGGACCCTGTGTGGTTCCTGTCAGTCCATTTCCCCAGCCTGCACTGTCCCCCCAAAGAGCAGCCCTGCCCTCCAGCACGTGGACTGCTCCAGGCTCTGTATCACCCACAGAGCAGAGGGAGCTGTCCCAGGGCCACCCCTCAGCCCCAGTGCACAGGGCTGAGCACTTGTGGCAGGTTTCTGTGGCTGTTGCAGCTGTCTCCCCTCTGCTGCCAGGTTTGACAAGCTGGTCTACGTGGGCGTCAGCGAGGACCGCGAGTCGCAGCTGCAGGTGCTGAGCGCCGTCAGCAGGAGGTGAGGGACCCTCCTGCCACCCTGGGCAGGTCACAGCCCTCCTGGGCCGGTGCTCACCGTGCTCCAGCTCGGCTCCACGTCTGAGCCCTGCGGAGCTCCGGAGGTCACTGAGCCAGCGGGGAGGGCAGGAGGGCAGAGCAATTTCCAGAAGCTGAACTGTGACTGGTTTTCTGCAAGATGGGCAAAGCTCAGCCTGCCTGTCCAAGTGGAGGGGCTGGTAGAGTTTTCCAGCTACTGTGCCCTTCTTAAGGATCTCAGCCAGATCCTAATGGTGTAGTGAGACTGCAGTGCAGCTGCAGGACAGGAGCTCCCATCTGATTCCTGCAAGAGTTCCCCTGCTGTTTGCCAATCCAAGCGTGACAGCAGCTCCGTTCAGCTCACTGCCTCTCCTCCTGTGGTGCTCAGGGGTGTTCAGGCTGTGCTCTGTGTCTCTTCCCAATCACTGGTTGTGTGGGATCACTGAGCAGCAGGGTTTGACCACTTTCCAGCTGCTCTGAGCTCCGGAGAGCATCTCTGGAGGGAGAAAAGCAAGCCCAGCAATTCAGGTGCAGGGTATCACCCACCACAGCTGGGTGAATGGCTGTGACTGCCTCTGCAGGGACTCGGTCCTGGATAGCTGTGGTCACCCCTGCCTGTGACCATAAGTTAGCAGGAGAGGTGAGAACATGGGCTGGCTGCAAGCAGCTTGTCACACCCCGTGTCTTGGCCACCATGCCTTCCAGCAGCTGCTGAAGGAGGCTCACTGTCTGCAGCGTGGCTCTGATGGGATGGTTTGGTGTTACAGTGGTTCGTACACTATCATTAAACATGTTCTCATCCAACCCTGGCTGTAGGTTGTTCCCAGGCATGTGGAGCACTTAATTTATCTAGGTGAGAAGTCAAACACTGATGGCATAAACAGATGTTCTTGAGAGTTCATCCTGCACTGTGGCTCCAAGGCTACTCCCTGCATCCTTTGTCCTTCCTAGCCTGGAACCAGAGAGGCCCAGAGAAGCTGTAGATGTCCCATCCCTGGATATGTCCAAGGCCAGGCTGGATGGGGCTTGGAGCATCCTTGTCTAGTGGAAGGTGCCCCTGCCTATGGCAGGGGCGTTGGAACTGATGATCTTTAAGATCCCTTCCAGCCCAGGACATGGGTATTCTGCTTGTTCCTGCCCAGTCACAGTGGCTGCCACAGCTCTCCTGGTCTGTTTTTTCTTGGCTTTTACACCTGTTTTTCTCTCTTGGCAGGTTTAAACTGGATCCTTCTGTGAATCTCACCACCATCCTAGAAAAGTGCCCAGCCCAGCTGACAGGAGCAGACATCTATGCCCTGTGTTCAGATGCCATGATGTGTGCTGTCAAACGCAAGGTGGAGTGGATTGAGGAAGGTAGGAGCCCTGCCCTTACCTGTCCCAGTTGTTGGAGCAGCCCAGCACAAGGGCAGAGAGGAGAGTTCACCACTGCTGGAAGCTGGGCTGTGTGAGAAGATCCTCAGCAGCTTTGGGACCACAGTGCTGGGCTCTGGGTTATTGCCAGGCAGGCAGGTTCTGCAGATGTGGTCATCTCTACCTCCAGTGCTTGGCCCCCAGGGGAAGGAGGCAGACACAGGTTTTCCTTGCAGTCTTTGATGGCTGGAGAGTGGGCTTTTGGATCTTGATAGCTCCTCCTGTTCTCAGCCCTTTTGATTTGTTCCTCTCATGCAGGGCTGGATACCGAGAAGTCTGCTCTGATCCTGACCATGGAAGACTTCCTGCAGGCTGCTGCCAGGCTGCAGCCATCAGTCTCTGAGCAGGAGCTGCTCAGGTACAGACTCATCCAGCAGAAGTTTTCAGCCTCCTAAAGCTCAGCAGAGCTGGGACTGGAGAACAGGCACAAACAGGCATCTGCTTGCTCTTCTGGGATGCCTCCCGGGCTCCCTTCTTTGGAGCTTGGGTGGAAATAGTGTCTGTGCAGTTTCCCAAGCCGAGGCCTGGTGGAAGTGCTGCTCTGCTCATCCAGGAGGGTGGTGGGTTCTGTAAGGGTCCCTCGCGTGTCAGCGGCGTGTTGTGGCTGCTGGGAACACAGCAGGGTGACTTCCTTGTGGGGACAAAGCCGTGGGCGGTGCAGCAGTGTCTTCAAGGGTGACAGGCCATCCATTGGCTCAGTCTGCACCTGGTTTGGCAGGAAGTGCAGGGCTGGAGGCAGTTGTTTGTTGGGCTCTCAGCCACAGTGAGAGGTGCTGGCCAGAGGGCAGCAGGACACAGGGCACTGCTGCTCCAGCTGGCCTGGACTTGACATAGTCTCTGAATAAATACAGTTTTTTTAGCGCTAGCTGTTCACTGCCTGACCTCAAGCTGTTGCTTCTGATGGTTTCTGTAGGCTCAGGAAGGTCCCTGCAAATTTTTGGGTGGGCTGGGTGGTGCAGAGAAATCATTGTCCTGCAGGCAGAGAGGGGAGCACACCTGTGAACTAGACTGGGGCCACTCTCATGCTGCCAGAATGGCTGGAGCCCATGGTGGCTGAGGAAACCTGAGGGAGAGGCGTTTGCTTGGCTGTGAGCTGAGCTCCCTCTGCAGAAGGAGCCTGGTTCTTGCTGGAGGCACTGGGTGACAGGACGAGGCAATGGGAGCAGGCGGCAGCAAAGAAATTCCCATTGGATAAGAGGAAAAACTTGACATGGGGAGAAGAAGGGGAGCTTTAGCCTTGGAAATACTCAAGCCTTGTCTGGAGTAGCCTGGAGCTGCCTGGTCTGCTCTGATCTGTGCTGAGCACCACTTGGCCCAGACCCCCTGATGTCCTGTCTCACCTCCCTCCCCAGCCTCACAGCAGCTGCTGGCAGCATCACATATCCCCCGCTTCCAGCCTTTTCCAATGGTGCCCAACAAATGGCTCCCTGTATAGCTGTGTTTGGCAGCTGCTGTGCCAGGTGCCTGCAGCTGCCCTCAACCTTTGTGCAGCCCCAGGGGTTGCTGGTGCCAGGTTTTGCCCCACCTGCTGTAGGAACTGAGCCTGCTGACAGTGGATCCCTGGGCCAAGCGTGGCTATGAGGGCCTCCTCCCCCTGGAGCTCCTCTGCTAAGGGCTGATTCCACAGCTGCTTCTGGCATTCCACGTGTGAGTCCCCAGCTGGTGCATGCCTGGAGCCCTGTGGCTCTGGTGCCCGAGCGTGTTCAGGCAGGGCTGTCCCTGACCGCACTGCTCCTGCTGGATCTGGGCACCGCATCTTCCCCAGGGTGGAGTGAGGGAGCTGCAGCCACAGCAGAAGCTCTGGTGGAGGCTCCAGTGTGGAGGCTCCCCACTCTGGGAGCTCCAGTGGGGGGTGGGTGCCCTTATATGGGGCCAAGGAGTGTCAAGAAAAGGAGCCAGCACCTGATTGGGAAGTGCAGGTGAAAAAAACAGGTTCCAGCACACTTCTGTGAGCAGTGCTGCAGGGACTCACCTGGGAGCCAGCTCCCCCCGCCTTCCGCCTCAGGGGGGTCCCCAAGCCCCACGCTGGTGGCACCTGCAGCTGGGGACTTGGGGGGGAAGCTGTGCCTGCACCCATCCTGCGCTGCCCCCAGGCTGAGCACCTCCTTCCACAGAGTCCCCCTTGCCCCATACCCTGCCCATACAGGGACACACGAACCATGACCGCAGGCAGCTCTCACAAGTGTTCTTAATTAAGGGGAGGGGTCTCCCAGGTGGCTCTCGGCCATGTTCCCCCCCCCTGCTTGGACCCACAGTTGCTTGGAGCTCTCCGCCACCACAGTCCCATCTCCGTAGCCCCCTCAGCCTGTTCTCTTCACGACGTGGATGAAGTAGCAGGGCACGTGGGCCTGTCCCGGTGTGTAGGGCTGGAAGTCGCCCAGGACGCTGTGCTGGCACTTTCCCTGGAAGGCGCCTTTCAGCAGGGCTGTGAAGGCCTCCAGCCGGTGCGGGTAGTACGAGAGCCGAAACTTGCTGCAAGGAGGTGCCGGTGAGGCAGGGGACAGCGGCGCAGGGGACAGCCGTCCCCACGCCGGGAGCCACCCCTGCAGCTCCTCTCACCTCAGCTCTGGGTCTGCCCCCGCCTCAGTGGGGGGGACCTGCACCGTGTAGTCCAGGGTCACCATGTGCGCCTTGTTGTTTACCAGCAGCACTGAGGTGGTGATGTCCTTGGTCAGGTCGCTCTGGGAGACCACAGGAGGACATGTGTGTCCTGCGGGGACTCACAGCCCCCAGCCTGGGCACAGCCCTGCTGCCTGCCCCACCCGACCCCCTTTGGGGATGTGGGGCTGGGGCAAAGGGAGCGGGGATGGGGCAGGGCCTGCCAGGCACCCACCTTGTAGTAGATGTTCTTGCCGGGTGGCGCGCAGCCCGTGGCCAGGATGTGATCGTAGTTGCGGTGGTCGATGACCAGGACGCCCCCGGGCCGCACCATGCTGGCAATGTTCCTCAGGGCCAGCTTGTGGTCACTCTGGTCCCCTAGAGAGGAAATGATGGCGGCTCCAAGCACTGGCTGTACCCCACGGCACAGCCCATATGCCTCACCTTACCCATACACACGTACACATGCACACACAGATACCTGTCCCTACCATCTTCCCCCAAATCTCAGCTTGGAGAACCCACAGCCCCACCCTGGCATGAGCTCAGGCATGTTCTCAGCCTCACTGGAGCAGAGCATGCCACGTGGGAAACCCACCACCCGACTTTGTGGCACGAGTCTGGGTGTGCCTCCAGCCTTGCCAGACCTGTGACTGATGCACAAAACTCCACTATGACCACGGAACCCAGTGGGCCCACTCATGTCCCTGACAGTGGGGGGGCAGTGGGGCCTCAGCTCCACCCTCCCTGGAGATAAGCCATGAAACAGCAGCTCCTCTGTGTGTAATCCTGTCCCACTAATGCCGTGAGTTAGGACACGTTCTCAGCTTGCTGGAAGACACTGTGCACACATGCAGAGGTGCTCCCTCTCCTCTCCCCTGCCCCAACTCACCTTTGAAGTCAGGTAGGTGCGCAAAGGAGTTCCCGAGGCAGATGACTGCATCAAACCCATCCCCTGGCTTCTCCAGGTCCTTCTCCAGTGTGAGCCAGTTGGCCTCCTCAATGACTGCAGCACAGGGAAACGGATGAGGGCAGGGACACCCAAGAGCCTTCCCTGCCTGCAAGACCCCAGCCCAGCATCACCCAGCCCTTCCCAGGCCCTGGCCAGCAGCCGCACAGACAAGAACCATGGCTTGTCTTGGCCGAGCAGCTGTCACTGGCAGGTCTCCCCCGCAGCAAGGCCACCCAGACGAGTGGCCCGAGCACTGCGAGGGGCCATGGACAGCTCTGGGGGAGAATGTCGTTGTCCGCAGCCCCTCCCTATCCCCACGGCCCCCGCACCCCATCGGTCGAAGGGCTCCTCCTTGCGCCGCTCCCAGCGCTCCTTCAGCGCGTACTTAAGCATCTTGTCGCTGGCATCGACGCTGGTCACCTGGAAGCCCTCCTCGAGCAGCATGATGGAGTCCACCCTGGGGACACGGCTGTCAGCGGGGCCGGGGGGGCCCGGGGAGGCTGCGCCGCAGTGAGCGGGGCTGTGCCGCTCTCGCCCTAGGTAGGATGGACCTGCCCCCCTGCCTCTGCCCCCATG
>VXBR01000461.1:830112-950158 GCA_013400215.1 Cisticola juncidis | reverse complement strand
TACATAGCAACAAAATCCCAAAATATGCACAGCCACACTTGCCGAATTTCCTTTGAAATATTTTTGATCATTTCACTTTTATCATTTATTTCTAGACAACATTTTGATGCTGTGGAAGGTGTAGCGACCTGGTTCCGAGAGCTGGCACGGCAGCCTGACCTCACTCAAGTCACTCGGGCCACTGACATGCTGACACCAATGTGGTGGACGGCAAATGGCGTTTATTGGAACAAAACTTGGGCTTACATAACCTGGGTTGGTTATGCCCCGCCCTTCTTGTTGGGCTGGATTTGGCACAGCCATAAAGGGGCGTAACTAAGTAAAGCTGGGTGGTGCAACTAGGGTATTGGGTAACATTGACCACAAGGGGGGAGGGACCCTCTCTGCCCGTGACAGCCCGACTTTTTCCGAGTGCTTTCCTGTCTACCCCATTACCCCCCACTCATGATTAAAAGGTAAATTTTAAGCAAAAAGGGGGTATAGAACATGAGTACAGAACTCGGCAACAACAGGGTGTGTAACAAGTGGTTAACTGTTATCTAACCACAAACAGATAGAAATTCTGCGAGGTTAGTACAAATTGGGATTCATAAAAGCAGTCATGGGTGGTCAACAAACAGAATGTTTGCTCTTTGCAAGTGGCCCTTAACAAAGGCAAGTAACTTGTTTAGAATGCAGGGCCCAAGAAGCAGAACAAGTAATATTATGGTGAAAGGCCCTATTAGGGAGGATATCAGGGTGGCCAGCCACAGGGCATGGTTGTACCATGATTTGAACCAGTTTTGTCTGGGCTCTCGGTCCTTTTTGCTTTGGTTAAGTCTTTCCCTGAGTTCAGCCATGGAGTCATGGACAACTCCTGTGTGATTGGCGTAGAAGCAGCACTCCTCTTTGAGGGCTGCACAAAGTCCTCCTTGCTGCATAAATAGTAAGTCCAGTCCACGTCAATTTTGCAGCACTACCTCAGAAAGAGATGAGATAGACTTTTCTAAAAAGGAGATAGATTTCTGTATTCATTTTAAGTCGTCATCGATGACTGCCTGCAGTTGGCAGAATCCTTGATGTTGGGTGACAAGAGCTGAGATGCCAGTAACTTTGCTGGCGATTCCCAAAGCAAAGAGTGTCACCAGTGTTACAGTGGTGATGACCTCCCTTCTCTGTAGTCTGGGGGATTCTTTGCAAAACTGGAACATCTCGTCCTCCTGGGTGGTAAAAGACTCTGGGAACTATAAGAACTTGTACACAGAAATCTATGGACATGTTAAATGCAGGCAGGTATACACATGGATTGACCCTTGTTTGATGGCAAACCCACATTGCTGATGGGGGGACGGAATTGCCCATCTACAGGACTTGTGGGGAGGTGTGATTACTTCAGTGCAAAGATACCTCTTCGCTTGGCTAGGGTTATGTTGCCAAAAGAAGTGCCTTGGCCAATGACATGGTCTAGGGTGATTCTCCTTCAGGGGGTGTCCCACTTACATTGGGATGGGTCAACTAAGGCAGAATAGCTCAGTGACGCGTTTAAAGTGACTCCTTCATGAAAAGGGGGTTGTGCATCAAGGCACAGCCAGCAGGAATCTGTCAGGCTTGGGCTACTTTGGTTCAGTGAAAGGAAGGCAGCTTCTAGCATGTGAAACAAAGGTCCTTTTGTGGTCATGTCTGGTTTGTTAACATGGACTAGGAGATTAGGTGGAGAGGGCATGGCTTTCAAGGGGCATGGAAATCTAGTGACAGCCAATTTAGTGGGAGGAGCAGTTAGCAAACTTAGAGGATTTCGGCTGCTAGGCTGGGCCTTGCTGCTTGAGATGCAGGAGACAATGGGAATTTGATTATTTGTACATTTTTAAATGTTCTCCTTAGTATAAACACTGACCATGTTTGACCTAAGATCCATCCAGGGTCAGTTGGCTGCAGAACTGTTATAATACCAGCAGTGGGTTTTGGACCTGTCTACATAGCTGGAATATCCTACTATTGGATATTGACTGCAACCATCAGGGCTTCAGTGACTTACAAAAATCTACCAGGTCTGCTGTTGCAGTGCCTGCTTGAGACCTCTGTCTCTGCCACCAGCCAGCCCAGGCACAGGGACAGCTACAGTCGAGGGTCAGCCTGCAAGGAGCTCAAGCAAGGCTCCTGTGGGCTCTTGTCCTGAAAGGACCAAGCAGACGGTGGAATGGTGGATGATGTCGAAGGCCAGGAAAGGAGGAGTCGGTCAGGTGCAAGCAGGAAGGTTTTATTAACACCTCCTCAGCATCCGACTGACTGAGGAAGAGACTCTGACAGACAGTTTTATACCAGGCTAGTGGGGAGGAGCAAGGGGAGTGGTTGATCACTTATGACCAACCAGGGACAGTCACTGGGGGGATTCAGGGGAGGGGAAATATAACATGGACTAATCAGGAGAGGGTAGGAGGGGGATTTACAAAGGTGGGAAGGGAGATTGACAAATAACGGAAAGTTACATAACATGGGCAGTTGTGGGCTACAAATAACTGCTTGTGAGGAGACAAAGGAATATCAGTTAGGGGGGCTGGGGTACGTGAAACTGAACCATTACAGAGAACTGAATTCATACAAAGGTAATAAAACAAATTAACACGCTGCCACATCTGCCCCTTTTCTTTTCTTTAGAATGAGCAAAACTGGTGTGGCTCCACTAGATTTTCTGAGTTTAGGTACATTTTGGAAACCACAGCTGATTTGTCGGCCATTGCTCATAGGGTAAACATTGTGGACCCTCGGGCTCTTCTACATCTTCTATTTCCTCTAGTTCAATCTCTTCTGGAGCCATTGCCATGGTGATCCGGTTGACAGATGTGGAGGGGAAGGATGTGGAGCCTGAAATTAACTTATAAAGCATCCTCCTGATTAGTCCGAAAGCAATCAAAATGATTATTAGGACAAACAAAATTAACAAGCAGGTTTTCAGGATGGACCCAACCTACCCAGAGAGTTCCCAGCCTTTAAAGATGTCACTCAGCCAGTCTGATGTCTCCCTTTTGATTTGGCTGACCATGTCCCTCATTTCATCTATGGTCTTTTTTATGTTTTTGGCCTTAGATGATAAATTAAAACAACATAGACCCTCAAACTCCTCACAGGTGTGCCCATGGATGAGCAAGAGGTAGTCTATCATGGCCCTATTCTGGAGTGTCACCTGCCCTGTTGTTTCCTCATCTGTCATGAGGTTGAATAGGGCGTTAGACATAAGATTGGCTTGTTTAGCCACCCAACAGTCCAAGTGAGCCAATTCTCCAAAGGATTTTGCAATGGCAACCCATGGAGCGAAAATCGTGACTGCGACACCTTTAGATTTACTCCAGTGAATAATTTCTGAGTCGCAGTCTGAGTTCAGATTTTTGAGATCTCTTTTGGAAATGGCCAATTCTTGTGCACCTTTGTTTCGCAATTGCCAATTCATAATTTGTGTCTTGTTGGGGGTAAACAGCCCTAACTTCCCCAAGGTGCATGGACCTCCTGAAAGAGGAGACGGGAAACCTGTGGGAGTCCAGGAAGCCCCCCAGGAAAGTGACGCTCTCCCTTGGAGAGAAAGCACATTATAAAGCAGCGGTCATCCCCTCGGGGAGTCTCCCCAGTTACAATCCCATGAGTCTTCATCCCTATGAGCCCACGTTTTGTTTCCCTGTTTTCCAGCACCGTGGTTGGTGCACTTTTGGATTCTCTCCCCGATTGGTTGGTTTTTCAATCCCTGTTATGACCGATTTAATAGTAGACTCTGCTCCATTGTAATCCTATATAAGCAGAGTGTTAGAGGCCCTTGGGGTCTTCAGAAGTCGATGGTTCCAGAATAAAGAAAGTTATGGAGTACCCTGCTGACTCTCGCCTCTCCTTTCTGTGCTGCCTGACAAGGAAGACTGCTGGCAGAGCTGTCCCACACGCTCCTCTTCGAAGGACATAGAGAGCTGCAGAACGCAGCCCTACGAGCCCCATAGCTTGGTTGCCCCGGCAACCGCTTCACGAAAGAGCTGATTGCCGAGATGTACCTGTGCCTCGGAGGCAAGGAGCGTCCTTTTAAGGGCGACTCGCCGCAGAAGAACGTGGCACGGCAAAGATCCATCGGAGCTGACCAGAGGTGGTCAGCGGGCTCTGCTGGACATTGCCAAGCCATGTTGGATACCTGCCTAGGCTCAGTCTCTGCAAATGAGAAAGGTTCCTTTAGGTAGCTCGTGGGCTTCATCCCAATGCTTGGAGGCATAAGGTACCTGCACAATTCTGTCGCACCAGGAATAAGCTTGGTATAGCTTGTTGGTCTGTTTGATAGAATTCGCCTGCTCAAATGACCTTGGGGTATTATTGAATTGGACGCAAACTTGTGCCTTTGCGGAACCCAGTAATTCGATCTCAGGGGAGTTACTGACACGGAAATTTATTTGGCCACAAATTTGTGCCAGACCACCAGCGGGTTGATGTCTGAAACCCCGCTCCCGGTTGCCACCGAGTGGCTACCATCTGGAACCGTGGACCTACTTACCTCTCTTGTGATGTCCAGCAGAGGCCAGGGCATCTCTTCCACTTTGAACGGGATCCCCACAAGACAGGTTGACAGGAGGTCGGAGGCCGATGCTTTGTTCAAGCAAATGTGGTCCTGCCCCAAAGATTTTGCTAGGGTGGCCCACACATTCACCTTGGGTTGAGGGACGATCCAGGCTAGGTGGAGTGCCAGGAGGTCGGCGATGAGGAGACTCAGCAGTGGGAGGCTCAGCATTGTGTTTCCAGGTCAGATTAAGTCCTGTAACACAAATCTTGAAAAGAGGGGAAATCAACATTCAGTCATTAAAATCAGACAGGGTTGAGGGGTGCTCCCACTCGCACACCGTGGGTAGGGCAGACCTACTGGACACCTTCATTTGGCGCCGGAGCACCACTGATGCCACTTGTGGCACATTGTCCGTTCTTTCTCTCCTTTTTTGGATAAATGGCTTCACCCACTTTGCGGGGACCCTTTTGCATCCTGTGGACGTGAGGACGCAGGAGTACCCACGCCCCCACATTATCAAATCAAATGGGCCCTCCATCTTTCCAGTCTCCGGAGATCTTACCAGGACGGGTGGTTTCGCCTTGAATTCAGTCTCAGCGTTGGCACCAAAGTGGCGCATGATTGGTGGGTTGAACACCTCATATGAGCAATTTAAAAAATTGACCACATAGAGGGCTCTGGCCAGCCTTACCGACGGTGGTTTGATCTTAAGAACCTGCTGTTGTTGGGCAAGGACCCATTTGACCTCCTGGTGGGTCCTCTCCACGATTGCTTGGCCTGTGGGGGAGTGGGGGATGCTGGTCTTGTGCTCCACTCCCCATTGCTGCAGGAAGCTGGCAAACTCGCTAAACTTGTACGCTGGGCCATTGTCCGTCTTTATTCCCTTAGGGATGCCCATGAACAAGAACGCCTGGATTAGATGACTGATGGGGTCTCGCGCTTTCTCCCCTGCGTGTGCAGAGGCATAAACAGCACCAGAGAAAGTGTCGATGGCGACGTGGAAGTATTTCTGTCTCCCGAAAGCTAAAACATGAATGACGTCATTTTGCCAGAGTTCACAGCTCTCCAACCCACAAAGGTTGACTCTGGCATGCAGGGTAGGTACTGTGTGGGACTGACATGAAGGACATGAGCCAACAATGGCCTTGGCCTGCTGACGTGTGATATGAAAACGTCTGATGAGGCCAGGCACATTTTGGTGGAAAAACTGATGGCTGAGCTTTGCCTGCTCGAAAACATCAGGCAAGGGGGCCATTGCCACAGGAGCAGTGAGGCATCAGCCTTCCTGTTTCCCTCGACAATGAACCCAGGCAAATCAGTGTGTGATCTTGTGTGCATCACATAAAAAGGATGCTCTCAATGGGACACAAGCTTTACAAGCTTCAAGAGCTGCTCGTAGAGAGCTGTGTTGGACAAAGGGGGAGGAGTCTAGGAAAGGAAGGGGTTGAGAGAAGGGGGAGGATTGGAGGATAGAAAAGGATTGTAGGGAAAAGAAGATGACGACGACCACGAGGTGCAGCCGCCACCATTTTGTGAGTCACAGGCGCCATTTTGTGCCGCCTGTGATGCACTTGAATCAAAACGAACTTTGGGCATACAACTAGGGGAAACTGGGGGAAGGTGAAGTCCTCGAGCAGCCTGGCCAGGGCTTCTCGAGGAGCCTTCAGCAGTCCAGCCAAGACTGCTGAGGCTGGGGGACTGAGAATTTTTCAGGGAGCCTGGGCTGGGAGACCTATGGGCTGCCACTCCCTTCAAAATTCCCTTTTTTGGGGCAGAGGGATTAGGACTGGGGTGAGGAGAAACTGGGGTGGGTTGCCTTGTCACTAATCCTTTCTGCAGTTCTTTACTTTGAGCTGCTGCCTTCAAATGCAAGACTAAAATGAGAATTTTTGTAATTTTTTCTCCCGAGCATTACCCAATTCTAATAATTTCTTTTCCACAGCACTCCAAAATCGGGTGCTGTGGGAGCATTGCTTGAGAGACATTTGGGAATTGCAGAAAGAGCCACCTGACAAGCCCCTTTAAACTGTCCTTAGAATATTTAACTTTTTGTAACTCCAACAGGTCAACACAAAGATAAAAAGCCCCTTTCTGGACAGCTGAAAGCGAAGCACCCATTTTTGCGAGATGTTATAGGCTGTACTCTTCCTGAAGTCAGTTGTAACTAAAAATCAACACAACACTCAAAACCCACCATGCGCTTTAAACTCTGGAAAAATAAAATCTGCACTCAACTACACCGCTCAAAGAAAAAACCCGCCGGGGTGCGACGTCTAACAAAAACCGCAGCAACTTGCCCTCTCTCAGGCTTACCACTTGCTAACTAAAATTGAAAGGCAAACCGAAGAAACTAAAAACACCAGGAAAACTCCAGACCGGGGCGAGGGGCCACAAAACCCCCGGGGCCGCGCGACCACGATCTGGGGGATTTCTCCACTCAGATCGTGTCTTGGGGAAAACTCCCAACCCACTCCATGGAAAGAGGGGTTGACTCACCAAATCGGAATCCTGGTGTGGGTGCAGAAATCCGACTCTGAGATTCCTTCGACCGAGGGAGATCTTCACTGGAGTGCCACAGGGAAGGCTGTCTCCCTCTCCCCAGGGAGCGCTCCTCCGATTAGGCTGCTCAACCTGAGGCGGCGTGACATCCAAGGGCTAGTTCTGAGAGCTCCGCTCCTATTCAGAGGACTCTCCCACCCTTTCTGTGGGGTCCTCTTCAGGGCCCCGCAGTGGGCGCCACCACTGTCACAGTGCCTGCTCAAGACCTCAGTCTCTGCCATCGGCCAGACCAGGCACAGGGACAGCTACAATTGAGGGTCAGCCTGCAAGGAGCTCAAGCAGGGCTGACTCCTGTGGGCTCTTGTGCTGATAGGACCAGGCACACGATGGTATTGTGGACGATGTCGAAGGATAAGAAAGGAGGAGTCAGTCAGGTGTAGGTCAGAAGGGTTTATTAACACCTCCTCAGCACTCAACCAACTGAGGAGAAGGACTCTGACAGTTTTATATCAGGCCAATGGGGAGGAGCAAGGGGAGTGGTTGACCACTTATGACCAACCAGGGACAGTCACTGGGGGGATTCAGGGAAGGGGAAACATAACAGGGACTAATCAGGAGAGGGTAGGAGGGGATTTACAGAGGCGGGAAGGGAGATTGATAAATAACGGAAAGTTACATAACATGGGCAGGGGGGGGCTAAAAATAACTGCTTGTGAGGAGACAAAGGAATATCAGTTAGGGGGGCAGGGGTACATGAAACTGAACCATTACATAAAACTGAATTCATACAAAGGTAATAAAACAGATTAACACACTGTCATATCCATTCTGATTTTTATTCTTCAGCTGGTATGCACATAAACACAGAGAAATAGCTCTCTCATTTGAACTGTTTTGAAGCATGTTAAGAGAAAGTTCTTCACCCAGAGGGTGGTTGAGCACTCCCCAGGGCAGTGGTAACAGCACCAGCCTGGCAGAGCTCAAGTAGCATTTGGACAGTGCACCTTAGCACATGGTATGATTTTTTTGGCATTCTGAGCAGATCCAGGAGTTGGACTCAATGAGTTAGGTAGCTCCTTTCCATCTCAGAACATTCTGTGAAGTAATCAAGACCATCAGAGCTGCTGCTTCCTGGATTACTTGCAGCACTAATTCTTCCTCAAAGTAGATGTTCTACCTGTACTTACTACACTGAATTTTTCAGAAATGGTTCTACAATATTTTGTTGATATATTCATTCAACTTAGGTCTGTAAATGAGATTTGTAATACATGTAGGTATATGCTCTCTAAAACATACTATTAAAAGAATAGTTGAAAGATACACCCACAATGAAACCAAAATGAGTTAGAGAAAGCCGTTTTGTTTTTTTTTCTAACTCTTCAGAGCTCCAGCCTTTGGACCACTACTCAGAAGGGCCAAGCTGGCCAACATGTAGACGAAGCAAGGACACAGCCTGTGAATGATTTCTAAGGACAGGTTAAACATCACCCCTTCTTCTCAACCAATCATTGTGTAAGTGTAGGTGAGCATCACCTCTATCCACAACATCCTAGTCAGCATTCAAACAAAATTTATATTATATTGCCAGAGCTGGACCAGTTCACCAAGCCTGATTTCTTAGCACAGAAAAGGATTTAGGTGAAGATACTCACAAAAAGACAGATGGTCTTGCAAAGTCTGCCAAGCCAATGGGTCTTACTATTAATGCATCAAGTACAGAAGTAATGAAAATTTGTTTACCTACTGATTATTTTATCTCTTATAAAGGTGAAGTCTCAGCCAGTGCTAATAAATCCACTTAAAACCAGAGATTGTGTATTTGATGGGAGGTTCCAAACAGTGAAGACAAGTGTTGCATTTCAAAAACTCCCTATGTAATGAAGGTCCAGAGTGATTCAAAGGAACATCAAATTAAATAAATACATGAAGCAGTGGCATTTTCAACCAGTGTCCATATAACATAATTGTGAAATGTGGTCTGTATTAGAAGAACTTCTAATGAAGACACCTGTGCAGAGTAAATCAAGACAAATGGATGTACAAAACTTTTTAGTATTTATCCCAACCACAGTCACTACAAGCACAGTCCCTTTGACCCCCCACAAGCAGGTGTGGTGGTGGTTTTTTTGTGGAGTTGCTAGTCCGCAAAACGGAACATGACTCCTTTGTGCTGCCGAGTCCCAGCTGACACCACAGAGCGACAGCTGCTGCAGCTGCTCTGCAGAGATCCCTCTCTTGGCTCAGTGGCTGAGGGCAGCTACACCTGGACCAGAGCTGGTCCAAGTCCTGACCTGTCCAGACCCAGAACGGGGTTGTAGAGGCAGAGCCTCAGGAGCTGGGAAAAGGAGAGCGCTCTCCCTGCCGTTTGCTTGCCAAGAAACTGGACGAGACGAAGGAGAGGCCGGAGTGTGGAGGGGTTTTCTTAGTCCAGAGTTTATTTGAGCCCCAGCACAGGCTTTGAACCAGTCAAAAAGCCTCCACAGACTCCAGGCCACGCCATTCCTGTTGGTTTTGTGGGGGGGAGGGGAGAAGGGAAAGGGCAGGAAACCCACCCACCAGGGAGGGGAGGGGGCGCCTCAAGGGAAGAAGGACACCCGGATAGCCAATACTCTCCAAAAGGTGAAGGGCATCTTTTAAATCACTCGAAGCTCTCTTCTGGAATTCCTCTGAGGGCAGAAATTCCTTTTGCTGATGGACAGTGCTCTGGGGAGGGGACAGAGAAAGTTCTGGGGGTCTGGGGAAAAGGGAGGACTGACCCAAACCTGGGGGTGGGGAGGGACGGGTAGGGAAAAATCATTAGCAGGAATGAACTCTCACGTCATATAACACACTGCAACAGTTTTTCTTTAGGCGTATTTTGTAAACTCTGTTGAATGGTTTGTTCCTGTTTTCCCCCCTGAAATGTTTGGTTTTACCCCAAGTTTTCTCTTTCCTTGCTCAGCTGTCATTCACCTCTAGACAGACCTGCTACCTCACTCACATAATGCCAATTTTCCCTAAATCCCTGCCTTGTTTCAGAGAAATCCCTGTCAGTCCAAAACTCCACCCTGGAATTCCCCTATTCCTGGATGTCCTGTTGGCCCATGTGATCTCTTCCACTCCCCTTGCCTTCCCTATAGGCTGTCATACTTTGAGTCCCTCCTCTATCTCCTCCCAGTTTTATCCCCTCTCAGTTCTACCCCCTCCCAACTGGTTGAAAAATGTTATTCTCCTCTCATTCCTCCCCCGTTTAGAAGACTGTGAAAGTGCAGGATTTTCAGTTTTCCTCAGTTGCACCCCTTGGGGGAATAAATCCTCTGAGAAGCACCCAAGAGCCCCTCTCCCTGTTCTTGGCTCTGACCCACGGCACTGCACCACCTTTTGAGAGCCTTTTGAGAGCAGCCGTGTTCCTGTCAGGCTCAGCAGCTCTGCTCCACCGCTGCCCGAGCCACGATGCGGCGCAGGCCGGCCCCTCACGGTGTGTGCCGGAGAGAGCTGGCTGGGTTTCTCCAGCAGTTTGTGTCAGGCAGGTTACCCATGGCAAGGAAAGACTTCATCTGCTGTGCCTCATGAAATGTGCTGTGCTAATGGTCACTCATGGCTCTGGCAGCTGCTGGACAGAGGAGTGGAAGACCTATGCTGGCTCTATGTAGGGAGATGTCAAGCTCAGTCTTGACCAACCCTTCTCACCAACACATTTATGATTTATGATAGAGGGATATAATATGCAGGTGTTGCACAACAATGTGTTGGGTTGCAATGCAAGATGTAACCAAAATTATGTATTCTGCTACCATCTGTTTGTAATAAATATGGTATATTAATTCATGTTTTGGTGCATGTAAACTGTAAATATGTTCTGTAAAATGAAACACTGGCTGAGGTCAGGCGTGAAATTGACTAATTTCAAGACAGGAACCGCCATTCAGAGGAGGACAATGCATTGCTGGGAATTGGGGACTTTGCCATTGGCATCAGAATAGAAGACACATCAAGATAAGAAATCAGTTCTCCTCCTAAAACAGTGGAGCTGTGAATGCCCAGCCATCACAGATATCATCAGAGGAGGATGCCCATTCATTCAGAATTTTGTTTTCCATTCACACACAGGAGGAAAGAAATTGACACTCCTCCCTCCAAGAGGAAGCCCCATTCAACAGACCAGCGACTGAGATGCATTTGAATAACCACACCAAGAAAACGAAGAACTGTGGGGAAATCATCTGCCATGGACTAAATAAACTGTATAAAACCTGGACCCCAGAAGGGGCCTATTTGTGAACCCTGGGGGATTGCAGTGTGATAGAGGCTGCTTTCCATTCACCCTCTGACGATCCCAGGCATTGTCACTGTATCTCTGCTTGTTGGTTTTACCAAAATTCTGTAGTTTTATTTTAATAAACAAAATCATATTTTAATTGCCAAAGTGGACTCGCATTTATAACATGTTGGAACCGTTTGGGGAGGTGTTTTTGTTATCTCTTCTATGATCCATTCCTCATAACTCTGGTGAGGGGGGAGGGAACGATGGGCCAGCTGTTAAAACCAAGGCAGTGGGGCAGTATTCTTTATGTCTTCCACAACCCATCCTCCCTCCAGGGGGATATCTTCTGTTAATGGGCCATCAAGGCTCAATGCATGACTGATAAAATTACATCATCCCATTGAGAGATGATCCTCCCAGCAGCAGGAGCCCAGAAACCTGAGACTCAGAACACTGGGACAGCCTGTTTTTCCACTGTATTCCCAGAAGAAGACTGGACCCATCTCACCACTACTGGACCTTCAGAGGAAAACTACACACTTCTACAGGATCACCTCTACTCCAAAAGATCCACATTTGTCATGCCAGGAGGACTTAACTGGACTGCTACTAACACCCTGACCAGTAGGGTGTCAGATTGTATTTTGACTCTGTCAGTGTTTTCTTTTTTGTTTGTTTGCTTTCTTTTTTGTATTTCATTTTTATTTCTAATGTTCTGAGAAAAAAACTGTTATTCCTAATCCCATATCTTTACCTGAAAGTCCCTTAATTTTCCAGGGGAAGCTCTGGCTTTCCTGGGCAGACACCTGTCCAGACACCTGTCTTTTTCAAACCAAGACAAACAGAAAGGTGTATGAGCAAGTAGGTTTATAAGAGCAACAATGATCTGCAGCTCCCTCAATGGCTGTAGAAAAAACTGGAAGATGGAATCTGGCATTTTGAAAATCAGAGAACTGCTTGGCGAAATTTTCTTTGAGTACTTCAGTATTTTACCACCAGAATCTCTGTCAAACTACCAGGGCAGCATATGATAGCATTGTTTTTACTTCTCTTTTCTGCACAAATAATTTTGTCCTGTTCTGATTTGTTTTTTAAATAAATTCTAAAGGTCATAAATATGGTTATGCACCCTAGTGTTGACTGAGGAGTTAAAAATTTTATGATCTTCCCATCTGGAAGAATTATTTTTTAACTTTTGTATTTTGTTAAGTGAAATAATTTTCTGGTCTAGATCTTGAAACACTGGTATTTCCAAGCATTACTTCTACATCTTTAGCTTTAAAAAGGCTATAAATAGGAAGAAAGGCTCTGGTAGGTTGGAAATCTGCTGAAGAAGAAAAGACGGCTGACTTTCTTTAACAAGGGTCACAGCAGATGAAAAAAACATTTGCAAAATAGAAAAAAAAAAGTGTTTCAAAATCTAAGAAGCCAATACTATTTTCCACGTTATATACCTCCAGAGCTTGTTCTGAAAGAATGGTGTCAAAAATGGAGTTAATGTCTTGCAGCTGAATAATTCCTGGTTGTGTCTGATATTTGGGGTTTTTCCCCTCTTCCTGATATAAGCTTGTTCAGTTCACAGATATCATAGGCTTTGGATAGAAAATCTTAAAGGAAAGCATTAATATTTTGGTAATAACAAGAATATAAGTGCACAGTGTAGAATATGCTATTATTCATTTGAGATAGATTTTAGGGGAAGGTCTAAAAAGCTCCTTTACCTGAGAGTTTTTAAAGGATGTGTAGATATGTCATTTAGGGACATGGTTTAAAGGGGAATATGATGATGTTGCACAAATGGTTGGACTTGATGATCTCAGAAATCTTTCCAAATGACTCTATTCTATGATTAAAGAATAGCAGCAGCCAGAGTGGAGGTAATACGATCCTCTCTGGCTAGGGGCTCTCAATCCTTCCATCTCTCCCTACCTTCTCCATCAAGGCAGTGGCTTAGTTCCCAATGCCAACTTTTCCCAACCAACTTCTCCTCTCTTTTTTCATTCTTCTTTCCCAACAGAGCAAAGCCTAATCTGGGTCCTGCCTTAAAGCAGGAAACTAACAGTGTTAGATCAATCCTTGGACAAAAACCCTCCATGCACAACTGGATCATAATGAAGTTTTAGCACTAAAATCCTAGAATTATGGCAGTAATATCAATCAACAGTTTAGTAAATGGGAAGAGAACTTTTAAATAACTTTGTCTTCATCACAAATGAAGAATTGTTCTTGGTTGTCAGGACAGATCAATTTCCTTAGATATACAATATGGACTACCTCTCAGGTACCTTATCTATTTTCTTAAGTTACAAGCTTTTCCCATATGAGCAAAATTGATTGTATATCTACAAATTCTAAAAAAAACCTAAAAACTGGGAAAAAAAAAATAATAAGAAGAAATCCCAAACAAACAAAATGCAGAACAAACAAAACCAAAAATAAAGCCCAAAACAAAACAAACAAAAAAACCAAGAAAAACAAAACTCAAACAAACAAAAAGAACAACAAACAAAACATTACTAAACTAAGATATGTTTACCTAATATTCTACCATAACATCCACTCAGCCTAATTAATCACTTTAGTTCACTTGCATCAAGCCTTATTTGTATTTGTGTTTTGGAGTGTTAAACATTCAGTCAATCCTGCTGATGCAAATGAAATTATGCTAGAAAGGGCTGCCTAGTGACACATATCTCAGTATTTACACCCACAACACACAGTAGGATGGCCTGGGAAAATGTGCTCCTTACCACAAGGCAAGGATCCCAGTAGAGCTGTTCAGGGATGTGCAGAGTGAACCCTAAATTTAAGAATACTATTAAAAGCACAGACTAAGAAGTTAGCCTTTTACACCTCAAGTTGGAGAATGGAGAGAAAAGCATCATGTCAAGGAAGTAGAGTCATGACACTTTTGTAGAGAGTAATATGAGGACAGTTGGTGGACTCACTGAAACAAAACCTCATCACAAACTTGTGAACAATTCTTTCCTCTCTAAACTAAGACAAATCACCCTTCCAAAACCATGTAGTCATTCCCTTCAGCCATGATGAATCCCAGAATCCCAGAATATTTGAGGTTTTAAGGGATCTCTGGATAGCCTGTCATCCAAACTGCTGCCAAAGCAGTGTCACCTCAAGCAGGTGACACAGGAACATGTCTAGCTGGGTTTTGAATTTTGAGAGAGAAATTCACAAGACTCCACAATGCTCCTGGTCAGCCTGCACCAGTGCTCTGCCATCCTCAACACAGAGAAGTTCTTTCATACATTGAGGTGGAACTTCTTGTGTTTTATTTTATGACCACTGCTTCTTGTCCAGTGTCTGGGCACCTCTGAAAAGAGTCTGGCACCATCCTCTTGGCACTCACCTTTGAGATGTTTACATGCACTGATGAGATCCCCTCTCAGTCTTCTCTTCTCTAGACTGAACAGGCCCAGCTCCCTCAGTCTCTCCTTGTCAGAGATGCTCCAGACTCTCCTCACCTCTGTGGCCTTTGCTGGACACTCTGCAGGAGCTCCTTGTCTCTCTGGCACTGAGGAGCCCAGAACTGGACCCAGCACTCCCTGCTGGCCTCCCCAGGGCCCAGCAGAGGGGAGGATCAGCTCCCTTGACCTGCTGGCCACGCTCTGCCCAGTGCAGCCCAGGATCCCACTGGGCCTCCTGGCCACCAGGGCACTCTGCTGGCTCACTGTCACCTGGAGATCCACCAGGACTGCCAGGTCCTTCTCTGCAGAGCTCTCTTCAGTGGGGCAGCCCCAGCCTGTTCTTGGGGTTGTTCCTCCCCAGTGCAGGACCCTGCCCTTGCCTTGTTGAACCTCATGAGGTTCTCTCTGTGCAGCTCTCCAGCCTGCCAAGGTCCAGCTGAAAGGCAGCAGAGCCTTCAGGGGTATCAGCCACTCCCCCAGTTTGGATCATCAGTTTGAAATCAACCTTGGCTAAAAGTGAAAAAATTCAGATAAATCTGAGAAATCTGTATGTGCACACATGGACACAATATTGTAAACATATATCTTGCCAGTAAAAGACGGTCAAGTGATAAATTGATGCCAGTTAGCACACGCAAGAAGTTGGATATTGATGTTAGGTATTGATGTAAATAATGTTTAACTAAATATAAAATTCATTTAGCCTAGTTCTCACAATTGAAAACTGATCATCACAAAGCAAAATGTATCCTCATGAGCATATCTGAAAAATAGATATGCAGATTTTAGATTTGATGCTCATAGCTGTATAAAAAACAAGTATTACTGCAGACATACTTTTCAGTCACACTGGTTTTTCAAGCACAGCCCAGAGTTGCCACTAATGGATAATCTAACAGGAGTGTTTGTAGTTGGCAATTGCTTCTCCTGCTGAGACAGATATGTGAAGAACATCTCTGTGAGCAGATAAAGCTCAAGAAATGCCAGGCCTCTGAACCAAATGTCTAATTCAGATTCTGGTAGCAGAGCAACAGCAGTCAAAAGTCCACAGTCACAGAGATTAGAGTTATAATGCCCTATTCACTCATTCCAGCTAATTCCCCTGAAAATTCAATATCCTTGCTAGTACTTTGCACCATTACCTCTCACTGCTTTTATTGTTCAGGTTTTTTCTTCACCTCTGAGGTCAGAGGCACGCTGAGGAGAAATTACTTGGAATTGTGCAAATTATTTGCACTTTATCTGTAAAGAACTATCTGCTTTCCCTTATAATCATAATCTCAGTTTATGAGAAGAATGGTAAGGAAAGCACAGGTGATTGATTCAGAACATTTTCATTTTTTAAAATGATTACTATGGTTTATATCATCTATATTGTTTCTATTTCAAGATGAACAAAAAAAAAAGTTCTTTTGAGTGAACTTGACTTATTCTGCGCTGAAGCTGTCTGACCTTTAAACTAGTAATTTGGAAAAAAGATAAGGTGTACCTCCAGACACTTCTTTTTGTAAGTTTTTCAGATCTGTGATTTATCTATTTAATTTTATTTTCATTTATAAATAACTTACCCTGCATATAAATGATAAAGAAAAAAGATGGTAAGTTACACCAGCCAAAATGTACCTTCAAAATTAAGGAGCCTGGCGACCCAAAATAGCTAACAAATCCGTTATTCAGACAATGCAGATACCTTAAAATTATCAAAAACTAAACTGAATGTACAGGCTGTTAAGGCAGGCATCACAATATTAAGCATTCCAATCACAATATTAAGCATTCCCTGATAGGAAATTTCTAGCTTTGATCTAAATCAATCCTCATAGGAACAAAAATTCAACTCTCAGACAAAACAAAGGACAAAATTCTAAGGCTAATTTTGCATTTCAAAAGAGTTTTCTTTAAAGTCAACATAATGTTTGAAATGCTTAATGAAAGCAGATGCCTTATTTCTGAGAAAGAGTTGGAACTGGTACAATTTGGGGGTACAGTGAAGAACCACCACACTACATGAGTTGAAATATAGGCTCAATTAGCCCACAAAAAGCCAGCTGAATACATGTCACTCAGTGCATCTGAAACAGGTTGAATTTCACATTAACGATTGAAAACATTTGTCTCTAACAAGGGATGCTTGTTACCTGTCTCCAAAAGCAGTGATACAAAGGAACAAAAGCTCTCTAGGGGGCTCTTTTGTGGAACAGAAGTCAAGATTTGTTACACCTGAATTCTGTGAGCAGAACATGAATTTTGGATGTGTCAATAGTCAGATGTGTGGAAGATGAACCAATCTTTGCAACAGACAGCTTTTCTGACTGTATTTGGAAGCAAAAGCAGGGACAGGGAGAGCAAATTATTATTCCTGGATATATCAACAGAGACAGTTTCAGCCCGAAAAGGGAAATTGCCTTTTAGAAGTGAACAGGAATGTTCACTTACACCACTATCTGTAGGTGGTGTTTTTCTCTCTCTGTGTACCCAGCACAGGAGCCTCCCAACTACCTCATGGTAATAGCAAACTGTGCATGGTAACAGTAAGGCAGGAAAGGCCCTCTTCAGTCTGTAGTTTTGAACAAGCACTGCCTCCCAGGAGTCGTTTCAGCACCAGAGGAAGCTCCTCTGCTATCACAGCCACACATCCAGAAGCTGAAGCTGCCCGTGTTCACTTCTGAGCCAGCTGCTCTGGGAGCTCTCCCTGGCACCAAAGCCATCACTGCTCTGGGGACAGCAACACAGCACCAGGAAGAAGGAAGTCAATCCAGGGTATCAGCTGTCTCAGCAGGAGCAGGAAACCCTCCACAGCTTGGGAGTGTTCCTTAAGCCATGTCAATCCACAGAGGAGTATTTAGAAGGGATATCAAAAGCACAGGGACAACAAACCACAGCTCAGGTCTGTCCCACCCCACCCCTTCCTGCTCCCCCCCTTGGACCAGCAGCACCGTGGGAGCAAAGCCGTTTCCAAAAAAAGCCCCACAAAACACAGAACCATTAAATGAGCTTTCTGCTGAACCTGGGTGGCAGTAGGCAGGCACAGAGAGTCTGACAGGATCAGCCTGACACTTTTCCCCTGCTTTCCAGCTTTACAACCTGTTTCCTAGACAACTGCACTGTCACCTTCACACTTTCTACCTCCATGCACAGCCCCCTCTTCAACATAAAGAAGCCGAAATGTTTGTAAGGAGGTGTGCCATCTGCAGTGCTAGTTTCTGCAACATCTAGATTTAGTTTGGCAGTCTCACACCTACCCATTCCCTGCCAGCTGCAAACTAAGTGGTTTTGACAAAACACAACCAGAACTCAGCACCACAAACAAATACAGAGGAAAACAGAGGATGCAGTACTGGCATTGTACAATTCTTGTTCCTAATGCTCCTTGTATATCATGTTGTGTCATCAAATGAACTAGATAGTAGAAAAGCATTCAATCTCTGTAATTAGGGTTTTTTTTATACCTTTCAATTATAGAACATTGTTTTTAAAATCAAGACAATTTGAGAGAGAAATGTGTATATGTTTCTCTATACATAACCAACTAAAATGCGTCTTGTTCTGGCTCTAGGGAGCATGAAAACAATTTCTTCAGCTTTAACCTTCAAGGCATTATTTGGTATGTGAAGGCACTGTGAGAAAATAAAATTCTATCCAGGCAAAAGCATTACAGAGGGGAGAAGTAACCATGAATGAAAGTCACCCCACATCACAAGAGGTGATGAGAATAATTTCTATTTTAGAAAAAAAATGAGGAGAAACCACACTTGTGCATATTTTGTGGCTTTTTTGGAAAGTTTTGGTACTAAATCCTGAGTTCTGCTGACTTTACTGGTTTGTCACAGGGACAAATGTTCATCATTCAGCTTCCATATTTCTAAAAAGCACAAGGTTTTTACTCTGTGAGTTTTAAGTATTTAGGACATGAACCCAGACACAGTTAAAAAAGTTTGGATCATTACTTAAAACTTGATGCAACCATACTGTCTGGAAAAGCAGAACCCAAATCCCAATATGATTCGCTATAAGAAAAATACTTTTTTTCCTTGTCTTTACTGAGATGCAACTAAAAAATTTCTGCTTTCTCCTATTCCGTGTTACCTAGAGCAATAGGACATGTATAATTTTTATCTCCATTTTAATATCCTCTTTCTCCCTTCAAAAACTCTGCCCTACATAGATAGAAAACAGAATTGCATCATAACTTCTTTTACCTGTATTTATCTTTTATTATTTTTTCAGCCCAGCTCATTTTTTTCTCAAATATAAAGTTCAACAACAACAAAGCTGATTCTGGTTCCTTCAGACCTTGTATTGCCTTTTGAAATTTAGTGATCCCTGAAATCCTTTAGTCAAAAGGAGGCTATTTTAAAACAGCACCATCAGCAGTAACTAAATTAATCTCAGAACATGATATAAACTGTGCAGTCATTAATGCCATTCCCTAGACACTGCAAATGATGAATAGGACTATCCTGAGGTTTGATGACCAAAAATAGGACCAAGACCCAACTTATTAAGGCTCTATGCCTCCTGCTCTTACCTGCATAACATAAAAACATTCAGAACATAGCAAAGGCACAGAAAATGGTTTAGAAACTTTCAGAACTACCTCCAGCAAATAAATGTAATACTATAAAAGTAGAAGTATTCATAATGGGTAATTGAGGAACAGCTATGAACCTCCCACTCAACATATGCACAAACAGTCACTGTAATGATTATAGAAAACCTGCAAGTGGTAAGAAGACCAAGTGTTTAAAAAGTTTTTTAAAGGATTGACCCTTGGGAAGAATCATCCTGTGAACAGGTGCTAGAGCAGCACAAGGGCTGAACTTCCAAATCTCCAAAAACTGTCTTGTTCATCCCTTTTTAAGAATTATATTAATATACTGGCCCAAATAAATAACTGATGGTGAATTCCACCATCTCAAGTGCAATTTTCCATTGATATCGATTTTTTTGCTTTTAAAAAGCACATTATATTTGTCTTTTCTTTGTTCATAAGTACATTTAAACTCCAACATTCCCAACAAAGCACTGCATCATCATTGTATATTCATGAATACTTTGTATTCAGCTTTGTCATCATTACACAGTTCTTCTGTAAGACTATTGTATCCTCACCAAAAGCCTACAAAAAACCCTCCCAGTTACTACACACGAAGATCAGCTTTTGTTCACGGAAGATTAAAGCCCTTTTTGAAACCCCTGAAACCCTTCATGCCATTAGACCTGCCATCAGCATACAGATTACTTTTCTCATTTTTACCATAGAGTGCCTTGCAAAGAAGAGGATTCAAGGCAAAAGAAAGAGAAGAGAAAAAACAAAATAGTATGACAAACAAAGTATAGTAAAGTTGCTCCAGAAATCTCTCTATGCTAACAGGCACTGAAGGGGGGTGGGTTTAAACCTCATGTATGGCTCTGCAATCAAATACATTTCATCAGTGTGAGGTGAATGCCTTAAGGTTTTCACAGGTTTCAGGGATGCTGGCCCCAGGAAATTCCAGTTCCTGCATGAAAGAACCTTCGGTCAACTCAAAACACATTTGTGCTAATGAAGAGAAACTCTCGCCTTTGGATCTGATTTATTTGAATTATTTCAAACTGTCCCTTTCTGGAGACCTAAAATGACCAATTCTGATGTATGCACATCCACTTTACAGGCTCACAAGGCTCACCTCACTCTTTGTGCCTCTAATAAGAATTTTGCAACTTCACAGGTAATTCCATACATGGAAACTATTCACATATTTGAAAATGCTGGCCAGATAAGTCATAGCCAAAAATCAAATAGACTAAGACAATTCTTGTTTCAATACTGTTAAACTTACAATGGAAAAAAACCCTATACTTAACAGGCATCCAGGCTTTATCAACAAGGCTGCATGAAACAGATTCCCCCCTGAATAGTGCAGAGACTCCTGAATGTCCCCTGTATTCTGTGGGATGCTACCTTCTATTTTCAGGTTATTTTTAAAGCACATTTTTCAAAAGTACATGCAAGTGATAAAAAGTTCACATTGTCTAATGTTTTCTCCGACACAAATATTTTCCCCAGAGAAAGATATCTCCTACTTCCACCCAAGAAAGCCCTTTACATTTATCTCAAATGTATCATCAGAACTACCAAAATTTTCAACCTAGTTCTCAACCTATTTATTGCCTCATTAATGCGCTGACATTTGCAAGCAGTCTAAGCAAAGGGCTGCAGTCTTCTTTTCAAAATCTCAGAGATGCATTCTCCTTGTGTGTACAAACATTTTCTGCCATTGCAGAAGACAGCTCAGTCTCTTTAACATGGTTTTCACAGTTTTCACAGTTTGTCATTACACACTAAAGTGTGCAAATAGGCCATGCAACTCAGTGAGATGGGAAATCCTTGATGACAGGAACTAAAGACTAAAAATGAGATTTTTAAATATAAAAAGGCTTTTAAAAGTTACTATCAAGAACAACTGTATGTTCTTTGTATATTCTGTCCAAAGTTCTGGGATAAACAATGACCCTGCAGTAACTCAGGCACTGGAGGAGACCTGGAGAAAAGGCAGTGTTAAATTTTGAAATTTAAGTTGCATTTCATAGAATCACAGAATGGTCTGGGTTAGAATAGGCTTTAAAGATCATCTGTTTCCAACCCCCCTCCATGGGCAGGGATATCTCCCACTAGATCAGGTTGCTCACAGCCCCATCCAGCCTGGCCTTGAACATTGCAGGGATGGGGCATCCACAGATTCTCTGTGCAACCTGTTCCAGTGCCTCACCACTCTCCTGCAGTAAAGAATTTCTTCCTAATATCTAATCTAAGCCTATGCTTTTTTAGTTGAAAACCATTGTGCCTAGTCCTGCCACTCCCTGACTATATTAAAAGTCTCTTTCCAGCTTTTTGTAGGCCACCTTAGGTACAGAAAATCTGCTAGAAGGTTTCCCCAGAGCCTTAGTTTTTTCTCCGATTACATGGCTCATCCTGTCTGTATTACAATGGTGCTGCAAACACATACACGCTTTAGCATACATCACAGAATAGCTATATCTGCAATCCTTCTCTCACTGCTAACAGCAGATGCTTCTTAGTGAATGTAACTCCAGTTCAAGGATACATGTGGAACTCACACAATTCAGTCTTGAAACAAATTTAAAACTGAGTGTCATGCCATTTGTTAGAAATTAAAAACCCAAGTTATGATACTCCATGTGAGACTCAGAGCTTGTTTTTTTCCTGAAATATCAATTCCTGAGGGTATTACATCACTACAGAAAAAGAAACAACAAAAACCCCAGCTGAAACACTTGAACGGTTGAAGTTATATCAGCTAATATATCTGACCTTCTAAAAAGAAACCCTAAACCAATTACATATATTCTGCAAGATAATTTGCATAATACTTGCCTTTTTTCAGATATCAATTCCAGAAAAAGCAGTTGTTTCAATACTTATTGAGCCAAACCAAACCTCTACCCATGAAATCTTGATGAGACAATTCTTCATCATGCACTTTTCCCATATATGAATAAATTACTAATTTATGACACAGAACATTAGAGAAAGTATGTATAGGTTTCTGATACCAATGCTTTTCAGGGGCTGGTGGTGTGTTTGTTTAATTAGCAGAACTTCAGCTCTGCCAACACCTTCTATATTACTGCAGAAGCACCACAGCAGTAGTGTAGCGGAACATGTGATATGATGGATTTGTGATACTTTAGGTTAATGGAATTGACCACATTCAGCTGCAGAGTTCAATAATGAGACCTGGTAAATCCTGCTATGGTAAGCAAATGCATAAGGTTTATCCTCTTTTCTCCTTCCTGAACACCAAAGCAATAACCTCAGGTAAAATTGTTATTTTGTATTTGCAAATATTCCCCCTGAAAAAAGAGCATTTATCAGTTACACGGACAGAAAACCATATCATGCTGTTAGGGTGTACATTCAAATGTTATGATAATTATATTCAATACAGGATTATACCTTTTCCTCCCATGTACTACCATTAAAAACTAACATTATCCAATTTACACTGCTTTTTTTCCTTTTCTTCTTCAGGTCCCTTAGCAGAAAGATTTGCTCAAGTGAGGTTTTCCTGCCAAAAGAGATGTTGTTCTGTGCTTATGCACCGTGTCAGTAGGCAAACATATGCTTTCAGCAAATTGTACAGCATCTAGCTAAATTCAGAACAAATGCATATGTCACCCCCTAAATCAAACACTCTCTCTGTAATTTACAATCTGCTCCAAATTATAGCAATTCAACCAAAAGAGGAATTTGCCTTAAGAGTTTCTGGGTTTTGGTAGACATAATGAGTACCAAATAATTTAATAGTTTGAGTTAACACACTCCAGTTCATTTTTGCTTGTCAGTTTAATGTGATAATAAGCAAATATTTGATGTGAAGCAACTGAGTAATCTGGTGTTTCTTATCCTGTAGAAGACATGGCTCAGGAAGGAGCTTATTGCCCTCTACAACTGCCTGAAAGGAGGGCTTAGCCAGGTGAGGCTCTTCTCCAGGTGACAAGAGCCAGGACAAAAGGAAATAGCCTCAAGTTGCACCAGAGGGGGTTTACATTGGATATTTGGAAAAATTTCTTCACAGAAAGGATTGTCAAGCATTGCACAGGAAAATGGTCCCTGGAAGTGTTCAAAAAACATGTGGATGTGGCACCTGGGGTCACAGTTTGGTGGTGACACAATGATGACATGGTTGGACTTGATGACCTTAGAGGCATTTTCCTAAACTTCAGGATTCTATGAAAGCAAGAAGCATCATGAAATAAGAGTCTCACAGTTTTAGTTAGGCCATTTTTCTTGAATAGTAACAACCCTTACTATGAAGTATGACACACAGAAGAACTCACTGTACTATTCCCAGGAACAGTTACGAGGTCCAAGAAGAATCTGAAGCCAAGTAAAAAGATGAGGAGAGCAGCATTTCTGTCTGCTGTGCCTTCACCACAGTGAGGATAAACCATGTGGTGCATTTTATCAAGGCCCTGCAGCTGCCTAGCCTCAGACAGTAGTGCCTAACATGCCTTTCCTGAAAGCAGCAGCAATGAGTAAAATACAGAAAAAAAAATCTCCACACAGCAGCAGTATGAGGGATCATGAAGCAGTGTTCTAACTCTCT
This sequence comes from Cisticola juncidis, assembly GCA_013400215.1. Lineage (NCBI taxonomy): Eukaryota > Metazoa > Chordata > Aves > Passeriformes > Cisticolidae > Cisticola > Cisticola juncidis. The sequence goes on along the minus strand of VXBR01000461.1, from coordinate 926,374 downwards.
GCCCTGTCCATCCAATCCATACTGCTTGTGTTTCTCCAGGAAGGGGGTCCCACCTTAGGAGCTGACTCATGGTTGCTTTTCACAAACCTCCCACTCAGCTCAACATCATTGAGCAGTCACAGTACAAACCTGGTCTTCTAAATTTCAGTCTACTCTCTGGGGAAAAAAATAGATCCCAAATAGAACTGGACAGACTACAGACAAAAGGACTGCAATACATATTATCTGGACCCCTGTGCCCTGCAAGTGCAGGTCAATTATGGACAAGTTAGACTCCTCACGGTGCATTTAACTGGACTTTCACGTTGTTGAGACACCACTGAGACATTCAGGCTTTAGGTTAGGAAGGCAACAGATACAGCAACACCCTAACTGCCACCCTGTTGACTGAACTTGGTTTGGCAAAAGTTTATTAGCTCAAATATGGACTAACTTGAGTGTAATTTATGAATTACAGGCCAATTTATACAGATTAGTGTGGCTGCTGTGTCCGTGCTTGAGGAGCCAGAACTAACAGCGCCTGTCTGAGCCTGTGCAAGCAGATCCAAATGTGGTGCTTCTGGCCACCTTTCTTCACTTGACAATGCTGCATGCAACAGCACAAGGGCAACTGTGGCAAAGCCAGCTCTGGTGCAGCAAATACCATCAGCTCTGGCTCAGCTAGAGCTGAGTTAGTTCTTGAAGAGTCTTTTAACATGAGCAAGGTTCTGGGAAAGCTCAAAGCAAGGGACTGTGTCCAACATGGACATGGAGGTAGCAGGATTCCAGAAATCAAGCCCTGGAAGGACAGCACACTAAGCAGTTCTGCAGAAGAAAGAACAGCCAGCTTTGACTTGGAGCCTTAACACCCTGCTAAAGTTCCACGTGGTATAAACAACATCTCTGCACCATATCTTACAATGTTCTCTAATAGCAAAATTATCCAAGCAGCAAACAACAATTACTCTGCTGTATGGGGCTCCTAAACAACTTCAGGGGAAAAATTTAAATCCTCCCATCTCTTAACCCAAGGAGACACAATTTGTCTATTTTTGACCTTTGCTTTGTGATCTCACATCATAAGAGACTGGAGAAGAAGGGATGTCCTGGGTTAGGTAAAATCTGTCTCTACCACAGTACTAAAAATCTCTTACAGTAAGAGTGTATGCTAGTTTATTAATGTCACAGCCTTTTCACTTTAAATTGTGTCTCTAGAGCCTCAGGTAAAATGTATCATCATATTTATGGGCACTAAAGCTTATATTAGTTACTTTATACAAATTTACTGCAAAATGAAGTTGAGTTAGAACTTCAATTTAACCTGAAGCTGCACACAGAGTCCCTTGTACTTGCCCGAACTTCAGATTACTTAGGATTTTATTGCTGTAAGGTTTTATAGACTTTGAAATGCAAACAGAACTGTGGGCAAAGGGAAGTAATACAGATTTTAATATAATTTCTACTGAATGAAGTGTTAAAGTAATAACTTTGAGTAAATTTAGTATTTGATAGACTGACAACCCCAGAGATAAAACTACACTAAAAACTCTGCTTTCTGAAGGGAGGCAAATATAGTTCTGGGGTTTGTTTGTCTGTCACATTTTTCATTGGTGATGCCTACAGTAAGGCTTTACATCTATATCTGGAGTGTGCAAAAATGATCAGGAACAATTGTGGTTTTTCCTCTTGGTGACTCAGCACTGATCTGCTGCTGATGAGCTCCGAAGCTTCAGTCCTACACATCTTTATTATGGGTTCATGGTGTTTTAAGCACATGCATTGTGTTTATTTAAAACATCAGGACCACTTACACCAATAGCAAACCAACTCTGCCATGATTTCTATTGCTACTCTAAAGTATGGCTGCAAGCAACAAATAGCTTCTTGCTCCAAAACAGAAGTTCTAGCAAACTCGAATGCCCTATATGCAAGCTCCAAGGGCCTATTTCACTGGGGAAGCTCTGAGAAATAAAATAATCCTGGTAACAGTGACAGAAACACAGGTCAGTGCATACATTCTAAACTGAACATTATTACCCTGACACTGTTACCTTTTCCCTGTTTTCTGTCCTTTTGTGTTTATCATTTTCATAATTTAATATCATTCACTTCTTATGTTTGTTCCGATGTTGACTCTCATCACCTTCCTCTTTCCTTTTCTTTTCCTCTATGTTTTTTCTCCTGAACACACTTTTTCTATCCTCTTCCTCCCTAAGGCAGTCCATTTCTCTTTGGCTCCTGCTGAGAAGATCTTGTACTCACCTGTTTTCTGTAAGCAGGCAGTTAAAATTGTCCTACCCTAAAGCTAGGAAAAGAAATCCCACAGCAGACAACATAAACTGGTTGTGGTCAAACTCTTTGTAGCTTTGTGAGTAGAACAGTCCAGGCAGAATTAGTTTAAAAATGCAGTAAATACAAAGGTGCACCTGAAGTCTCAGAGCCATAGAATCATAGAATGGCTTGGTTGGAAGGGACATTAAAAATGATCCAATTCCAGCCCCCTTCCATGGCGGGACAGACGCCCCTAGACCTGTGTCTTGATTTGGAAAGACAGATATCTGTCAGGAAAAACTGGAGTATCCCTTGGAATGGAGAATGTAAAAACCCCTCCCTCCAAATTATTACAGTTTTGCAATTAGGAACTTTCAGGCAAAAATATAGGAATAGGAATAACAGTTGTTTACTGTTATTATTTTTTTATTATTACTGAATTTTATTATTACTGAATTATTATTACTGAATAATAAAAACAAAAATACAAATGCAGTAACACCGAAAAACCAAACAAGCAAACAAACAAAAGTCCTAGACAACCCTGACAGAGACAGAGATACGANAATGGGATGAGGTGATGTTATCAGTCCTGTGAGAGGCCTTCAATGGCCCATTCACAGGGGATGTCCCTCGGAGGAGGATGGGTGGAGGAAGAGATCAGAAGGCCCTGCCTTATCTGGTGTCCCATTAACAGAAGGCATCTGCCCTCTTTCTACCCCTAGAGTTACAGGAGATAAAGAACAATATCTCCCTAACCAGTTTCAACAGATGAAAACAGAATACACATTTTTGGTTATGTTTTGTAACCCAAGACAAAGCCCCATCCAAACTGGCCTTGAACACTTGCATGGGTGCAGTATCCACAGCTTCTCTGAACAACCTGTTTCACCACCCTCACATCAAAGAATTTCCTTCTAATATCTACTCTGAACCTACCCTACATTAATTTAAACATATTTCCCTTATCTTTTGACTATGTGTCCATGTAAAATGTCTCTCTCCATCTCTCCTGTAGGCTTCCTTCAGGTACTGGAAATCTCCAGTTAGCTCACCCCAAAGATTTCTCTTTTCCTAGCTGAACAATCAAAATCCTTTCCTCATAGGAGAGGTTCCCAATTCCTCTGATCAACTGGATATCCTTTTCTGGATGTGTTCCAGCAGGTCCATGTCCTTCCTATGCTGTGACCCCAGAGCTGATGCAGCCCTGCAGGTGGGGTCTGAGCAGAGCAGAGCAGAGGGGCAGAATCCCCTCCCTGGCCCTGCTGCCCACGGGGCTCTGGATGCAGCCCAGGACACGTTTGGCTCTCTGGGCTGGCAGTGCCATGGCTGGGTCATGTCCAGCCTCTCATCCTCCAGCACCCCCAGGTCCTTCTGGGCAGGGCTGCTCTGATCTTTTCATCCCCAGCCTGGACTGGTATCAGGGTTTGCTCTGACCCAGGTGCAGCACCAGCACTTGGTCTTGTTAAACCTCATGAGGTTCCCCTGAGCCACTTGTGCAGCTTGTCCAGATCTCTCTGGATGACATCCTGTCCTTCGAGAATGTCAACAGCACCTCTCAGCTTGGGGTCATCTACAAATCTGCTGAGGGACCACTTGACCCCTCTATGCCATTAAAGAAGATATTAAATTACACTTGTCCTAATATGAACCTCTGATGGTCACCACTTTTCACTGATGTCCCTTGGGGCTGAGCAGCTGACCACTACCCACTGGATGTTACCATCCAACCACTTCCACATCCACCAAACACCCTTCCTATTAAATTCTTCTCTCTACAATTTAGAGAGGAAGATTTTGTGGAGGACTGTGTCAAAGGCTTTACAGAAGTCTAAATAAATTACATCCATAGAACTCCTGTTTCCCACTGATGTGGAAAAGTCACTCCATCATAGAAGGGTATTGGGTTGGTCAAGGAAGACTTGCCCTTGGTCAAGCTCAGCTGGATGTCCTGAATCACCTTTCTGCTCCCCACATGCTTTAGTACAACTTCCAGGATGATCTGTTCCATGATGCTCCCAGGCACATAAATGAGGCTGACAGGTCAGAAGGTCACAGGGTCTTCCTTTCTACCCTTTTCTAAGACTGGTACCATGTTTCCCTTTTTCCAGTCACCTGGGATTTCACCTGACTGCCATCAGTATCTTTCTCAAGTTCCAGTTGAAGCAAACATAGAATAATTTCTGAAAGCCTGAGAAAATCTCAATTTCCACCTCCCAGTTCAAAGTCTCCCCAGATTTAGGGTATGCAGAATTCTCTAATGTCACTGAGTTTTATTTAGTTGCAGCTTGTGACTAACTTGTATTATTCTGTATGTCTATCGAGGTAATGCAGCACTTTAACAATGGCCTAAGAAATACATATTGAAGGTAACTGTTTAAGGAAAAAGAAATTTTGAATCTGGTAAATAGAATAGGAAAATGCCTAACAATTAGGAGCAGTATCCTGGAATCCTTCACAATAAAGAGTAAAAGAAGTTAAAAATAAAACATAGACATAGAACAGCCTCTGATATGGTCTGCTAGGTCTAAGGGTTCTATACTACTACTGAAATAACAGTAATTATTTCAAAACTGTGAAGAAGTGACTCAACATAGTAAAACCAGTAAGTTTCTAAACCCAGTTTCTGTCATTATTTTTTCTGTTTACAAACTGCTTCTACATAAAATGCAAATTAGGATAATTCCACTCAATGCCTGTGGGCAATAAGACATTAAAGATTTCATTATGTCTTTGGTGCTTAACTCCCACTTATATGCTTATGTAGTAAAACAAGAGCCTTGAACTCCAGAGATCATGCTGTCATGAAAAACAGTCAACATTCCCATCTCAAATTAAGGCAAATGTCTTCCTTGCTCTTTTACAAATGGGCCAAGTCAACATTGCTGGTTTTTGTTGGGATAAAATATGCTCATGGCTGGGCATATATGATGCCTCCAAACAAATTCAAGGTTCATCTATCTCCACTTGTGCAAGTTCACCTAAAAAAAACGTGGGACTAAATGATTCTCTTCTTCATTCTTCAATTTCAAGGCAGATTTTGTGATCAAATTCAATGTTACTTTACAATATTGGACCACTCCTTCCACAATTAACTTGCCACTTGCAGAGGTCAAGGCAGAAAATCTTTTCAAATCCTGCCTTTCTCCAGATTAGTCCTCCCTTTACAAAAAAATCAAAATAAAACATGACCTCATCTCTCCTGAAGAGGTCCTCACCTCATTCTGGTCTTGTTCCTGACATATGCTCTTTGTGAAGGTTCAGATATTTCTACTTCCTCATGATAAAGTACCTGTACGACTCCTCCAGTCTGTGAAAATTCATATTCTCTTCTTGTTATGGGTCCATCCAGTCTCCAACCCAAACACTGACCAGTACTCTGCCCCAGCCCATGAACAATCCTGTTTCTTTTCCACACCAAGTAACATTAGGATCCACTGAGTTTTACCATTTTATCTTCCTTGAGAGAATTTTTCCCCCAAACTCTCTCCACAGAAAGAAGCAGTCAAATCTTGAGGGACTGCTGAGGGTCCACTGGCTAGCTCTGTCCCCTAGCACTGGTATCAGGGGGGCCACTGCTCCCAAGCAGACAATGGGAGCAGTGGCTTGTGGATGAGCCCTGGTGATCCTCTGAGTTGTGGCACTGGGGGCAGGAATGAGAGGGAGGCTCTCCAGCTTGTATGATCCAAGGTTTGCTCACTTGGAGGGACAGGACAGGAGTGGCAGTTTCAGCTCGGGAACATCAGGTTAGATCAAGGGGTGGAAACCTGGACACAGTCAGGGAGGGGGATGGGAGGAGATTCACTCAGACTGATGGGTTTGGGGACCAATGGGAAGGATAGGGGGAGGAGAAAAGGGTACGTGGACCAATGGGACGTTGAGGAATAGGGGAATTCCCAGGCAGGGTTTAGGCAGGGGCTGGGTCTCAGGGAGGACTGACAGGGAAGAATCTGGAAAAAGGGGCAGGGTCGGGCTTGAGGGAACCACGAGCAAGGGTACAACTTGGGGACAAAACCATCACCTTAACAATAACAGGGGTTACAGAATGTACCAACACAAATCAAGATAACAACATTAAAGTACAGTGCTGCAGATCTTGGCAGGATGTATAAATACCCAACAGGAGAGATACAGAAAAGGGAGCTGAATTCCTCTCAGGGATGCTCACTGACAGCACAAGATGCAATGGACAGAAACAGGAATGTGTTTCAACATTAGACGTGAGTGTGGTCAAAGAAGCTGCTCACTGGGCTGTGGAGTCCTCATCTGTAGACATCCTCAAGAACCAACTGGACATGGTTCTGGGCATGGCTGTCTTGAGCAGGAGGGTAAACTAGATGACCTCAAGAGTATATTCCAACCTGGACGATTCTGTGAGATCTCATTTCCAGCTGTTTAAACAAGCTGTGAGCTTGTTTAAATTCTCTCCCTCAACAATGGGGCCTTCTAGATTTCCATTTCACAAGCCCCAAGCAAAACATTGTAGAGGATAAAAAAGTTAAGTTGCTGTTAGCCAAGTTTAGTTTTATATTTATGCCAATACTGTTAACACTTACCTTATACCCCTGCTGTACCCCTACCCTTTTGTTGTTGTAGTATTTGTCTCTTGCAGTGTTCCAAGTTCCTTGTTTCTGTGCCCTGTTAGGCCTTTGTGCCTTTGCTGTATCCCTACCTTGGTTGTTGTGCCATGTTTCCTGTTCCTGGTTCCTATGCCCTGTCGGGTGCCACCTCCACTGCTCCCCAGGGTTTCCCATAGGAAGCAGCAGCCTGCCCAGTAGGGTAATGGAGCTGAATCCCATGGGTCTGAGCAACAACTGGAAGCAAGACCACCAAATAAAAACCCCTGGAGCCAGCGAGCCAGCGCCCAAGCAGAGAAGCAGACCACACAAAATTATTAACAAGACCTTGAGCGATCCGTTGAGCCAACAGACTCACCTTGCCATGACAACCATAGAACTTGCTCAGAGTCGCCCCCTAGACTTTCAGTGAGCCTAGGTGGAATAGTCTTCTGCAGGACTCTTGTGAGGTCAGAGACCCCAGCTCTGCTTTCAGACAAAGCTGCTGGAACCTCCTCCTCTGCATTGTCTCCAGGGAGCAGTGGCAGTGAGCGTGGCCCCTTGGACCCCCACCCAGTTTGATCAATACAGGCATTTTAAAGGGAGAAGGTCTCCTTGCCCGTTCTTATCACCATGACACACAAAGGTGACTCTGAACCATCTGTCACAAGGCAGATCAGCATTTTCTAGCTGTAGAACTTCATCCAGCTCTGTGTTGCTACTTATGTTGGTTTTGCATGGCCTGTTTTTTGGTTTGTGGGGGGTTTTTTTGTTGGGGTTTTTTTGTTTTGTTTTGTTTTGGTTTGGTTTTTTTTGTAGCAGCGGGGCCATGGAAGTGGCTTCTGTGAGAAACTGCCAGAAGCTTCCGACATGTCCAGCAGAGCCAATCCCTGATGGCTCTGAGGATGGACGTGCTGCTGGCCAACTCTGGGCCCATCAAATGATGGCAACACCTCTATGATAACACATTTAAGAAGAAAGCAAAACGAAAGTAGTGTGTCAGTTTTAATTCCAGCCAGAGAGAAGAAGGGGGTGAGGGAAATAATAGCGAGACACCAAGGTCAGTGGAGAAGGAGGGGCAGGAGGTGCTCCAGGCACCAGAGCTGAGATTCCTCTGCAGGCCGTGGTGAGACCNGTGATCCAGTGGGAGATCTGATGGAGAGAAGGGCCCTGCTTCCAGGCTGGAGCAGCCTGTCCTTGGAGGGCTACAAGAAGAGTGGAAGAGTGGAAGAGTGACCCACTCTACAGCAGTTTGGGAGGGCTGTGTGCACGTGGGAGGGACTCACATTGCAGTAGTGAGCACTGCTCACTTTTGGGAGCACTGCTGCTCCTGAGATTAGAAGGTGCTGCTCATGAGGAGGGAACCATGCCAGGGAAGTTCACCAGAGCTGTCTCCCGTGGGAGAGACCCCATGATCTCACAGGAGAAGGACTCCTCTCCCTGAGCACCAAAAAAACCCACCTTGGGTGATGAACTGACCAAAACCCCCACACCCTACCTCTCTGTACTGTTGGTGGGAAGGAGGGAGGGGCTGGGGGAAAAAAAGGTGTTTTTAAGGACATATTTCATTTCTCATCATCTTTCTCTGATTTTGTTGTAATAAACTCAATTTGTACCTCTAAGCTGAGCCTGTTTTGACCTTGGAGTGTTTTCTCCTGGTCCTTATCTCAACTCATGAAGCATTAAATTTTCCTCTCCTCTGCCCAGCTGTGGCAGTTTGGTCAGTGTCAAACCCCAACCCTGCTCCACTGACTGCTCAGTTACATTCTTTGCCATTTCTATTTCCCTGGCAGTTTTTTTTCATTAGTTCTCCTAAACCATCCATAAAGTTTGATAAAACTGAGTCCTAATACAGAAGCTTTGTGGCATCTTTCTTCAGCCAGGTTGAAAACTGCTTATTCACTCTCTTGATTTCTGCCTGTTACTCAGATGTTAGAATTTCACGTTTGGCTGCTCCACCACCCAGCCTCCCCAGGAGCCTCTGTCCTGCAGCCTTCTGAAAGACCAGCTCCTCTCGTTCAGCCATGCATGTGACACTGCACTTGCAAGAAAGAGGCTGAGATGAATTTGTTGATTTCTTCACAAGTACTTCAGGAGGTGGAGGATGAAAAGGAACTTCCGCAGAGCAGAACAATTCTGCCTGCAGGGGTCTCAGATGGATTCTCAGGAGAGAGACAATAATACATCAAAATGCTTCAACAAATGAGTACAGCTAGTAGCCAAAACCTATATGAGGACTCCTGGGATTGTGGTCTATCCACACATGAGGCATTACAGTATCATTGAATAAAATGCTTAAATAGCTTTAAAGCTAGATAGGATAATATGGGACTCTCACCACTTCTTTAACCACAGCTGTTGGACAAGCCAATCTGCATCTTTTATTCTTTTCCACGGTGTTTGATGGCTGGCATACAAGGATTTCATTTATGTATTTAAGAACTGAAAAACACAAGTGCTTGTGAAACAGCAGGCACTTGTTATAGATGTAGTAAACCAAAAAGCTACACCTGCTAATGTAAAATGTGGGAAAATACAGGGCAGAGCATTTCAACAGTTGAACAAGGTGAAAAGCTGTTTGTGCATGTAGTTTATGCCTGTAATCTTCCTTGCCTACCTGCCTGATGTTTAAAGTTGGGTTGGTGAGGCATTAGCATAAAGACACAGTTTTTAAGAATCTATTCCCTTGAAAACTCAGATAGTGAGTCAGGAGTCATTCCCACAATCCAGATGTATGAGAATTACTAGTTTTCCTCAGTATCCTATAAAAAATTGGCAAGATATCTTTGCCATTTTAGTTTTTAAAAAATCAAATTGTAACAATTAATCAGTAAATTGCTTGCCATTAAAATAAAGATCACTTGGTTTAAAATACTTTTGAAATCACTCATGGTGTACTTTTGAACACTACCATGCAACAAAATAACATGGTACACTTTCTCTGCTCAGAATTTAACTATCAGCAATTTCCAGTTTCTTAAGGTAGTAAGTTACTGGGTATTTGTCTATATTGCATGACTGATTCAATTGTTTCCTGAATAACTAATAAAACATTCTTACTTTAAACCACAACTACCATCTATCAGACAGGCCCCACAATATTTTGTTACTTTTCCTGATTAACACCAAAGATTGTGCTGGTGTAAATATTAGAAAAAAAAAGTACCTTCTGGGTCAAATATTTGCGTCATCTAAACATTTTCTGTCTGTTTTTAAATGCTGCTTTACTGATCATTTTTGCTCGTTAAAATTCCAGTGGGAGGGGATGAAACCCATATATGGCTCATTTTTGTCATTGTTTTAAGCAGTATCTCTTTATCAGCACTACACACCATTATAGAATTGTATAAGCTTTCAAGAGATTAATGTAACAACTGAAAACTGAAAACTTTCATAGTACCTGAACCAATATGCACGCTCAGCAAGTTGTTTTATCTATTGTGAACATTTTGGACTTTTCACAGGTTTAGAAGTGACAGCTTGATTTCAAAATTGGCTTGTATTTTATTAAAAGCAGGTTAAGGATTCTTCAAAAGGAGAGAAATACAGCATTAAACCTTAGGTCAAGTAACACACTTTTGTTGAGCGTTTTCCCTTTGTTATAAATGAAAAGGTCCCAAAAACATCCAAGTTGAAATTTAGCAGCAAATTGTAATTGAAATGAATATAATTAAATAAAAGGATACATTCAAATAAAAATGTATGGCATTCTTTATAAAAGCAATTTAATAGTGAATGGACTCAGTATGAATAAAGCATGAGCACAAGGCAGGCTGGCTGGGTACATGTGCAGGGTTCAGGACCCTACCGCATGCACAAATCAAAGCCTATTCCATCAATACTTTTATACTGTAGCCAACACCCCATCTCTTCCCATCTTAGATTGTCTCCTCCCAGTTTGGATTTTTGAAATCTGCGTCACCTTCTTCATCGTGCATGCTCCAGTTGTTGTTGAGGGTCTTCTGACTCCTTTTGGTGGTCGCTGGGATGAAGGCTGCTCCTCTTCCTTGTATGTCCTTTGTTTGACCTTGCAGTTTATACATATGTGCCAAGCAAGTGTTATACAACTAAATAGTTAAGTTCTATTAGATATAGCCAAAAAGGAACATCTGGCCTTATCTTAGTTTTCCTGGACGGGTCTCAGTCTCTTTTTAGCATCTTCAAGGACACTACTCCCTAACTGGCCTTGGTCTCATGTCCTGTTTCCTCATGGTATTTTGCCAAGGAGAAAGGGTGGGGGGGCTCTTCTAACACTACGCCTTTACCTGAAATTATTTTTACTAATTCTGCTAATATTGATTAAATATAAAGTTACAATACCAACCTATTGATATTAGTGATATTGAGTATACATATTGTTACAATTTAGCACGAACCATGCTCATTCATTACACCTTCTTCAGAAAGGGAATGAAAAGTCAACTGCTTGCACAACTCCAGCCCAGGTAAACTTCTTTGCCACCTGCCAACATCCACGGCTTACTTCAGAAATGACACACACCTTGATGTGGGTTGTGATTTTATTCCCTATAACCGACTTCTAAGAGGCATGCTCTAGTTATATTTATGTTTTACTGGTGAAATTTGCATGTTTGCAGCACATTCTTTTAATCCTTTCTGTGACAGCTACAGGTGGTCCGCAAGCTGCACAGATAAATTTGCCACAGCAGCCACCAGCTGGGCCAGCCTAGCTCCTCAGAGAGTAGGAGAAACAACTGGGTGTGATGATGATAGATTGGATTCAAATGTAAACAGCACCCCAGCCAATCCCATTAAATTATGAATGCAGCCATTCCATTGCCCAGTGAGCTGGGCAGTGCTAAGGCCCCAACCTGTGTGTAAGCACAGGCAAAGCCCCTATAAAAGGAAGTGCCCAAACCCAAATTCTGGCTGCTGGGCTATGAACTTTGGTGTGTCCTGTCCCGAGGCTGTCTCCAGCATCAGCGACACCTTTTCACTTCATTTTAGACTAAAACTGATCACACGTTCTATGTAAATTGGAAAACTAACTCCTTCAGAATCATTGTTTTCAAGCATGCTGCATATTGTAGTTAGTGCAGTAGTAGACAGAGCCTAACAATCTGCTGCCTGGCCACTGTGAGGAGCAGAGGATGTGTAACATTTGTAAGCACTCCTTATGAACACCCAGTTAAATATTTAAGGGGGTTGTCTCTGTTTAATTTGATTTCATTTTCCCAAGAGTCTGCAAAATGTGTTATGAACAAGCCATTGAATCTTATGAAATGTTTTTACAGAAGTAGTCAAATCTGACTACCTGGTGATTAATCATCATTATTAATCACAGTTAGCAGTAAGATGTGAACATTTTAAAATTAGTAATCATTTATTTTTTGAAGCAGCAGCATTGGAGCAAGATAAATAAGTAAGTCTGAAAACCCTTCAAAATGTTACAAAGGTGCTGCTTCTGCTAAATGAAGATGTTCTAACACTGTGAGCTACAATTTAGGAGCATTATTAGAGTTTGGAATTGAACAAAAACTAAGGAAAGAAGTCAAGCATACTAAACACTATTAAATATTAACTGCAAACTTGGTATCTGTGTTAATATCATGTGAAGAAGGGATTTTATCATTGCTGAATTTTCAGAGAAAAAGACTTTATCTGTTACAATTAGCAGCTACAAGTCATGATTCTGCTTAGGACTTTGGCATTCACTCCAGATACCCTTAGAGAACACATCTGAACACCCGAGTTTCGCTCCTGCAAATCCTCTACGGCTTAGAATCATGGAATCACAGAATAGTTTGGGTTGTACTGGCCCTTAAAAACCACCTAGTTCCAACCCCTCTGCCATGGGTTGACACCTTCCTGTAGACCAGGGTGCTCAGAGTCCCATCTGAAATAGTCTCAGTAATTTAGGGAAAATACACTGGAAAAAGCCGATGAGTTATTTGTGTATGCAGAGATCCTGAGGAGAAAGAAATAGACACGAATGGCTTGCATAGTGTGTATATCTGTGGAATTGTGGAACCCCTTCTCAGTGAAGGCACAGTGGGCACAACACCCCCTGCCCATGTGCCAGCTGTGCTGCCAGCAGTCCCCTCCCTGGCAAGGAGCAGAGCCCTGCATGGGGGCTGCTGGGACAGGGACCCTGCACTCCCTGTGCCCCTCTGGGACACGGCCCCACAGCCTGATCCCTGCACTTGCTCACAAATGGTGCAAAATCCTCCCCCACTTCCCTGCAGGGAGGGTGGGAGGCCACGGCCTCACTGCTGGCAAGGCAAAGGGCACTGCAAGAACACAAGACCCTGCCCACAGGTTAGCCTGGAAACAGGAGTTACTCCAGTTGCGTTTTTTATGAGACAACACCTCAGCTATTAAATAGAAATAAGTTACAGCTTGGATAAATATAGTTTCTAAAGCTGAAAAATATTTAAGAGACTGCCAAGAGATCATGTGAGTTATTAACATTTTAGTTAGGCCAGGACCTAAAATGGTCATCATCGATAACCAAAGCTGTTTTGAAGATGGAAGAAGCAGAATTAGTCCTCTCATTTAGCTCTTATCAGAAGCAGAAAATTTGTCTTCACCTTAATCGTTACTTTTTCTGAAAAGTAAACTGATAGCATTTGTAAGTATTTGGTTGTGCTGTAGGAAAAAAAATACCCCAATTTAAATTACTTTGTCTTCAAAATCAAAGCCTAGAGAACAAGAGAATCAAAGATCCCTCCTCATAAGAATTTCAGAAACTGTATTTTATTGCTTTGGTGTCCTGCTAATTGCGACATTTGGTTTCCATTCTTTCCCTAGAAACAAAAGTTAAAAATTTCACCATCAAATTCAAAAAGGGCTATAGCTTGCTGCAGTCCTAATCCACAGTCTTGCAGTGAAAATTGAATGCTACGTATGAGAGTTTAATACATAATGATAGTATGTAAAGTGTTTTTCTGCTGTTCCAAGCTGAAATTTCTCCACGTTGCGTATTAGATTGTTGCTGGCTGCAGATGGGCACTTGTCTGGCATTGTGCTCACTGACAATGGCTGTCATATAAACAGTTATGATAATGATGATTGTTTTCAATTATCATCCAAGCCTCAGAGTAAAATGCTCCAAAATTGTAAGCCAAACACCTAGTAACAAATTTGCGTGTTCCCTGATGCATATGAAAATGAACACACGCAGTTATTCAGAGACATTACTCACAAAGTTAATCATAACTCATGGTGCTGTTATTAGCTCAAAGCACGTCCATCATTCCTGGCAGGGTCTCTGCCACCACCGTGCATTAACACAAACTGCAGCTAACATGAGGTGACAGCGTGGAGCTGCTGAGGGTGACACAGGCAGGTCTGTCCTGCCCACGATGACAGGTCTGACCTGTGAGATGCTGTGGGGGAGCTGGGTGTTTGCCCACACAGCAGAGAGCAGCCCTTAGGCCAGGGCTGGGCTAGAGCAGGTTGGACCTGCCTCCCTCTGGAACTTCAGGGAGCGGCATTCGGCACTGAGGGATGTCACTGAAGGGTGGAAGGACAGCCCTGCTCCCTGACAGGATGTGTTTCTGAACACCAGCTGGGGTCTAAGCTAGCCAGGGTGACCAGATCTGCACAGATTTTATACTGAGCTAAAAGCTTGGGGTGTCTGCAGATGAACTGTGCAACAAGTACAGATTTAGTCAAAAGCCGCCAGGTTCTGGTGATTGTGGTTCACAGCTGAACCAGACCACCAGCACACTGAGTGTCCTCTCCTGCAAGTACCAAATGTAACCAGATAAATCTCTTAATTATGAGATGATGGTGGATGACTGAGGAAATGATATACATATTAAAATACTCCCCCTGCAGCCCCCCCAGAGTTACTATGCTAGCTCAGATCTTAGAGGGCTTTGGAGGAATATTGCAGGGACAAGGCAAAATATTCCAAAAGAAGCTCTAACCCCCAGAAGTAGTCCAAGACATTTATTCTCGATGGTTTCCAGGGGGAAAAGAGAAGGAATGAGGAAGAACAGGGCCTTACCTAGACTCCTGCAAAGGAAGAGGTAAGTAGAATTCAGCCAACAGGGTCAGAAAGGGGAGGAAGGGTTAAACTAGATGGTTACAGGCTCCAGGGGTCTCTGGGGAGGAAAAAAACATTCCCCAGAGAAATTCAACATGTAACATACAAATAGTAGCAGTTCTTCTGGCAATCCTCCCTATGCCAAGGTAAAATGCAGGAAACAATGAGCTGGGTTCTCACACAACTTCTCCTGACAGATGCTGGCAGCAGGGGAGAGGGAAGGTTTTGCTTTCAGAACTGTGAGAGCCCCAACAGTCTCTGGCACTAATGGCAAAGGAGGAGAGAAAAGTGAGCCTTCCTCTGTAAACAGAGGGAAGGTTCCAAAAAAGATTACTCCCCAGAAGATTTGTAAAAAAAGGCTCATATTTTTAAAAGCATCTGGCAATCTGGTAAGATTCTCAAAAGCTTGTACAAGGTGTCTTTAAACAGTTAACCCTCTCTGGAAAAAACCCTGATTTCATAGCTGAATCATCCCTTAGTGAGGCAAAGTTAATTTCAACTTGGAAGGTGGAAGATCGTAAAAGTACTTAAAAGGAAAAATGTGAAAACAGAAATCAGCATCTTCTTCCCACTTCCACCTGCAAGGTACAAAAGACAAAGGCATGCAGAAAGGAGCAGCTTTACCCTGCAGGTAACTAATAAATAATTAAAAGTAAGACCCATGTTTGTAAATAATTGTTTTAACTGTGACCATTTGGGCTTAAATGTTTTACAACAATTCTGAAGTATCCTCATGACATGTCTTTGATGAAGAAACACAAAAAATTGAGATACTGTACATGGTAATTTTAAGTAGTCCGAGTACGGCCACAAGTTAATTAGAATTAATTGCTCATGTATTTGTGGTGAGTTTCTCTGTGTTATGACAGCTGAAAGTGAAATAGAAGCAATTCAAGAAACTAAGTTTTTGGTAACAAAAATAAAGAAAACTTGGTGATAAAAATGAAAACTCACATCTCTTCAGATAAAAATACACACTACTGTTCTCTAACAATTCAAATACAATTTAGGTGTTACAATCAAAGCTTCTTTATCTCTGAGACAATTCAAATGGGAATTATCTTGCTCTCATGAAGAAATATTTCTGTTCCCAGTCTTACTGCTTTCCTAAATCCTTGTTTGTAAGGTTGAACATATAGTCTAAAAACAGCAACAGAAAGGGAGAAAGATCTACAGTATTAGAAGAAACAGTTCCTGATTCGTAATTATAGTGCTGAATTAATAGATGCTTCCCATTATTATACATTACTAAGTTCCTTCATATCTCTGACTTTATGCCATACCTTTGTGAACCAAAAACACAGTCAAGGGTACCAAAAAATGGTGCTACTCTTAGGGCAGCATACACCATTATTAGGAATCATGGAAATGTGAGCTTAATGATAAAACCATTAATTAACATTTTAATAGTAAAAAAAACCCAAAAGACCATAGTTTAAGAGCAACAGCAGAAACTTATTTTTATTCCTTTTCACAATTTATTTTCATCTTTCATTAGACTCATCCATACAAGACAGAAGGCTAGAGTTCTTTCATATTTTTGAAATAAAAATTTGACATAGAAAATCTTTTTTCTGTGTATTTAGAAGCCTTGTAAAAATTCTTGTAGCTGGGCGACTATTTCTGTATCCACCGTTTCCATGAGGGCGTGAAAACCTTGTTCTCCCAGTAATTCCTGCTGTGCCTTTAACTTCTCATAAATGAACTGCTGCAGTGATACAGTGTGAACTGGGTCCTTCAGTGCAAGCTGTGGAAAACATGGAAAGGAAAAATATGTAACAGTGGAGTAGAAAATACTCTATGACTTACTCATTTTGATTATAACTTCAGATCAAG
The DNA here is from genome assembly GCA_013400215.1 of Cisticola juncidis. NCBI lineage: Eukaryota > Metazoa > Chordata > Aves > Passeriformes > Cisticolidae > Cisticola > Cisticola juncidis. The sequence continues at coordinate 909,718 of VXBR01000461.1, read as the reverse complement.
ACAGAAATCTGTTTTTATTTTCTTTGTATGTACTTGTGAAACAAGAGGAAACAGTTGTGCAAAACAAAGATCAAATTAATTATTACCAAGGCAAATACCAGTTTAAAACTATTTGAAACAGTGCCAAATCGTAAGTCTTACACTTTGCCCTAAGGTTTCATGCTTCTATAAGGTAAAACAATTTCAAAGCTGCTTTATTAGTTATTGCTGAATAAGGTTCCTGTAACTCCTAAAAATCAGATCAGATCTTACCAAAGACTTGAGTGATGGCATGCACTATGGGCAGTTTCATTTTATTAGTAAGAAAACAAAACACTGAAAAAGTTGAACTTGTTTACACTATATAACAAAGTGTCCATATGTGTAAAGAACAGACACTTCAATACTGGTACCTATAAACCTCATAAATCCAGCTGGATTATACAATTTTCTTTTGGACAGGAAAGGACAGGATATTTGTCACTATTTTCCCACATTAGCTGCCTTTTAATGAAAGCAAAAATAGGTAAAAGAAGAGGCTATGTTGACAGAGGATGTACTGCTGATTTCAGTGTCAGCAGACACATGGGCACAGTTTGGTACTCTAGGAGGTTTTTTTTTCAGTAAATGTAATTTGAATCTCTAGACTCTCCTAACCAAATTTCTAGATCACTACTATTCTAATCAATACATGCCAAAGTTAGTGGCCTTCTTTTCCTGCCTTGCCAAACAAAGGATCTACCAGTTTCTGAATGATTTGCATTTGTTCACCTAAAACTGTAATTTGGAATATATAATGCATTTATAGTTAGTTTCTGTAAGTTCATAGTTCTGAAAAGGTATGTATAAAATTACTCTAAGGAATTTTGCACAGAAAAACAGGTATTTAAATGGAAGTGTGCTCATCCTTGTGACTCTGACTAAAGTCACTCAATCATACCCTCCACAACTGGGACAGGGGGGAGAAAATGCAATGAAAGGCTTATGGGCTGAGAACAGGGAGAGATCACTCACCGTTTTCTCACATGACCCAAAGAGGTTTGACTCAGAGAAATTATTTTACCACCAACCAGATCAGAGTAGGGTAATCAGACACGAAACAAGCTTAAAACACCTTCCTCCCACCCCTTCCTTATTCCTGGGCTCAACTTTAATCCTAAATTCCCTAGCTCCTCTGGAGCAGCTTGAGGGACAGGGGAATGGGGATTGCAGTCAGTTTATCCCATGATGTCTGTGGTGCTCCTTTGTCCTCACACTTTTACCCCCCCATCCACAAGAGACACTACTCCATGAACTTCTCCCACATGAGTGCATCCATGGGCTGCAGTCCTTCACTAACTCTTCCAGTGTGGATCCCTCTTTTGCCATAGAGTGCAGTCCTTCAGGAACAAGCTGCTCCAGCATGGGCTCCTCTTTCCATATGGCTGGCCACAGGTCCTGAGAGGAGCCTGCTCCAGTGTGGGCTTCCCACAGGGTGAGACTCCTTTGGGCATTTGCCTGCTCCAACATGGGCTGCAGGATCTCTGCATCCCCAGGGACCTCCCTGGGCTGCAGGGCACAGCTGCCTCACCATGGGCTGCACCTCGAGCTGCAGGGGAACCCCAGCTCTGCCCTGGAGCTCCTTCTCCCCTTCCCTCCTCACTGACCTTGGTGTCTGCAGACCTGTTTCTCTGACATATCTCCCTGCTCCCTGGCTGCCTCACCATTCAAAGCAGTAGCCCACAAAGACATTAGAGATTTCTGTAGTGTGATTAATGCATGCTGCTAGAAGCATCATCTACCATCTCTAAGTCCAATGTGACTTAACAGTCTTCAGACTTAATTAAGGAGTTAATACACTAACTTGTTTTCATTCAGATAGTCACATCAAAAGTATTTCAAGAAAATGAAAGCATTTTCTGCAACAAGAAGTTGATTTTCTTTTGCCCTACTTTTTTGGAACTTGTATTCAGAACTAACAAAACAAATAAAATAGTTTGATATAATGAGTTTGTCAACAATATTCAACAGACAGCTGCAGTCTTCACTGACTAAGCAAACAAGTAAGTTTGGAAGAACAGTAAGCATAGCCGGCAAAGGACTATATATTAAGTATGTATGCTGAGTTCTAGATGTGTAGCCACACCTGTTTTATTGAAATGTTCCTGATTCTATTTTCCAGTTAAAAAAACCCCCACTAGTAAATTCCAGCAGCTTCTTAGTCAAAACAGCTACAGACAGGAAACAAAAATCTGGCCAGTAACTACACCTTATTGAAATGTGCTTTATGCTGCTTAGTGGAAGCCTGGATTTGACCAGTTTTTCAATCTCTTTACTTTACAAACTGATCTTGAACTGGATACAGGTGCCCACCTTGGGGCTGGACTGAAGAAACTATAAACTTCCACCTCACTGACTGTAAACACTGGCTTGAAGCAGACAAAGTTCAGAGGTTTTGCTGATTCCCTTTACGTTGCTTTTGATTTTCTCATCCAATTATATACTCATTTCCTCTTTTACTTTACCAGTAGTATCAGCTAGTACAGCTTTCTAAGTTTCATGTGAGTGTGTGTACTAGTGCTCCCACAGAGAGGAAGAAACTTCCATCACACACAGGAATGGGCCCAGGTAATGTTTTGTTTTTAATCTAGTTTCTAAAACAAAATGCTAGCTGGGTTTTCGAAGCCATGATTAACAATTCTGATTATTATCTGACAATTCTATTACTAGTTGCCCACCCAAAGGACCTGGACAATTTTGAAATAAATAGCCAAATGTCATGTCTCAATTTCTGCACCATCTGTAAAGCAATATATCAAGCTATTTCAGTTGGGATGGAGAATGGATTTATAGCAAACATTCATAACAACTACAGTTCACTTGCTTTCACAGCTGCAAGAAATTACATTAAAAAGAGTAAGAATACAGTGTATACTAAAGTCAGCTGAAGAAATGACAGTGTAGAAGGTTTAAGTCAGAAATATATCAGGAAAAATTAACTAAATATAAGAATTAAAAGACTAAAATAGACAGCTATTCTCACAAAGAAGGCTTGAGAGGAGAAAAACCAAAGGATTTCCATAATGCTTAGGAATCTAGAAAACACAGCAACCACGAAAATAGTTAAATTTAAACTATGAGATTCAAAATTAAAATGAAGCTTTGATGTTCATGTATGATAATTTATCCTCTGTAAACTTTTCAAGAAAACAAAGGCTGAAAATGCGTTTAAGCTTCATGTTAAAGAGCAGACAAGGAACAAATCTCAAGCAATTCCTTAGAGAATAAAGGAAAGTTATATAGGAAGATATATGTAAGGGAAGATACATGCAGGGAAGTGAACTAAGACCTTTGATGTGGTGTTAGTTTGGTGAAACTCCTCCTTATCAAAGCACATTTGTCTTTACTCAGACGACCATTGATGCTGCACTGCATGTGACCCCAGAACAGTTCTCTCACGACGACTGTGTTTGTCACCAACATGTTGGTGTGCTGTGTCATTTAATGAGACAGGGTAATTCAATCTGCCCTGCTTTTCATTTTGCCTGACATATCCACACTGAATGTAGTCCACTACAAATCTAAAAAATAGAAATTCCTCAACATATATCCAAACTATTGAAGTTAACCTGCAACAGAAAAATTACAGTCTGACACAAAGCTATTAAAACTTTAGCCAGACAGCAACGTTGTCTGAGTGTACTCAAAACTAAGAACATAAAAGCATTGTAGATTTAAATTTACTTTGCTTATTAAATCTGATTAACAAACTAAACATGTCTCTTTCCCTGGTAATCTACAGACATATTGATCCCTACTGATAATGTTATATACGTATATATCTATATTGAGAGATTATACAAAACCAATAAGAATAAATACTATCACTCTGCAACAAACAGCTAGAATTTAAGCCCACAAGCAAGAGGGAAATTTAACAGATTCTAGAGATGCTTTTAAGAGTAACAATTATAGAACTGTGTAATACATTTTTAAGGACCACAGAAAATCATATTTCAGCATTTTGTTTAAATCTGAAATTGCAAGACACTAAGAGTTTCTCGTAAGGCATTTCTAACAGCAGAAGAATATGGAAGGATTTTTGCACTTTTTAAAAAAGACATAGTATATTGCTTTTATAAATATATTCCTATATATTTATCAGTATTTAAAAGAAAAGTTACACAAGTATACACTGGCTTCTTTGTAAGAGTTCTTTATACTAGGAAGAAATTCTATGCAGGCACATTAATTCTTTTAAATATGACAAATCTGGCCTGCCATGGTATTTCAATAAAGTTCAGCTCTCTGCTTTTTTTAGTAAATTCTGTCTATATTGTGTTAATATTGTAATGCCCAGATTTTGTGAACAGATGATGTTTATTTTGATAACAGTTACCAAGATGCAAAAGGCAAGCAGAAGCATAAATGTTGTGATTGGAAGGTTTGCCATTAAATTTTCCTTTTTTGATTCAAAACATGAATTTTCCAAGAACAATAAATCAACCAAACCTAAAAAGAATTTAGTGTGACAGAGGTGAAGCACATAATCAGGGCCATGACTGAATAACAGATCTAAAACTTACCATTTTTTTCCTTTTGTCTTGTTCTGTGGGAGGTTCCTCATCTTCTGTAGCCTTGGGCTCTTCAAAATGAGACATTAACATGCAGCTAAAAATAGGAATAAGAAGTTTTAACATACATTATCATTAGAAATTATTTTACAGCAGTTTTGAAAACACAGAACAGAAACAGAGTTTGCTGAAAGTCAGGCAATCTAATCACAAGCAACTTTTTTCTGATAACAGTGAATCTAATGAAGCCTGCATGCATATTCTGTCACCGCTGCCCATGTAACAATCTCAGTTATCCTCCATACTTTAGCTTAAGCTGTTGGTTAAAATGCATTTGTGTACATAGAAAACAAACTACGTGGGTTAAAAAAAATAATACAGAAAAACCTACTGCTCCTTAAAAAAACTTTCCACTGTTTTCAAGAAAGTGCAATACAAGCACTAAGTCAAAGGGGCACATATACAAAGAGTGCTAAGATGTCTCATGGCATTCATGTTTTTCTGTGAGATCTTTGACAAAAGGAGCTGAAAACTACTAAGGACAGTGCTATTGGATCTACAATGAAACCTGTAAGATACTGAACAAAAGTTTTAAACTCATTTTTTGTTTTGATGAAACCATCAGTTGACAGGGACCCATACGTGCAAATAACAGCCATATTTTAACTTTTATTTTTGAAGCAAGTATAAAACCAGAAAATATGAAGGAAGAAAACAGTTTAAAAGTCAGAGGTTTTCTTGTCTGCTGAAATGGTTTGGGTGGACTTTATAAAAACATTGATGAAAGCTATCCTATAAAAAATATGTCTTTCATTCACTTTATATGCTATATGCTGAAACAACAGACAAATATTCCATCACTTTATCAAGTATTTTCCTGGAATGTCTGCCTCAAAAACCAAAATGATTTTAAAAACACCCAGGTGATGACAACTTGCCACCATGTGTCAGGGATGATTTAAGACATGAAGGACACATAATTCACATATTACAAAGCACCGAGACAGATGCACATTATTGTTCATTTTCAGTTCTGCACTACTGAGGCATTTTTAATTCCTGCATTCCACTAGCATGTGAAATGCTCCATCAACTAAGATGAATAACCCATTTTAATGTTACTAATATGAAAAAAATGGTTGTGATTTTATGTGTTTTTGTATTATTTATGTGAAAATGTTCAGACTTATTCTGTTTACATATTTGGTCAAATACTAACAGAAGCCATTTTTAATAAAGGGATTAGTTATTTCAAAATAATACAGCAAAAATTGCATATGTCATCTGCTCACAAATGGCTGCTTGCATCTCAGTTTATTAGAGGAAAAGGAGACAAAAATGTCAATTGTCAAAACACACAAGAGTGAACTAACTTTTTCAGACCTTCATAAATTTTAGGTACTACAAAATTCCAAACATAAGGAGAGGAGAGAATAAAAAAAAAGATAGTGATAAAACTGAGAAAAATCTGAGTATTGGTGAAACAATTCTAGAGCAATGGAATGCTCTCCTTTCCAGAAAATTTGAGATAAATTGATAAAACTCTCTCATAATTATCACTACAATGTGAAATATGAACTCTAGGAAACCTTTGTATTGTAAGACAGGATAAACATTTCCAAAACCTGAATAAAATTCAATATAAATCTAAAGAATGACAAGACTTTTACTGCTTTCAAAAATCTCACTGCTCTAACTACAACAGTTTCTTTAAAATTCCAGTTTACCTGTATTAATTTAAAGTGGTTAAGCCACTTAAGCCATTGCCATTGTTCAACCTTTACAATTTCCCGTGTACATGTTTACCCTCTCTTCACCCTTCAGTGGCTGAACTTCTACAGTTTTTCAGCTTTGGTTTTCCTGTGTTAAACAGAGCCACAATTTTATTTTCTGCACTACAATAATGAGCTAACATGATAATCAGTGGACTACATATTATCTTTTTCCTGAACCATTTCAGAAAAGCCATTCTTTTTCAGCGTGGAGAGCCACAACAATGCACATGATTTCAGATCACTGCTCTCACTTAACGTCCAGATGATGTCAAAATATATTATGCAAATGTCAAAATCTTTCAAACATCTCTTTCAAAACCTGTCAACATAAGTATGTCCTTGGTTCATTGTGGCTATATTTTATGAAGTAAAAGCAATGCCCAGAGTTTGGAAAAGTAGTGACAAGTTCTACAAGTCTTCAGGCTTAAAATATGAAATGAACTAGGATGAAGTTTATTTGTTTCTCAGTGAGAATTCTTTTCAACAAGTGCTGGCAAAGCAACAGGTTTAGAAATAGAAGGGATTCTGCAACTTTGTCTCCAGCATTAAACAAAACAGTGCCAGACATTGTGCATATTCCCAGACTTTGGAGCTACATCTTCTTTACTGAGAGTTTGGTGGTAAGTACTTTGGCAGGCAATTCTTAGGCATAGTTCAGGCTCAGTGTGAGTGTGGACTCTTCTCAGCATTCAGTTGTGTGCCTACTCCCTGTTTTAAGTGCAGAAGATTTTAGATTGCATACTGGCTGTTCTGTGCTGCCTGGTTTCAGTAGCAGTAAACATCCCCTTAAGCACTTAATTAATTAGCTCAGATACAGTCTTTTCCACCACCAGGTAGTGATCTGAAAGAAAGTGCTTGATTCTTAGCACCAGAGCATCAGTAAATTTTGTTATTAGCATGTAGTGTCTGTAAGAATATCCTGCAGAGCACCTGCACTCTCCATTCTAGAAGTAAATAATCATTACAGAGATAAAAATGACATTAAGATCTTTGTCCAAAACATCTCTTACTATTCATTAGTTTTTGGGGTTTTTTCCCCAGCTTTCATGGACTACAGCCAGTAATCAGGGAGCCATCAGGAGATGATTAGATGTGGTGCTGGGTGGCAGCACACTCTGGACACCTCCAACCCCCTGTGGTATTCCTGCCACAAGCAAGCTCTTGCTCCAAGCTCTGGAACTTTTGAGATGTATCTTGTAGCATGTAGTTCCATGTAGTACATGTTCCATGTAGCTGCATGGAACAAGGGGAGAACTGTCCTTGTGGGACACATTTTCCCCTTCTCCAGGCTGTGAAATATTGACCACTAGGTAAACTCACACGAGGTTCATGTCACACTCAAAGAAACTCTGAGGTACCTCTGAGCAAGGGTGGTCCCTATCAACACACAAGCTTGTTATATCAAAACTTTAGATATAACAGTCAAGTAAGCAAAAAGCAAATCTAAGCATATGAATGTTTTAAGACATCATTTGGTAGATAACTTAATGAACAATATAAAGTTATATTGTCATTTTAAGCCCTCTTTCTCCACTGCAAGTATTTTCTTTTACGACCAGAAGTCTCCTGTCTTCCTAAAACACTCACTCTTGAGAAAACAGAACTCTAACAAGCATGTCTTAACTGCCTACAGATTTTTCAAATGAAAATACTTCATATAAAACAGTACTGCTACTGTTAAACCCAGTTTAAATTGGATTTTCCGCTTACTCTTTGTATGTTCCTGTTTCAGAATCTTCAGTCATAACATCGTGCAGTCCTTCCACTGAAATGTTGATGATACCACAAAATTTATCTTGGATAACACTGCAAAAGAACAGAATTTATTTTGGATAACACTGGAAAAGAACAGGAAAGTGACTTAACTAAAGGAACTGCACAGGAAATTTGCTCAGTTGTAGAGTACACTTACTGAGAGGTATTTTCCTTGCTTACTGCATAGCTGAACATGCTATCAAGCATGTAATTCAGTATTTATTTAATTACAAAAAGACTTCAAAATATACAAGAAACGTTATTTTTAAATATTACAAAACTTAATGTGCCACTGAAAACCTAGAATTGCAAATGGAATAGAAGAAAATACACATTAGCACAGGAATCAATAACTGAGTGGGAAGGGCATGCTCCTGCCAGCAGGGAAGAAAGTAGTGGCTTCTGTTTCCAACACATTTACACCTTTTCTACCACCACTATTCAATGCAAAAACCTACACAACCCCTTGAGCCATGGCTGCTTGTAAAGAAGGTACCCTCCCCTACTTACCTGTATTTCTTCACCCTCCTAGGTAGCCAACTCCCCAGAGTAGGTAGAAAAACCCTGCACCCAGTTCTGCAAAAATGTGATTTTCCAGACTGTACAGAGAAAGAGCAACAGGATTTATCTGTTTAAACACAGGCACCTTCTGCCATTTGACACATGAGGCTATTTAAGGCTAATGCAAAGGGCTCGTGGATATCACTTGGATGTTAAAAAGCGTGAGTAGCTTTACTCAGCATGACCTGAAGGCTTGACTAGATTGGCCCACAATACCCAAAATTACACTGAACACATTAAAATTTGCCCCTGCCTTGAGAAAAGATGTGCTTGTAGGGTAAGGGCATAGAACATGATCTCCTCGTGATGGATAAAGGAGGTGGCACTAAATCCTGGTTAATGGAGAGCAGTCAACTGCTGATTCTGCTCCATTTCCTGCTACTGTGGATCTAATGCCAGAGACATGCTATGGTAGAATCTGGGTTCTTGGACTCCTACTCTGCAAAAGTGTGAAGACAAACTGGAAGTGAAGAGATGTTCATCTCAGGAATACCTCTAGCTACATGCAGCAAAGAAAGAGAAAGGACCTAACTGGTGATGGTAAACTACAACCCTTTCCCTGGGACTGCCACTGACTGAAGCACTTTATTGCTCCCTGTTTGGAATTTCAGTCTTAATTCTCCCTAAAGATGCTGCTGGTGCTGCTCCGTAAAAGGCAGAGGCAGACACATTCCACTTATTTACAGACACCAAATATGAAGTTTATGAAGTACTTGGATTGTATTTGACCATTGTTTTAACACAGACAGATCTATTTCCTAATATTCTTTCATTTAATTTTCTTATTTGGGATGAAAACTGAAGACATGGATGAACTGTAGCTCCTTATACAAAAGCAACTGCTTTTGAAAAACTTCCGAGTCAGATGCACAACAAAATTTTACACATATGATAAACAGCTAACAGATGACAAACAGCAATAGATGCCTTGGAAAAAATGTGTGTAAAGTTAGAATACTAAGCATAGAAAATATTTATTTTATATTTGTTTTGATAAAGTTATAATTTCATTAATGATCCTTTGTTTCAAAGGGATTTGTTTTTGTTCCCTTTCTTTTAATCCAGCTACTGTTGTATGCCAGAATCTGAAGTGTATTTTGTATCATCAGACTTGAAACTCCTGAATTCTACAAAATGGAAACTGACATAATTTTTACTGCCTGATTGCCAGCTATGTATTTTAAAAGACACATTCATTTGTCAAAAGGCTTTCCCATCACATTCAGAGCAGCAAAGCATTACATGCTGTGAGACTGAATCTCTGTGAGGTTCTGCAGACAGCAAGCAAACAACCTACTGACCTCACAGCACAGCTGAGAAAATGAACAGTGTCTCAGAACCTGCACAATGAGCCCTCTGAGACAGAGCAGGTTTCTTCACCAGGTCAGAGGTCCTGCCTAGCACACCTCTATTAAGACTCTTTTACCTCATCCTTGTTTTTGAAACACATCTCCAGGAAAGTGCCATTAACACCGTTAGTATTTTCCAACATGAATAAGGTTAGTATTTTCCAACAAGCTGTCCTCAGATTAATATTAATAGTAGACACAGGGCATTCAATGGAAAACAAATGTCAGCATTTTGAGCCCTGGAGAAATGAACTATGCCTTGTTCATACACACTATTTAATTAATAATACAGGATGCTGTCCAATACCTGTATTATTTATTCCTTCCAAGTTGCATGGATCCCAAAATGGTTTGGGTTGAAAGGGACCTCTGACCCTCCTGTCATGGGCAGGTCACCTTCCAATGAACCAGGCTGCTCAAAGCCCCATCCAACCTGGCCTTAAAACACTTCAGGGATGGAGCATCCACAGCTCCTCTGGGAAACCCAGTGCCTCATCACCCTCACAGAAGAGAATTTCTTCCTACCATTTAATCAAAACCTACTCTCAGTTTTAAGCCATTCCCCCTTGTCCTATCAGTACAGTTTCTGATGAACAGTCCCTCTCTGGCTTGCCTGCAGGCTCCTGCAGATACTGGAGGGTTTAAGTCAGGTCTCCACACAACATTCTCTCCTCCAGGCTAAACAGCCACAACTTTCTTAGCCTGTGTTCATAGTGGAGGTGCTCCACTCCTCTCATCAGCCTTGTGGCCTCTACTTGCTCCACAAGTATCAGATCCTTCTTACATCAAGGGCCCCAGAGCTGGATGCAGCACTACAGCTGGGGTCTCATAAGCACAGAGGGGCAAAAACATTGTTCTTGATAGTTACTGCAAAAACACACAGGGAAATCATTAATTTCTTGGAAAGGATATTCTTACTTTATGACATAAATGAGAAACAGTATTTCACTTCTTTCTTTAGTGGGAGATTCATGAGAATTTTTGTTTGGGTTGTTTTAAAGGAAAACAAATAATGTAGAACACCTTTCAAAATATAATTTGCCTACAGCTTTCAGTAAATATAGTACCTTTTCTCTTTCCCCTCTTTCTTTTTTTTTCTTTTAAATGGGACATAGTTTCTTTCTAACAAAGACCCACTAAAATATTTACCAAGTACGGAGCCATTAAACAGTGCAACTATTTCTAGAACACATGCTGGTGAAAAATAAAGATATCACAGACTCATGCTTTAAAAAAAGAAACCTCAGTTCAGTGGCAATATAAAATGCATCAAGACGTATTTTTATAAATGAGAAAGCAAGCCATGCCACTCAATGTAATACCTTTTCAAAAATACTAAAATTAGCCTGCTTATTTCATGAAATAATTAGAGAAGGCATACGAGCAGATGCAAAGACAAGTGCTGTATTCAGAGTAATTTTCAAAACAACAGTAAATAGATTTCATACTAAAATCTTAAACCTGGAGAAAGGCACTATTTACGCATCCCCCTCCTTGAATTGCATACCATCCAGATTAGCAATGAAACAAACCAAAGCATCAGACTATAACTGGTATTATATCTAACCAGTCTTCCCTAAATTATTGGGACAAAACCTCTTTTGGTATACAGCAAAAGTAAAAGGTGCACAACTAGGATCTAAAACACTCCATAACCCCGTTTCAAAGATACAATGACCACATTTTTTTTTTATTACAGAAAGGATACTTTATGCTCCCTGTTAATAAAGTTCACCTTACCAATAAAGAAAACAAAATCTAGCATTCAGGGCAGCTTCCATATGAATAATCTCAAAACTTCTATTTCAAAGTTTGCTAAAGTTTTTAGACAAAAGAATAAAAACTTTGCAAAGGACAAACCAGACCCCACCTATTTTGAAAATAAAAAAGGTAGGTGGGTTTTTTCTTTTCATTCTGTCTGTGTAATTGCTAATGCACAAAGCTATATATACAACTTATTATCCTGAGGTTTTATGTGAAAATTCACAGTTTTTACTAAAATTATACAGCCAACTACTGTAGACAAAGCTGTCATCATGTTAAAACGTGTCTAGACGTATTTTTAGTGGTGCTTAAATAAAATGGACCCCATATCTACACTTTGAATATCCCTCAGAGAAGGAAAAAAATCTATGAGAAAAAATACTACTTCAGAGATTAAAAGAAAGATAAAACATGTTCTGCTTTTCTACACTCACTAGGATGAAGCAATGAACACCAAGAAGAGTTTGATTTCAAGTCTTTACAAGTGTACATATCGAGAAAGCTTAATTAACTCTTTATTCTTAATCTCATTAGCCGAGAAAAGAAGTAGAATGGGACAAACAGAGATTAATCTGCACATACAGTGATGTAAATGATTCTTACACACACACCCTTTAGGAGCTGCACAGCTCCAGGGAGCTCCTAAAGCAGTGAAGCAGCAGCTAAGACAATCTTTCCAGGGATCCCATGACTGACCATAAACCTGATCTCATGAAGCACCATTTTGCTTCATGAGGGCAGACTCAACTAAGGCCCCCAATGTATTCCCTAATGCTTTTAACAGATATATGAACCACACGTGTACATGAAAGGGTTGGTTTCCTGGTGTGAACATTTAAATACAAAAGATACCGACTGCTAAAGAAAGGCACTTCCCTCACAACTGCATAATAAATCTCTCAGTGCCTTGTTAGTCTAATCCCTGTGTTGGCAAGCTGGATATTAGAGGATGTCTCCATTCCAAAGGATGGCTTTTAATGGCTCTCACTCCCTGCTGCACAAACAGCTGAGACACTAGTTTCCTTTCATGTTCCACCACTACAGATGGTGAGAATCATACCTGGCAAACAACTCCCACAGCAGCTTGTCAGTGAAAAAGATATTGAGAGAACCTCTCATGCCTTTCTGTAAAGAGCAGCTGTGGAAATCAGAGCCTAAAATAACAGAGCTGCTCCCTGCCAGATTTCTTTGAGAATTGAGTTAGGTTTATTCAGTTTTTAACCTTTGTGCACTACCAAAACTCCTCTGTAACAAAGGCACAGCAGCACTTCTAGCAAGAAAAACTTAACTAGTTTCCACTGCATTTGAAACCCATTATTTCTGAAGGTGTCCATGTAAAATTAAAAATTTAGAAATACAGCACATAAAATTGCTGAACCTACTACAGTGCAGTCATTGATTGTGCAGTTGTTACTAAGTGAAAACAAAATCAATATTTATCACAAGAAATTACATAGGAGACAGATAGTAACAGAAATGGGTTACAGAAGAAGAAACTGCAGTGAATTAGCCTCTGTAAAAAAAGCACATAAATTACAGCCAGAGTTTTCCCTTAAAAGCATTTGGCCATTTTATTTACCATCTGATCTTAAGTTAGAAAATTATTTTAAAAAATAGCTTCTACTCTAGCAATACTAAACAGTTTAAGCTTTTGTCCAAGAAGCTGAATTGTGTGTTCCCCAGCAGTGTTTGATCCATCATACAGTAAATTGAAGTCCAATACAGTATTATTTCATTACACTAAAACAACAATCAAGTCACACTTGCACATTCACACCCACTCAGTGCAGTCAAGATTTATGTATGTCCTAGTAGCAGATAATGGATTTTTCCCTTCTGGAAAAGAACTGCAGATGGACAAATAGGATGACTGGGACCTGCACAGGTTGGATACACACAGGAGTTACACCAGCAGGAAAGAGAGGGGATAGAACAAGAATGCTGAGGGCACTTCTGGCACAGCTGGAGAATGCCACAGGCTCCAAGCTGGAGCCTGGAACAGCAGCATACTTCTGTACAATTTAAATCAGTGCCATGGAGGAAAGTCTGTCTAAGCATTGTTCCCCACTTTTCCTTGAGGAAAATAGTCTAACTGTAAACTGTGTAAATTATAAACAACATGCCTGAAATCTCCTAGGGCACAGGCCTGTAGGAGACAAACAGCATCTACAAGACTATGTCCCATTGGTTGAAAAATTTTCGGTATTGGACTATTTGAACATAGTTTTATGACTTTAAATTCCTGAATAAAGTCTGAATTATTGAAGCAACAAACAGAAAAACAAAAATCACAGAAAATCAGGTCAACAACAAAGCTACAACATACTAGACATAACATGACAACAACAGAACACCAACACCTGAAACAGAAATAAAAAGTTAAATGCAAACTATATAGGAAAATATCCCTATTTTGAACGTGACACCTTCACTAAGAATACATATCTTGACCTGACACCTCCAAATATAAACCAAATATGTAAATGTTTTCAGCCATTAATTTAGCATTTGTTTTTATGGTATAGTATATATGTATATATGGTACTTCTTAAATTTGTACCTCTTATATAGCTAAAAAGTCCCTCAAAATATTATTACATAGATGACATAGATGATGATCTTTTACTGACAATAATTAACCAGCTCTATTACCTTAGACATAATAAATCTGGTCACTAAACTTTGGTAAATTTCAACAAATTTAGTTTTTCTGAACTCCAATTTGGGATATTTAATGAAATGATACAGATACACATTAATAAAAAAGTCCTTTTAATATATTCTTTATACAGACTGAACACACAGCTTTGTATATTCCAATATGCTATAGGCATGAATAGAACTTGTACTGTTTGAAATTCTTCTCTTAACAGTTTGAACATGCTAGTTGTAAAAGTGCTTTTTTCCACTGTGATTTATTTAATAGAGGAAGAGTAGGAACTCTATTACAATAAACACATGAAAAAGTTTTCTGATTCCCCAAGATTTCTTGGCTTCATAATTCTACTAAGAACTGATGTTTTGCTTGCTTCACAATAGCTATGGAATTTCTATAGGAACTGACATCATTAAGTACTGCAAAATAAATTAAAGTGTACTTTATACTGCAGGTATACTGAAGTTTAGGTGAACAACTACTACAAACAGAGACTGAGGTTAATAAACCTATCCATGTTAGATTGAAATGACATAATGAAATAATAAATTTCAAAACATTCAGTAAGAACATGATGAATCAGAACTCAAATTGAGCCATTTTCCACAGTTCTATTAAGGAGTTGATTTTAATTGGAGGAGGTATTTTTACAGAATCGAGTTTTTGATTTCTTGGCCTTTCATATCACCATCAACACCAAATGAAATGAGATAAGTTACAATGATGAATGTTCAAACAAGATGACCTGTGCCTGACTTTCTGATGCTGTTCGCTTGAGAAGCCTTATTTGGTCCAGTTCTGAATGCTCCACTGATTTCTGAGTTAGAGACTGCACTGAGTCTGTTATGTTGTATCTGCTAGGCTGATAAAAGCCATAATATTCTATACTCTTTTCCCCCGAGTTTTCCAGCACCTTAAGTTTCTGCCTAAACTGAATGATTTTACAGGTTAAGAACAGGATAACAGCACATGCCAGAATGAAAAAGGCTAGTAAAATGTCAAAAGCTTGATTCAGCTTTTCAACCTGTTGTGTACAAATCAGGGTTGTTTGCAATGATACAGGAGCAGGATCTATTGTAAACAACTGTTCTTCTACACCTCTGTCAGTGGGTACAGTTCCTGCTGGTATTTGCACTGGTGATGTTGGTAACACCGTAGCTGCCTGTGGTGGCATTTCAACAGCGTATTCCTGGTAAGGCAGTGGGGTAGAAGACGCAGCTGTACTTCCTTCCCAGAAAGCAATATACTTGGTTTCTGCAGTGACAGGCTGCTGCAAAGAGTTGTGCCTGTTCCCTTTGTGCCAGGCCATCAGCAGAGTGGTGGCACCGTGACGCGCCCCAGAGGGTCCCAGGGCAGGGCTGGGGCTGGCAGTGGGGCCAATGCAGCCTGAAAACCAAGCCCACTTCACATAATGCAAAGGTCTACCACGCATCCTCGGGGGATTCTGACAGTGGATTTTGGCAGAAACAGAAGATGATGTCAGCCAATTCAGTAACGCAAGCATTTTGCAGCTGCAGTTCCAAGGATTAGAATGTACCTGCAGATGAGTTAAAGATACTAAGGGTTTAAGCACTTCAGGTTGTAATTCTGTGATGTTATTAAATGCTAAACTAAGTACTTTAAGTGACTGTCCCATTTTTTCAAAGGTACCATTGCCAATACTGGCTATTTTATTTCTGTCTAGCTGTAGATACATTAAATTGTTCAATAAGGTAAAAGTGCTGGAATTTATATTTTCTAAATCATTATAACTTAAGATTAGCTGGCTAAGGTTGTTTAATCCAAGAAATCCATTTACAGCAATACATTTTAGCTTGACATTTTTCAAAGACAGATATCTAAGCTTGTTAAGTCCCTTAAATGCAAAAGGCTGAATTGATCCAATGGGATTGTGAGACAAAGAAAGTCTTTCAAGATTTTTGAGCTTTCCAATAGCATTTGATGGCACAAGTGTTAAGTTGTTACCTTCAAGAAACAAATGTGCAAGATTTTCAAGATGATGAAAAGCCGAATCTGATATCCGTGAAATCTTATTATTTGCGAGGTTTAGCGTTTGGAGACTTATCATTCCGCAGAAAGTCCCACTTCCAAGGACACTGAGACGATTTCTTTGAAGTGTTAAATATCTAACAGAAAGAAGATCACTAAATAATCCTCTGGGAAGAAAAGCTATTTGATTATTCTGAAGGTATAAACAATGAAGATTGGAAAGGCCTTCAAAGATTCCTGGATCCAGGCGTTTAATATTATTGTTATTTAGATGCAAGTAGCACAGTCTGGGGAGTTCCACAAAAGCTTTTGGGTGTACATACAAAATACTGGAGTTATCCATGTGGAGTGCAGCAAGCTTCTGAAGGCCTCTCAGATCATTTGGAGTGACATGTGATATATTATTTCCACTGAGGTAAACAAGAATGATTGTTTTTGGAAGGTTCCAAGGGATGCTCGAAAGCCCTGCATTACGACAGCTGACTTGTCTCCCTGTGCAGAGCTGACAAGCAGATGGACAGCCAAAAGCCTCCTTCTGGAGCAGCAACAAAAGAAAACAATTAAATATATACAGGAACGCTCCTGGGCAGGGTGGAGAACTTTGCAGAACACACATATCCCTGTCTTTGGCCTCCTTACTCATCTCTGACTTCACTAGTAGAGATAAAAAGAAGTATATAAATATTATTAATTCAAGTATATTCATTTTATATGTATTAATTAATAATAATTATTTGAATCTATGTGTACAGTCTTAAAAATATTAGCATTGCTCTCAAGATTGGTATTTTATAAATTATTCCTTCATGCCAAACAAGCAGTTTAAAACTCCAATTTACTAACTGGACTACTCTGCAAAAAAATTTTCAAAGTAAATGGACAGTTAAATAAATATACTGCTAACAGACCCAGAAAATATTTAACTGGCTGTAGCATAAAAGCCTCTAAGCTGCCAAAATAACAGCTTCTATTTAATTAAAAATAATATATATTAACTACTTCTTATAGTTTACCATCACTAAGAAATGTTTCAAAAGCATTGAAGTAGAATTGCCAACGGTAAACAGGTTACCTTTTACTGGCAGCTCACTTACAATTTGAATTTTACTTTTATTAAGCTGAGTTACATTTAAAATAAATAGAAGCATTCACTTACCCCAAATCTGAAGCTCATTATTTCTGTTGCTGTTTGCAGTCCACTGGACTATGTTATATGCTGACCAACTACATTCATCTGTGAAACCTTCCTAGAGGCAGTAATTCTGTGTACTGCAACGCTCACATTTTTGCCCCAGAGTTTTCAACAGTTTGCTCAGGAAACTAAGAAAGAAGTGCCTAAAGTCATGTTGCCATGGATACAGGAAACCCTGGGACAGGAAGCCATTTTATCTGTGCTTCAGAAGTATTGTTGGAAAGGAAATCTCAATGATTTGTTTCTAGAAAACCAAGAATTATCTTAGTCTGTAACTGCTGGGTTTGGCTTTGTTTTTATTTTAATCCACTGATTTAACTAGCAGAGCTCAATAGAGTTTTTTATCTTAGTTAGGTGTAACTTTCAGAACAAAGCACAACTACTTGTAACAGCACTATTGCATTACCTGCGACACTCTTATCATTCAGCCAGAACCTGAAATGCTTTATTAAATTGGTCGCAACACTTAACACTCTGTCTACAGAGCCAAGCTGCTGCCACATGCAAAACATTCCAGTGATCAGGCACAGAGGGAAAAGAACACATGCTCTGGAGGGAAGAGCCCAGTGTCTCTGTCTTCTGGCAAGGCACCACATGCCAGCAATCCCAGAGAAACCCATGAAATCTCATGATATGAGACCCACATGATGTGGCACTCAGCTGCTATGTACTTATATTTATGACCTGACCCAAGCATTTTGCTAAATCTCACTTCAGGCCACTCTTTAAAGCAATTTTATCTACAGAGGACTATGAGATGCTTTCTGGTTCTGAGGGCCACACCTTTCATGCACAGCTTTAATTTCCTGCAGTGTCCCCTGTGCAGACAAACACTACACAGGCTATAAATATCCCTCTTGCTGAGAGCCTGGAGATTACACTCTCAGCTGATCCATCCCAGGGAAGAAATACTTTCAAAGCTCAGTCACACCATCAAAGGGGGAAAGGGAGATTAAGCCTACAAACAGCAACGTACTAAAACCCCATGATTTTGTTGCAACGAGACCTTCTGCTCAGCAAAAGAAACATCACAAAGCCCATCAGCAGCCACAGCCAGAAAAGAGGTGTAACAGGCAGGAGAATCAAGTCCCTGCAGTTACAGTGATCTCACACAGGAAGCATGAGTTCACACAAAGGGGTGAAATGTAGACCAAATGTCTGTCTCCATATAATCCAGTATGAAATGCAGGACACACATGAGAAAGGGAAGCAGAACAGACAAGGACATGGTTTTGAAGAAGCTTTCTTCCAAATATCCAGTCTAAAGTAAGAAATCAAGCAAGTAAAATCAGTCCGTGGGTCATTTTAGACAATGTCTGTATCAGTTACAACCAGAATTAGAACTGCATTTGTTTTTTTTCTGAGACCAATAGATCAACAGGAAAACTAATTCTTCGGCAGATTTGAAAATTTATTTTCACCCTTATATTTTTTCACAATATTTAACATCATTGTTGATATAGAGAAAAGTAAAATAAAATGTCAGGTCATTTACTCAAGAGGAAAACACTGTATAGTTCACAGGAAGATTGGTGAAGTATTCTGGATGTGAGGGACAGAACACTAACAATAACAGAAAAAGATCATCAATACAGTCAGATGAGGGGAAAATCAGAGACTGGTCAAGAATGAAAAGTGACTTCAAACTGGAAATTATTTTCTACATAAACTTCACTACATATAGTCTCTTTGTATTGAAACCTATATGTGTAAAAAACAAAAAACCCCAAATTTTTTTCTTCCAAGGTGTGCTGTATGAAGCATCCCTTTATAGCTACAAGTAATACAGTTTAAAAAAAAGTTTTAGAAGTCAAATGTTCATAGAGCTCTCTTTTTGCAAAATGTCAGAAGCAACACATTTTGAAGAACTATAGAAATTAATGAATTTCTATGGTATATCAGCATGAAAACTTAGAGGAACCAGCACAGTAGTGGTAAGATGTAAGAAAGCTGATGACCAGCAAGTGGCTGAATGTCTCTGTGGTTTTCCACTGAAAGTAGTCTATGAATATTCACAAAGTTTGTGCTTGAACCCTAGCTCCACTGTGGTTCTGAGCACACTGAGGACTCCTCTGATAGTTGAATCCCATGCCCAAAATGGGGGAAAAAGTGTTAATCCACATCAGGTTCCTTCCACTCTGCATTAGGAAATCTAGATAAAGTCCTGTTTGTCAATACTGCACCCAAAGGTGTGCAGATCTGATTGCAAAGTAATTTAGAGTTATTATTTTATTAACACTACATATTGTTAAAGTATCTGCAAGCAGTATCTGTTAAGAACAAGACACAAAATTATGTGCCACATAACTGATACCATTTTGGGGAAAACCATAAAAAAGACTGGCTGGGATACATGTGTAACTTGGATCAGCATTTCTCAAACTGGCTTGTATTTAAAGAATAAAATCCATTACTTTTTGAAAACTGTATAAAAAAACAGAAAACACTAACAAGCTTAGGCAACTCTCATATTTTATTCACTGTAAGTTTTCTTCTGCCATGAGAGAACTACTAGGTTTGTACCTGAATACAGCTTCACATAGTCACAGAGAAAAGTATTTTTGAAACCACAAGTGAATTTTAACTTAATACACTTATATTGATGAAGTTACTAATGCTACTCACTTTCTAACATTAAAATCTAGTTCAACGATGACACCTTGTAAATACAAGCATGAAGCCTGAGTAAGAGCAATTTGTCAAATTGTGCATAAAATGATAGGCCAAAGTAACTGAAAGAACATACATGCACTGTACCCACGTTATATTAAAGCCAATACAATGAGTATTAGGTGGCACAAACTACTCATCCAAATCCCACTTATGTAGAGCAGAAAACATGCAACAAGTTCAAAAACAGGGTCTAAAGTCAATTTTTGCAAAGGAACTTCATTCTCATAATCACTACAAAATTATGATAAAGCCCACAAAAGAGGACAATCAATTTTTAGCAATGAAATTATTTTAAGCTTATAAGAGTGAAACTATTTATTGCCCTCCCACTGTGTATTAAGCAACCATCTGATCTTGCAGGGCTTCCTTCTACTTTTACCTCCACAGGTAGGCTATAGTACAATTCATTTTTCCAAATACCTATTTCCTTCTGCCCACATTATCTCTAGATATGGCCACAAATCAAAGCAATCCAGGAACTAAACTGCTGCTTAGGTGGCCCAGATATCAACATTTAATTAACATCCAGTAGGCAGGTGAACTGTTGACACCTTATGAACTTATCAGATCCCAAAACAATTTTCTGTTTTTGTCATTATCTAGTTTACCTAAATATTTCTGATTGTCTACAATATTGCAGATTCCTTCTAGTATTCAGTATTTCTGTGTCAGTAAGAATCCTGACTTGATGCTCCATTTACCGAAAATTTCTCTTTCCACAGTGTGAAAACTACAAAATTAATTTTATCCCATTGAGGATAGGAAAATAAGTTTTCATTCTATAAACCTAATTTGACCTTATACTCCAGTAAAATAGTATGACAGAAAGCTTTCATGAAACCAAAAGCTCACTTTGAGAAATTACCAGAATTATGTTTTTTCTCTTTATTCAGAAATCTAAGCTTCTGTGGAGCAATCATTAAGTTTGTGAACAAAATAGCAATCAGAAAAGGTTGGCCATGAATTTAAGGCACAGGTGTGATACACTGACAGTAACACTGTAACTTTAGACTTTACTTTTCTCTGCAATATTTAGCAATTCTGTTCCAACTACATAAGTATTAATGTACTCAGTATGAACGCAATTTAAACCAAAAGATCCAAAGAACTCAAATTAATTTCCCAAATTTTAACTTCTAGATATTTAATCAAAACTCAATTGCAAAACCACAGTCTGCCTGATAGTTTAGGAGACAGGATGGGCACACACTTGGCCTTAGCAACTGACAACTCCAAATATTTAACAGAAAAACTTCAACAGCTCCTAACAAATACTACAGAGAACACCCACAAAAAAGGACAAAATTTATTTCTTAAAAATACAAGCTTTCTTTATACTTAGGCATTTTTTAATATCAAAACCTGATGTTTCATTTTAAACATTCATTTCCTCATTAAATTGTTTGAATATGAAACTTTTTTTTTCAAGATAGTATTTATTTGCAGAAGGTCTAGAAGTGACATGAGTTGTGGTGCTTATCACTTCTGGTATCTTATCATAATACTGTGGCACTGTTAAAGAAAATCACTGAAAAATCTGAGCTACTCTCTGGCAGTCTCAAATTTCACAGAGTATAGCACGGAGAGATAAGCAGATGTACCAAAAAGGCTCAAACAAACCCAGGTGCAAAACCAGCTGTAAATCTATGTTTTGGCTTTGGTTTTTTTCTTACTTTTGTAACAATCTTGTGATTCGTACACATTTTTAGTAATATGCTATACTTCAGTCAAAGTTTATTCAGTATCTAATTTACAAATATGTAAACCATACATTGCAACGAGTTTGAAGGAAGCTAGTTAGTCTGTTATCTTTTGCTGTCTTTTATATACTTAAAATATTATATTTTAAGGTAAATTGCATTTAGAATAGTTTTAAGAATGACTTCTGAAATATTTTATATAGGCCATAAACAAAAATAAGGTATCAGCAACCAAACCCTTAAGACTGTAGCTTACTTTTTTTGCAGCAGTTTAGATGCAATTAGTGACACAGCTCCTTGCTATCACTTGGTACAATTTTCCTTGAAATGAAGGCTCAAGGGTCTTAGGGGAAAAGATAATATTCTCCACACCAGTCCATACTAGCAATGAAGTGTAAGAGAAAAATTGATGGAGACCGTGAACAAGGAAAGTTTAATGAGTGCATCCTTTTGCCAATGCCATAATGTGACATGCAATTAAAGAAGTTGGCAGTGCTCTGTGTAACTTTCTGAATTATGCAGACTCTGATAGTCAGACTAAGACCAAAGCCACATTTTTCACTCTTATCATTAAAACTGCACTGTTACCTGTCAGGCAAGCTAAATAAATCCAAGGCCAAACACTGATGACAACTGCAAAATCATAATTTAAAGAGCTCCTTTAAATGCTAATAGTCTATTAGAGGCGTGGGTGAGCATACCTTCAACCAGAGGGATTTAAAAAATGGAGGGGAACATAAAATAGCTTCAGAGTATCATCCTTATGAAAAAAGGAGGATGTACAAGTAATTATATAAGAAATTTTGACTTTAAAAATGAGGATATAACTATCCTGAGGAGAACATGACATTTTATTAGGCACTTTCTTGCCATTTCCTAACATTATATATAGACAACTTTTTGAGAGGAAAATTAAAATTTCTAACTAAGTAATTTTACCAAATGACAGAAGCAAAACTCTGTAACAACCTAATGAAGATTTATAATTGCACACTGTAAGTACTTACAAAATGCCAATTATGTAACTAGCAGAACTCATACTGGCTGATATACCAGATTTGATACACAATGAGAAAAACCAGACATTCATCTACATAATGATTAGAAACCTGGAGAACCTCTTAACCCTTTCCCCACAATACATAAACATATTTGACTCAAAAGGGTAAAATGAAGACTACTTTATGTACCAGAAACCAAAATTAAGAAAGATAAATAAAAATACTTCATATTTTAAGCTCAGTAGAGTCTCCTCTACTTTATAATGGTACCACTCTACACAGGTAGGTCCAGCAAAAACAAACCTATCCTCAAGGGCTACAATTAGTGGCCTGCTTTGGGAAGCACTGACTGAGTAAAAGTAAACTTGGCAATCTCTCATTCAAGGGTGACAGGCATAGCAGAAATAACACTCGCCTGCAGAAGGGGAAAGCTTAGCTTTCAACATGATGTCAAATGCTACCTGTGGGTACACTTAGGTACCACCCCAAACTAGGCTCATCACTGACACTATGATCTTTCCAAAATCTATTTCCATTTCCTTAATAGAGAATAAATGTTCCTATCACTCTTTAGCATCTTTCAATGTTGTTTGTGTTCTACTAAAATACACACAACTGTAGGAATAGAAAAGGTCTCTACTAAATAAATCATTAGAAGTTTTTGATATCACCAGAGAAGGACTTTCCAAAACACTGTAATACTGACATTATACTGCAGTAAGCAAGCTGATTATTTCCAGATAAACAGACAGATGACTGATAGGTAGACATGCATAGGAGAAGGGGACATAGTACTATTTTAGCCACTTTGACATGAGGAACTACAAAGGATGCTGAAGAGCTCAAAATGCACAACCCTAGATAGTGGTGGAGGCTCACACATTTTCCACAAGAAGCAGAATGCTGCTACTGACCATATTCACTAGTCTCTATTTTAGGGACCAAGGGCACATCCAATAAAACTCAGCTCAGTCATGAAGAGTACTCTTGCAGCTATGTTCACAAACAAGCCATTTGCAGACAAGCACAAATGTGACTGAACTATGACAGCAGAAAAATCACGACATTTGTGAATTTACTCATCCAGGTTGCTGTCACATCTCATGTCTCACATGTTTCAAATAAAATTTTCCTCAAAAAAACTTCAAATCCTTGCATTTTTTTCAAAAACTAACATTCCTGTTAGAGCTGCTGTGTGTCTATCCACACTTTCCTCACATACTGAACATGGAAACACTCTAACTCCACAAGTGCATCCTTACTGCCTGAATGCTACTGGTCCCCACTGTCATATACAACAACAATTTATAAAGACTTCCATCTTTAACCTATTTTATAAAATAATAAGATTTTTTTTAATACATGAAGAACATGGATGGATGAGTGATAAACAGGCAGTAAGAATACAAAATATAGAATATATTGCCAATGCAGGTATCCATCAAGCACAAAAAAATGCTAACATTAATTAACCGCAATTGGATAGAAAAAGCAGACAATTATATAGCATTTAATTTGGGCAAACCTCTAAGTAATGCCAGGAAATTACTCTTCCGTGAAAAGGTGCTGCAACACACTAATCAGGAAAGCAGCAGTTATTGTTCCTTTTTTGATATGAATTTCTAACCACTAACACGACGTGCAGCTGTGGGAAGATAAACAGGAAGCTAGATCGAAGGCCATGCATGCATGGTTAAAACACAGCACTACTGCTGATACCAACAGCATGCCATTATGTCTGTATCTGGATGTACTGTCTAGATGAGAAAATTAAAAGTGTGGCTAACAATTTGTCAATTTACTGCTTACTCACACTAGTCAGCCCAAGAGCCACTGTGAACAACTGCTCTGCAGTGAATCCTGTCTTACCTGCTTTAATATCCTTCACTCATGACACTGTCAAAGGTACTGTACTTGAAACAGAAAATTATTTGTATCAAACTGATTTTAAATTAACAATGATGGAAGTTTTACCTTCCCCTAAAATGCAGAAAGTCGGGAGTTCCACATATTTGTAATTATAAACCTGATTATTAACTAGAGAAACACTTAAAATCTATTAAGTAATACTATAGAGTTTACAGGGAGAATAAAAAAGGTCACTGTTTAATCCTTTCCCAACATTTTATAATTCTAAAACAACTCTAAGGAAAGGATGAGAATATTATCTTCATTTTCCCCCCACTATTTTTGTCTGCTCCCTCTCTTTCCTCTCTAAAATTAACCAGTGCTTCAGCTATAGGCTAGAGGAAGCAAAGGCAAAAAATTCTCAGAAAGTGTCAGACACAGCACAGATGCCTGTTTTCCTTATAGCAGAACCCTGAAAACCTGAGCTTGCTACTGGTACCAGTCCTGACCAATCCTACCATCACCCTGGCCTTTCCAAGAAAGCCCATCAGCCATCCACAGAAGAAAAAATTCCGTTCTGCCTCTGCAGTTGAGAAGTCTTTAACTTACCTTGGATATCCAAAGTAAAATCTAATCAGGAAGCCAGTTAGTGAGGCATTTCAACAGGAAAAATTACTTCAGCTTTTCTTGAAAACACTTACATTAATCAAAATGCTTTGTGTTTAAATACTGTATCATATTTAATTTTTTTTTGCTTCAATTGTTAGAATGGACTTGTACAAGAAGCCTACAGATGAAGGATACAGCAAGTACGTGAAGCATAATCCCTGAGATATAGCAAAACCAGAGTGACTCCCATTGTTCTAGTAAAAGAAACAATCAACTGACAGAATCCATTTCACACACTCTGTCTGAAGGTAAATTTGGCAGTCTATGAACCGTAGAAGTGAAATTTTCATAGCTTTGACATAAATACGTCCACTGAGTAGAGGTTATCTGTTTGAGAAGCAGCTTTCTTAAATGATATGAGTAACTGAAAAATAAAGCTGTCATTTGCACAAGGTTTTATTATGTTAAGGACTGCCAGAAATAATTGGCTTTTACAGCAGGAAATCTGGAACAGCTGAACATAGTTCAAAATAACATGGTTATCTAAAGGAATTTCTTTTTTTCCTTCCTCTCTTTAACAGAAACTTCACAGGAAGACAGATGTAGTTTAGCACCTGAAATTTTAGCTAACATCTCTTTAAAAACATTTTAAATATACTTATAAACAATATAATACTGTTACATTTACTGGGAAAAAAACCTCTCATAAAGCAGCTGCTTGGTTCACCTTTATCTAGATGGTTATCCTGACTATTCACCAGATTAAAAAAAAACAAAAAAAAGGAATCTTTCTGTGCATATAAAAATCAATGAAGCCTCTAAATTACACCTAAGTGTTCTCTGATTTTTTTTTTTTTTGATAGTGCCTACATAGTCTACAGCTTTGACAGACACTACACGTTCCACATAGCTTTTAGGATTTGGGAGGAACAAACAAGAACAGACAATTCATAAAGACTGATCAGGAAACCCAGAAGACTAAATATAAACTCATGCAGTCTTGTCTTCCTGAATGTCCAACAGATAAAAATAATCTCAAGGTTAACTATGGACTGAACGCTCACTAAACATGTTATACATGACTTCTAGTGTTGAAAACTTAGAAGTCAATACACTTACTGAGCACTTTCATTTAAAACTTTCAATTTCTATGTATATCCCGCAATGATGATGGCTACTGAAAGGATAACAGTAAAATCTGCTTGCTACAGAATTTATAGTGCAAAATCTGTTTCACAGCATCAACACAGTCCTTCACAGCAACTCTTTCTTCCATTTCATGTCATAAAGGAGAAAACCAGGATGAAAGTTCAGATCACCTACAACAGGAAAGAAAACTGAACACTGTTCCCTGGAAAGGACACGAAAATAGTAACATGTCAACTAAAGCAACTACTAATCACAGATGAAAGAAGCAGATAGTTCTAAGTTAATATGAAAATCAGCAACAAAATCTGCAGCCCTGGTTCCTCACTTTTACTAAATGACATTTCCTATAAAATGGAAGAAAGGTTACTGTAATGCTATGAAGCCAAATAAGAAGTTAATATAATGTAGCATGGAAGTTCTACCTCTTTAAAGTTTCTCTTGGGGGAGAAAAATGAGTAAATAAAACTACTTACATTGGAATATTTAGCTACAGAATTGTGAAATACTTCAAAAACAATTCCAAGGGCCTTTGAAGCATTCTTATTTAAGGCATTGTATATTTGCTTACCTGTTCAGTGATGGTAGAAGAGAAAGCAATGCCAAAGCAGAAAGTTTTCTTCTTTCTGGCTGAGTGATGTTATCCATCCTATCAACCCACATTTCAATCATGTTACCAAGAATTTGGTCCAGCTGCATGGGGAAACATAACATTCCTTTTCAGTTACAAATACATCGGTGTGTTTAGAAAATAACTTACTTTAGTTTTTCTAGCAAATGGATACATTATTTAGTCTTGGAAAGACACTATACAGTTGTACACCCAACAGAAGTAACAAGCAATAGGTACTTTAAAAATTTTCTTTGACAATGCTTCCAGGCCCTGAACCCTCCTTACCATTAGTTATAACCCAGACATTTGAAATGCATTTCATTTCTGGTGAGGGAACTAATTCAGGACAGCAAATTATTCAGTTTTACCCTAACAGTCTCATAGAAACAAATAACATGGATTTACTGTTTTATATACACAGTGACAAATTAAAAGAAGAGGGAAAAAAGAAAAAAAAAAGAAAATAAAAAAGACTTGTCATTAACTTTTTGAAAACTGTATTATACCCCAATAAAGCAAATGACTAAAATTTCACTTTAAGACAGCATAGAGAACTTGTGGCAAAAGACCCTCAGTAACTCTGCCAGTGCAACTGAAGCACACAGAACCTGATACTCTAAAAACTCAGGGGAGAATGATTAGACCATGCCCCATCCTGCAGGACCCACCAAGACAGCACAGGGACAGAAATTCTCACCTACAATCGCACGTGAACTAAGGGGGTTTACATGGCTAATTGTGGGATGCAGCAGGAAGAGAATTTAGGGAATACATTAAAATTTAAGCGGAATGTTTTAAGTAATTATGGGAATATGTAAAAGGTGTTACAGGGTATTCAGGAAAAGCAGAAAAAGAGGGGAAAGAGGCCCTTTTCAAGATGAACTGGGCAGGAACAAGCATACATAAGAGGGAAAAGCTTCTTCAGGTCAGAAAAAAGCAAGATTTCCCTATGTAATACAACTGAAATACAAAGACAAAAAAAAACCCAAGAGGACAAAAAAAGTCAATAAATCTTACCTCCTGACCCAATTCACATGCCATCTGGCTCAAAAGTAATGAAAAAAACCTTGCATTTTGTAGTAGAACTCTACCCATGATCCCCAGATAAGTAGACATCACCACTGGGTATCTCTGAAACAAAAATAAACCAAAACAAAAGGTGCTTAGTTTCAATAAAAGAAAAATATTTGACAGTCACAGCAGCAATACCTGGAAAATACCTGTATGCATCCCTTACGTCTTTTACTAAATTTTATTGAAGAGCCTCTAGGAACAGAAGACTGACCAATCTTTACCACAGGTCTCAGTTCTTACATAGGAAAACTATGGTAATTTCAAAGTCAATATTTTGCAAACAGCCAAGATAACTTGTAAGGTGATTTTACTTTTAATTTTAAAACCTATATCTTAAGGAACTGACAGTTTGTTGTACTGTTAAAAAATTACTTTTGGAGTTGATTATGGTTCCAAGTTACTGCTTATCATTTCAGTAACATTAAGAACACTTAGTATTTCTGGAGGTTCTACTTTTCTCAGATAGAAACTATAATACATTTGCCAATAACTAATCTGCATGTATCTCAAAATTTACTTGATACAGTAATAGATTCGTTTATTTGGTTATTACTTTTAAAAGAAGATTAAAATACTTTAAAAGAAAAGCTATAGATTTTTTTGTATTAAATTCTGCATGTAACAATATAACTGTATTTTGTAAAATAGCCTACTTCAAAAACAAAATGCCAACATTTACCTGAAAATGCTAACCCAGATTAATACCTTCTGAATAGGGTATAATCAATTTATTAGTCTTAAATCAGAAGATATTTTAATAATCCATTCTCTATCTTTGTGCTTTGAACAGCAAAAAGTGCTTTGCTATACAGTATTACTTGACTTAAATTTGGAAATCATATTCAACTCAGTAATTGGAACCACATACTGATCTTTTAGTCTTCAACCGAAAAAAGCAAAGGTTGTGATCAAAGAAGTCAAAAAGCTTGAAGAATTCCACCCACTGATTCCTACTAGAACTGCAAGGTTCAACACTAAAGTTAAAGTATATTTGATTTTACTCATTTTCATCCAACACAGCAGTTTGTTGAATACAAAGAGAGAAATGTGAGAATACATACAAGCCAGCAAAACCTTAAAGACTCTGTCTCACACAAACCATTCCCACACCCTTCAGTCTTTATATTAGATATGCAAATTCGGAAAAGAAGGTCAAACTGATCTTCTGCTGGTTCCGTTTGCTTTTCTCTGGTCTGGGTACAATTAAAAAGGAATAGTATGTGTCTTAAAAAAAGACCCAAAAAAACCAACAAAATCCACCAGCATCGACTAAGGATTAAACTAGGCCTAATATTATAGCTCTTAAAAGTGTTACTAGTGAAGGAACAGTGGAACAGCAGAGTAAAATTTGTGCTGTTTTATTAAAACAAACATTACATGACAAAACAAGTGATAGGTTGTTTTTTCTTGTGCTACTGTGTCACTTTTACAGACTTTTAAACTAGATGTCGAAAATCCATCAGATGCTCTTAAAACAAGAGAAAATACAGCATCAATATGAAAAAAATGGAGATAATGGAAGGCACTCATTTTCCAAGGGAAAAGCAGAGAGTAGCTAAAGTAACTCTTACCTCCCCATCTATAATCCCCCTGAATACTGATGGCAGAAGGGGTTGAAACATCTGAGGACCCAACACAGGGTTGACTTTCAGGACATTTTCTACAACCTTAAGAACAAAAGCAAATTAGACCATTGTTAAAGTATATTCATAAATTTTAACCACAGCTTTAAAACTATGTGTACTGTTGTACAAATATTAAGTGTTTATAGGAGGCTCATCATTAAATACCAGCAAACAAACCCCAGATTGCTAAAAGTATATTCTAGTAAAATCTTCTGCAAACCTGATCTGCATAAGTGCACCTGGTGAAAGCTGACAGGCCAGTGAAACCCACCTAGCCAAGAACCTCACAAGCCTCCCCATGACCCAGGCAAAGTTGATGAGGTGGTTTGGAAAAAGGGACCTTGTTCTGGTTCAGGCAGGGCAGCAGATTGAGGTGGTTGGTAGGGCAAAGTACCAGCAGTTCAGGACATACTTCCACAGCTTTGTCATGTCACTTTTTTGAGAAACCACTGATTAGACCTGCCAGCTCTTTGCAGGTGTGCTCTCAGAGGTGCTGTTCTGCATACCTTGCTCTGGCTCCCAGTGTTTAAACTCTTTACCCTTTGTTTTCAGCTCCTTTTTCCCCTCATACCCTGTTCCCTGAAGTAACCTGTTTTCTGGCCTTCTTCAGTTTTCCTTTTGCTCTTGTACCAGGAGAATTGTGAAGAGGCTGTGAGAATAATGGGTTGAGGGCTCCTCACTCCTACTGCCAGGTAAAGACAGTGACACCACATGCATGAACACACTGATGTGTTTATGAAGCACATAAAGGTATCATAAAGGTACCTTACTTAAACACTCTTAAGTCTCTATTTACTTCCACTTCAGAGGAATTTCAACAAGGACCAACTCTTGTGTGCTCTTGAGCAACCTCCCCTAAATATTCTTTTCTCCTTTTTGAACCTTGTTCCAAATAGTTTCATTTGATACTCTATTTTTTGCATTGAGAAAAGTGTCAGGCAGTTGACCTTTCTCAATACCTCTCAGTTTTGTAGACCTTTAATATGCAGAGGTATAAAAGCAGCTTATTATGTACAGAGGTAAACCTGTAACTTTTCCCCCACTCATCTTTCTGGGTACTGGAAGTTTTGGCCATCTCCTCTGTTCCTTGCACAGTCTTTTTAAACCTTTTATTGTCTGTGTCAGATAATTAAAAAATAAGTCACATCAAGCCTCAGCAAACTTGCAACAAATTGTGCTATCAGTCCAAACTAGTATTTTTCAACCTTATTTATTTACTGTTCTAATGTCTATTTACAATCCAGCCAAAGCTGTTTGCAGGAACTATTTCAGAGAACACCCCAGGGTGTTGCTGTTCCCAGGGCTTATCTAGATTTTGGGAGGTGTTTTGTTTAACAAGTCAGAATAGTGAAGCCTGACAAAACTTCAGCTTTTTGTAAAAATATTTACAAGGATGGTAGCTCAGTTATCCCTCCGGAATCAAGACAGCATATTAGGAAAGTGTTCCAATGTTCCAGTGTCCTGGAACTGGACAAATCTAGTAGCTAATGCAAGGCCACACAGGGACCCAAGTGAATAAATGATTCTGTATTAGCAGCATAATTCCATTTTAGAAATCTGATTAAAAGCTGCTGCATAAAACATTTGCCCAACTACAGACTTTAAATAGCATCACTGATAGACTGGAACTGACATTTTAAATTTCAAAACTAGAAGTTTTAAGCTCCTCTCAGCAGTAACTACAAACAGGGAGGACTATCAGCTTCACCAGTTGTTTTCTGTCCTGGATTCTGGAAGCAGTTGTGTGATCCACCAAAGAGATAGGTGGGATCCAATTTATATCCCTTCATTGCATCTACAATTAATTGAATTCAAGTCCAAGTTTCCATTTCCATGAGCAACACAGAGCCCCCTGTTAGTGCAACCACTGGAAATGTTAGTAGTAGTACATTACAGCTACTACTCAGTTATCTTTCAATTTTATTTCCTGAAATTCTTCAAAAGACATATTCAAATGATTGCTGTTAATATTTCAAAAGCTTATGAGTTCGACAACACCATTTGAAGGCTGTGTGAAAATATAATTTTCTGGTGCTTTGAAAAACCTTTAGCAACTTCGTTTAAGCAGTTATGGCCATTATGACAGCAATTTATGCCAAAGGCAAAAAAAACCCTGTTTGAACTCTGTGTCTGGTACAAATGGAAGTACAGTACACAAAGGAATTTCATGGAGACCATATACATACAACAGTCAACAAAGATTGGAAAAATTTGCTCTTAAGAGACACACTAGGTCTTTACACACACATGCACAGGCTTCAAATAAGTAGTTAAACCACCACTGATGGCTTAACTCCAATGTCAAATTCTGCTAAATACACTGGTTTCTTCTACATCCATTCTAAGTTCTACTTGAAACATTACATGTACAGAGCTGAGCCTCTGGATATTATTTTCATTATACTCCACCTTTAAAACTTGAACTTGACCTTCAGTAGTTATGTCCTTCAAAAGCTCACAAAATGACCGACATAAGTCAGCAGCATACATCTGAAATAAAAGAGAAGGTATTATGCATTTTATATACATGCGTACTTATCAAAATTCAATTCCTTAGGGTTTATATATGCCTAAAGACTCAGTTTCTCTTCAAAGATCATATCTACTAAAATGTTAATCATTCTATACTAATTAAAATATAAATTAAACATTTTGTTCCTCTTTTGACATTGCTGGACATTTAAACAATCAATCTCAAAGTGTTTTCTAATGAAGAAGGTTATGACAACAAGGCATAGTATTTCTGATTCAGCTCTTGCTAGAACATATATTCATAATTTTAATCTGGCAGAATATTTAGAGTAACTATTATTACCCGACACAAGACCTTTTCAGGTACCAAACTACTAAATCAACCCACAAAGCATTAATTCCAAATAATAATATTTCTCAAATCTGAGTGTACACTGTGCACCATAAAAGAGCATTAGAACAGTGTGTTTGTATACACATAAATGAATAACAGTATACATGTCTGTGTGTATGGTATGTTCCAAGATGAGAGAAAAACCAGTTTGCCAGTAAGGAACTGCGGTGGTAATAATGATCTTTACATAATGGTAACATACCTGCAAAAATTCAGATGATGATAAGAAAATATATGCATTGATGATCTTGAAGCAATTTTTGAGGTTTTCTGAGCTCAGCTCTGGAAAAAATAGAAATCACAATTCAGAACTAATCACCAAAGTGAAGTACAACCAAGATGATTCGCTTCTAGAAGTATTTTTTCTCTCACAGCTTGTAGTGCCACATGCCAAGAAGCAGAAAAAAGATCTTCAATACAATGCCAATCAGGGTCTCTCTCCCTGCAGAGACAATTACAGAAGTGGGATGACAGCTCTTGTGCTCAAATGGAAGCACAAGAAATCCTACAACCTCAAAAGCCAATACTAACTAAAAACAAAAAAGCAAACAAACAGAAGTCTAGTTTTGGATGTAATACTGGGTTAAGAAAATATTAAAGATAGAATAAAAGAAACATGTACTTTAGAGACTTGCAATTACTGATAAATGGTCTCTCTCACACTGAGTCAGTAAATGCTGATCAGAAAGAATGGAATAAAGATTGCAGTTTTGCTCTTCTGACCCAGATGTCATATCAAATGGCATTGAGCTGACACACACTGAGCTGTAGGGCATAGCTTGAGTATTTCAGTAAAGACAGCACACCCGTCTAAGAGATAGATAGATACACAGAAAGGGTGATACACAGCAGCAGCTTGAAGAGAGAAAAAAGATATATCCTCAGGCATTACCTATAGGACAGTTAAAGAAAAAGAAATAACTCTGTATAAGCAGAACTCAAAGCAAAACAAAAAGTTTCAAAGTTTCACATGGATGTTGATATTAGTGCAGAAAGTCCACATTATATGAAAATAAGGCAAAAGACTAAAAAAACTTCAAAGGGATAAATTCCTTAAAACCCATTTGGGAGACAAATTATTCTTGGTAAAAGAAGTGGACCTCAGCTCCATTACCTTTAAAATATCTAATAAAATCATCATGGAGAGGCAACAAGAAAATACTTTTACATGAATTTTAAATAAAATTCCTTTACCAAATGGAACAAGCAGCTGGCTAAGACTTCATATGTCTCCCATGGCTTAGACAGACAGCTGTACTCATGTAAGTGTGACTTACACTTAGTGATATTTATATATAAAATCTTCTATCAAAACCAGTTATCACCATGACCATGGCTGCTTTTCCATTATAACATCTGTATAGTTCTGGGCAGGTTCAGTGGGTTTTTTATTTTTTACCCACCCATCAGGTAGAACATTAATGTTCTTCCATTTGATATGGCCACAGGACAGCTTTGCCTTCATGAGTACATTCATATGTCAGTACTCAGACAGGTATCTTGTAATCATTTATTATGAGTATTTTCATCTCTTGACATGAAAAGAGATCACTTATCAATCCAACATGCTCATCAAAAGATTCCAAAATATCTATGAGTTTAGCTTTGGTAGCGTATTACTAGAGTTACACATTGAGTTCTCCTTAGAAGTCTGCTTTTGTGGTTTTTTTTTCTTTTCTGGATACAATTATATTTGAAGTTTCAGACACTGAAGCAAACAGACAAATTCTAAATAAACAGTCATATCCACAAGAAGTATTACTAAGTTTTCCATAACTTTCTATTCTGTGATTCTGTCAGAACTGATAAAATGTATTAAAATGTGTGTAGCAAAATTTGTACTTCAGGTCAAAATGAAAACAGGTAAGACAGATGCAATGGAAATGACAGAACTTGTATCACTCATCTGCAGCTCAGTGTTTAGCAAAACTTTCTAGAAAGATCTCATGTTCAACTAACTACATTTAGAAGCTAATTATACACCAATTCTCTTGACAGGTTTTCTTTAATCAAACATACTTCTCTGAATTCATTAATGTGCTCCTTTGAGCTGTGTTTGGATCAGAGGAGTTAGTCCAGTTCCAGCAATCTGGTTTTTGCCTGTATCTTTACAAATACAGAACATGCTCTATAACCTAGATGCTTCTCGGAACAGATGTCTAGATTTTAAGCATATTCCCAGCTTCTATCAGATTCAACTGTCGTTTTAAGCAACCTCAGTGCAGAAATGCTTCCATCCTCACACAATTAACTATTTCTCCATTCTGCATTATTCAATACATTCCAAGAGATGTATTAAAGAGATTGTGCAATGCCTCCACAGCGCAAGTACATTTCAACAGAGTTTAAACAATAGCAGCAGTGCTGAACTGAAAATCAAGTATGACAATTATGCTGTGAATAATTATTGTACATCAGTGATAGCAACATAATCTTTGAAGGTCAGTCACTTATGCAAGTTGAAATCAAGCCTTCATATCAAATGCAACATTCTGCTGCTAAAGGCAAACCTAATTGACTTGTATAACTCCTCTGACATCCACTTCCAACAACAGTAGTATCCTGAAACAGGTACAAAAAGATT
The DNA here is from genome assembly GCA_013400215.1 of Cisticola juncidis. NCBI lineage: Eukaryota > Metazoa > Chordata > Aves > Passeriformes > Cisticolidae > Cisticola > Cisticola juncidis. The sequence goes on along the minus strand of VXBR01000461.1, from coordinate 874,406 downwards.
TTTTCATAAGGACAATTATACATGGAAGGGAACAGCTACATATTATTTGCAGATTGGTTAAAAAGGGAAAAATAATTTTAAAAAAAATACACATATATATCTTTCCCTTTCAAGTTCAAAAATCTCACATATGAATTCTTTTCTCCCTGCCCTCCAGCTATTCTAGTTCATCCATGTTGACATATCTTCTGAATGACTTACATGCTGATGTAGAAGCTAAACATACCAGGAAAATAATTACATTACCTGTATATTCCAGTAATTGCATTCAGTAAAAATAAATTCAGAAAAAAAGGTCAGAAGGTTAATATTCCTTAGATTGTGTTTTCAAGAACTAATTTTCTGGAGCATCTTGTTGCTAGTTCTCCACTCTACTCCAAAAGATGTAAGCATGGTAGTTACCTATTCAGAACTTCCCTTCACCTCATCTGTCCTTTGACTTTTACTTTGATGACTTCAGACTGAATTGAAAACCAGTCTTGATGAGATTATCTTGACTTCTCAGTTAAAACACCTTTTTCTGACAGCTACATCACCATGCTAAGAAGGACGGAAGAGTCTGACTTTAAGTGCTGGAAGTTTCAGCTGAATACTGCTACTGGTGTACTGGAAAAACTGCTACAGGTTAAAGACTGAATAGTTATTTAATTAACTAGTACAGTTGATCATCCCTAATCAATACATTTTCTTTAGCAAGATGCTGCACCTTAAAATGTACTGTTGCACTTGATTTAAGGGAAGATTCTCTTTTTCAAGTGTCCTGAATGAAGTAGCTCCCTGACAGGTAGTGGATGGCAGTGCTGTACTGATTTTCTAACTACCATGTTTTAAAATAAGGTTAACACTAATACAAAATTCCAGCTCTGTTTAAACATCATAATACCATGGCTGTGTTGTGATGAGGCTGTCTAGTCAGATTATCCTGATGTAAACAGATAGAATTTGAAGGCAAAGAGCATACCAGAATGGTTTCTGCTTCCTGGCAAAATGTGCATCATTTGGCAGCAATCAAAATTTTTGACAAACATAACACTCAAAAAAAAAGTTTCTCAGAAAAATGCCCAGCAAGTAAAGTAGTACAGAACCCTACAGGACAAAATCACTCTGTGATTACACATCAGCTGCTATGTTTTTGCCACTCACTCCCAACCCTGATAAAAAAAGAAATTTGACATAAGCAGGTTTGACGGCTTGTCCTAAGGCAACCCTACCCAGCTTAACTGTACTTGGTCTACCAGCATCATACAGCTTTCACTTTTCAGAATAATTTCTCTTGAGAATGCATGTATTTTCCAAATGAGAGCATCACTATTCTCCAGGATTCATTCATAAAGCAAGGAAATCATTACAAGTATAGAACATTCCAGAATACCTCCACCGTTTCTAAGAAGAGATTGCCAAGGTTTCCATTTCTACTCACCTCTACTCTGAAAAGTATGAGAGGACTGGGCTCAGACTGTGGACTGGGCTCAGTTTTTGCTACTGAGAAAATAACAGTAGCAAACAAACAAGCCACAAACACAGAGTATTTCTGAATTCAAGTCAAGCAGATCAGCAGTGTGACAAACCATGAAAATCACATCCATTCATTCAGTGCAGGCTTCCTGCAGCACACACCACCTCTGACTGATGCAGAACAAGAAAGAAGGGTAGGGGTAGGTGTGTAGTTATGGACAATGACAGCACCAAGGACTCTGCAGCTACAGAATTTTAGTGATAGCTGTGGACTATTTAACCATAAAGCCACTACCAAACAGAGCAGTTTTGTCATTAGAGATCTTGTTTACAAGGAAAAATAACAGAAGACATCACCTTGCACCTACCTACTATGAGGAAACTACCAACCAGCAGAAATAGAATAAATTACTAAGTACTGAAAACAATTATCAATTAAAAAGCTAACTTCTGTAATTCTGTGAACACATATCTCTAAAAAAATTCACCTATTTGCTATATTAGTGTTGAAACCTCAAAAGCACAGCTAAAGATCTAAATACAAACATATTACATAAAATTAAACCACAGAATTTTTATACTCTCTTTAATTATGAAGCAAAAGCACTTGAAATATCAGTATTTCCTAAGCATTGAATCCTTATTGTCATTATTAAGTTTATATTTTGCCAACAAATTGTTGTTTTTAATTTCAGTCCTTGACCCAAATGTTTACAGACATATTTAGGTACCTTGAAAACATCCTACGTTGTTATTAAGTGAATAAGGGAAAAGCTAATAACTTCATTCTGGTTGTAAGCAGACAGGCAAGTATTCCATATAATCAATATTAATAACACTTGGCACGTTTGGTGCTAAATTTCAGAAACTTCTTAAAATAAGCTCTGAAATGATAAACTGAAATTTGTCTTATCTTTCATATACAGCAGCTCCAATTTATTAAAAAAGAGAAGTAGGGTACGTAGATCATAAATATTAAAAAAGATAAGTCAGACAATAAAAACCTGTTCCTCAATATTTGTTACAATTTTGCAAGCTCCCTTAGTACTTGCAGCCACAGGAGCATTGCTTCCTGCATGAAAAAGGCAGCAGGGAAAAAATCCTGAAATTTTGTTAGTAAAAGACTTACCAAGAAGGGCAGACATATTCTGAAATATTCTCAGGAGTTCTGGTGTAAGACATGGACTGTTCTCCAAGGTCACTAACCTAAGAACAGATTAAGTAAAGTATTTCAGTTGATGTGTGAGTAACATTGAGCAATCTTTTTGACAGATGTAAACATTTTAACTTCCAGTAACCATCTATATTGTCAACAATGTGTAACAATTGCCAGAAGTATACTTCAAGCAGAGCAATAGCCCTTACAAACACTCATCAGTACAGGCACAGGTCTTGCCAAGGTAGGAAAACAAAGAAAAACATGCAACTCTCTTTTTATAAAGACAACATAAGCTCTGAAATGCAACACTGAGAATGTTGCCAGCCAGGGAACCTGGAGAAGGAGGGTAGAGAGGGATTTTTACCAAGCAAAAACAACACACGTTGTGTTATAAACCCTAAAGGAGAAGCTGTGATGGACGAGCTCACACATTTATGTTTTTTTTATGTCAGAAATGATACATTGATTATCATGCCTTGTTTATGATTTAAAATTCCTGATAGTTGAAAACAGTAGTTATAAATTAAGCTTGTAAATTAAGCCACAGCAACAAATTCCCTTTTTCCCCCCTAGACCTTAGGCATGGAATTTCCATATTTAAATAGTATGTCTGGTTATGTGAAATATCTTTTTTGTTTCCTGCCACTTGGTTGAAGAAGCTCTTGGAGTCCTGTCTCTGCCAGCTCTCCAGATGTCTCTGATGCTTTAAGACATCTTACAATATCACTCTTCTGCACAGACATCAGAGAAGCAACCTCAAATCAGTATTATTAAGATGTAGAAGTTCCTAACTGATATATGTCAAAGGCCCCTATGCTAAATTTTGAGAAGCTTTGACTTGCTGCCACCAGCCTTATAAATCTCAGTTTTGCTGTACATAAAACAGATCATTTGTACGTTAAGCATTTTTAACTGAAATGATAATTTAAAATTTAGATCAAAGGCAAGACTCACTATTTTAAGACAAACTCTGTGTATTCCTATTCTTCAGAATTTGGTCCAGGTAACCATTCTCCCCTCTTACAGCATCAGCTGCACCAGAAACAAATCTGGCTCATGGCAAACTGAGCACAGTGTCACTTTTTTTAATACTCAAATACTCTGAGATACAGAAAGTAACTTCTACATTTTATCCCTGTAATTATGATATCTTTTCCTGCAACCAGCTGTCATCTGTTGGCTCACTGTTCTCCCAAAGTCAAGCACACCAAACTGTTCAAATAGCATGCACGTAACAGTGAGACTTTTTGTCTTGGTGTTCATTATCACTACGGAATGATATCTTCAGTATCAACTGCTTGAAAATGAATAATAGAAGAAACACAACTAAAACCAGCTGAATATATAAGTTTCCTAACCTGTCTTCTGAGAAAAGGCATGATATAGGTGATGTCAAGGTAAAGTAACAAGAGTTTATCAATTTTAATATTCAAAGCTTTTTTCTTCTGGGGATACAAGAATAACTACTGTAAAATTAGAAACAGAAAGAAAACATTACCACAGCTCTAAGCCATCTTCCAGAAGATAGACATGTGGAGGCTGAGAAACATCTGTACTTAGCTGGATAACTGGAAGTAGAAAAGGGTAGAGATTTTTGCTGTCTGCTCCCAGTCCCTACAAAATAAGTAAGAAATATAAAATATGTCAAAAGCCTTAAATCAAACATTTTGAAAATAGCATTAAAATAGATCTATATTGCTGTTACATTCACATGTAAACATGCATTCAAGAAATCAAAGGTTGAACTTGCTTCTATTTCATACAACAATAGAAAATCTGATATTCCTAAGCTTTCTCACAACATGTCTTGAAACATTTATTTGAAAACATTTATTGAAAACATTTATCAACAGTCTATAAGAAAAAATGATAAGGAACATACATTCCTAAAAACATTCACTGGTCATTCTCTTCCTTGAAGAGGTCATGAGTCTCACAAATACCAAATGACTAAAAGCTGAATGTTTTACAGGTAAAGAAAAGAATTATTCTTTGGTTCTTATTATTTACAAAATAATTTGACACAATCTAATATTCAGGAGAAGGGCTTGTTTTTATAGCTACACAGACTGATGACAGTGATTCGGTTTTTAAATGATCCATGAGATTTTTGAACAATGAAAAGTAAATTTGGAACAACTGCCAATTACTGAACAGTATTACAAAATACTGCAATATTACTGCTTAAGAGAATTGAGGCTAGCGGAATGCTGAATTTGTATAATTCCTGCATTTTGAGAATGAAAAATTTAAAATTATTTGGTTTTTCTAAGTTGCAGCTTTTTTGTGGATTATCCACTTACTTAAACAAACATGCCTTAAAAGAATAAGATTCTTCTACAAATCTGTCTCTTCTTTTTGTGTCTATCTACATCAAGAGAGACACATTTTGTAAAAAAATACTCATACTTTAGTCTCCACATGGGACAGAAAGAAGAATTTCCACAACTTGTTTATGGTAAAAATCTATTTCCTCTTCATTTGAAGCTTTGGAAAGAACCTTTAGTTCTCCTTGCATAATAGTATTTGTCATTTTCTTTCCACTTTCTCTCCACTGCTAACCTCTACAATACCATCCTTTTAAATCATGCATCTCCACAAGTTCAGGATGCCTGCATATTAAGTCTGTTCCTATACAGACACTGCTGTAGGAGCACTTCTCTTTGTCTCTGCTAGTTTTCTTTGAGGATGCAGCAGGGGTTGGAAGAGGGAGTGTGGCATATAGCCTGTATTAAAGAGGTAGGTAATAGGACAGATTCTGCAGGCAATATACCCACGCACTGTTTTATCATCAAGACAGAACAGCAGGAGGTACTGACAGTGTTTATGTGACTCAGGCTCCTTACCTGGACGAGATGGATTAGGGTGGTTAGAATGGCACAGCGCAGCATGTTGTGCTCCTCGCTCTGCTTCCAAAGGAGGGGCAAGTACTGGACCAAACATCCCACGTATGGTCGAATCTAAAGTTCAGAACACAAATTGGTTTCTTCATATGTGAAACAAGACTAATAATTTATCCCATGCATAGTTTCTGCAAAATATAGGAGCTGCTTAGGTCTCAGTAAAAATCCAGTTTGCTTTAATCTTTCTAAACCACTGTATTCTGTACTCTGTGACTGAAGTAACTTCTGACTGCAGAGTCATTTGAAAAGAACATATTACCTATGGTGAGATTTGTGTATGGCAATCAAGCTTATGTAGTATATAGGACACAAAAATTATTTAAAAATTGATACACAGAGATATTTTCATATTAGTATATTCTTCACTTAGACAGGATTCCTAAACAACAGCGTTCTTTAAAACCAGAAACAGTCTAGGGAAAAAACAAACACACACACACACAAACAAAAACCCATGTGCTGAATAACCTCTGGAGTCACCCAGCTTTTGAGCAGGAGTTAAGGCTATGTAACTTTCAGAGATTTGTCCTAGACTATATTTTTTTCTGTTATGGTCTTCAATACTAAAAGGTTAATCTATTTGTCTTTAAAAGTATTTAATTAGGAATTAATCTAAACATACTCAAGGGTTCTTTCTCCACTTGTTTTTAACGCTGCTTCTGTAAACTGCAGGGAAATCTGCTGTCAGGTTGACTTCTCTATAAGGGGCAATTATGAAAGCTTCTAGCTCTCAGACAGGATTACTTGTAGAAAGACAAGATAAACTCAAAAACAAGCATTATCTCTGTCCTTAATACAGTAATACCAGAAGAAAAAAAACCAAATCAGACCTACCACAACAAAACCTGAGACAAAAGCAGTCAACTATTCACTGTTTAATTCTGCAAAATCATCTTTAAACTCTTTATGTAAAAGCTGAAGCAGATACTTTAACACTAAAGCACTGAGAATTCATAATGTGAATTTGAAACCTGTCAGTAGTTAAGAAGAATACTGTAGAGGCAACTCTGACCTATGTCAGTATCAACAAGAAATTGTAAATTTAACTGCACGCTCCCTACAAGTGCAAAGCATTTTTCCTCAAAAATATCTTAAAAAATATGTAATATACATTAAAATATTAGTACAGATTTGGGACAATTAGATTAAATCACAAATAAAAAAATAAAATTGCAAGAAATGTCACAAGATTAAAAAATTCTCCTGTACCCTAAAAGCGGACTCAATAGAAAAAATACACAGTAACTTAAGAAAAGCAAGTTAACATTCTACACAAAAGATAAATGAGACTTGGAAGGAGAACCAAGTAATGCCAACAGTACAGGCATCTCTGACAGTAACAACCAGTCTATTAACCAATGACATCTTCCTTCCACAACAAGTTCTCCTCTGTGTTGTTAGGACAAAGCTAATACTGAAATATATATTTAAAAATACCTGCATATTGACTCTTTCAATCACACAGGACAGAACATGAAGAACATGCATTTTGGTGTCACACTGTGTTACTTCCTGAAGCAGCTGAAAGAGCAGTGTAAACATGGACTCCAGGTACTAAAAGAAAAATAAAGAGCTACAGATTAGACCATCAAAAATACAACTGGTCACATGAAGTGGTAATTTTCCTGTATGCTTAAAACTCTAAGACATCCATACACTTTGAAAAACACCTATGAAGTGTGCAAAATATTACTCTTTCAATTGGAAAAAAAGCACATTACCCAGTCATTGCCTAAGCAAGGTAAAAAGTTCAGATATACTCCAAAACATCAGTTCAAACACGAACAGTTCGAATGTATGCCATTTTCAAGTTTTGATAAGTGTAAATATGAATTCATAGGAAAAATGGCTCTCTCCAGAAGGAGCACCTCATTAGAGAGAAACCAAAGGTACAGTCTTCCAGCTCTTGGGCCAGTAGATAAAAGTTAAAGATTTCTTAGAAAATTCTGGTGTTTACAGTCTAGATGCACTCTGCTTTTTCGGTTTGTTTGGTCTCAAATGAGTTGAAATTCACATGGAAGTCAAAACGAAATGAGAAAAAACTTCTGCTAAATTTAAGTGAACCAAAGTAAAACTTTGGTGTGCTTATTTCTTTCCACTGTTTACTTAATGTCAACAATAATGACCATGGTAAAGAACACAAATATAGGAGAGCCAGAAAGTGGTGCCTTTTTAAGGCACTACTATAACCACACACTTGTATTTAATATTTTTAAGAAACAGCAGATTGGAAACTACTGCGTGAAACAGGCATGTGGGAAAGCCACAGTGGTGTGGAGATGTATTTGTTAGATACAGTTTTAATATTTTCTTATCATAAAGAAGCTTACTATCTGGCAACACTCAGAGCCAGAGCTCTGGGTTATAGTTACAGAGCACTAAACACACAGTTATGAAGTTGTAATAGCATAATACTAAAATGTATCTGCACACTAGCAACCTTAGCAGCAGTAGTATGAGTATACATTTTGGTCTGTGAAGACTGAACATACAATACAAATATGCAGACACATCAATGACTCAACAATCTAAGTTCAAAAATAAAATTGGAAAATATTTTTACTGCTTTCTTTACAGATTTATCTACTTGTGAAAATATATAAATGCTCTTACTGGTAAGAACTGGTCAGTTCTGAACTCAAAGTCATCTACGGGTAAATAAACATTAAGGAAAAATAATACAGATTGCAGATAGACACCAAGACTCAAATGCCCAAGTATTTCATGGATACTCAAAAAATATAATCTGAAGAATTTGGTAGTAAGTTTAAAATTCATCATTCTCCACTAACTCAGAATTAAGAACTAATCAAACATCTTTGCAAATAAGGATATTTAACTTCAGTGTCGTAGCTGTCTCAATGCGGACCTGAAAGACAGAAGTCAAGAAGCATCATGCATACATCCATTAAACATTTTGATTATCCACAGAGTACCTGACAATATCAAATCACTTGATGTTTTGGCAATTGAATCATTCTCCATTTTCCATAATCCTCTAAGAAATGTAGTTAGTTCATTTTCATTCATTTTCATTTAGTATCCTTCACATTTTATTTGTCAATGCTAAAGTTGTAGAAATTGAAAAAGCTACTCAGGCAAAATGTTCAAGGATAAGAAATAATTAAGCAAGAAGATATCTATCTAGACTGGGATAAAAACTTTTGCAATAGGGGAGGAGTTTTACTTGGAATTATCTCACAGCTTACTGTCAAACTAATGAACTCACCAAGTTAGACTGTTCTTCCTGAAGATGCTTAGAAATGCCTTAGAAAGCATTAGATAAGAACAGCTGACAGAGAAACATACCCTGCTCTGCTAAAGCTGTCTGGAGTCACAGAAATTTTTGTTATGACTGGCAGTTACTAATATGTACCTACCAAACTAGCAAAGTTATTTATTGGGGTTTTTTTGGGCCGATAGCCCAGTTTGTTTTGGAAAAAACCCAAAATAAACAGTAGTAAAACCAGCATCTCAACTTCATGTCACCTGCTGGTAAACTGAAGCTGTAGTTTAACACTAGATTTGTACTCAAGCAGTTTAGCAACCAACGCCATTTATCATATGAAGTTAGCAGGTAACTTTAATGCCTAAATAACCATAAAATCACAGAATCATTATGGACATAAAATACCTTTAAGATCATCTAGTCCAAGCATGAAACCAGCACCACCATCACTAAAATGTCCCCAGATGTCATATCCACACATTATTGAAACATTTCCAGGTGACTCCACCTGTTCCAATGCTTGATAACTCTTTTTCCATGAAAAAATTTTTCCCAATGTCCAACCTCAACCTCATTTGGTGCAGCTTGAAGCCAATTCTTGTCCTATCACTGGTTGCCTGGAAGAAGACACCAACCCCACCTGGCCACAGCCTCTTTCAGGGAGGTGTAGGGAGTGGTAAGGTCACCCCTGAGCCTCCTTTTCCCCAGATTAAACACCCCCAGCTCCCTCAGCTGCTCCTCACAGCCCTGGTGCTGCAGACCCTTCCCCACTCCCCTGCCCTTCTCTGCACTCCCTGCAGCCCCTCAGTGCCTTTCCTGCACTGAGGGCCCAGCCCTGCACACAGCACTCGAGCTGTGGCCTCAGCAGTGCCCAGCACAGGGGACAATCCCTGCCCTGGCCCTGCTGGCCACACCACTGCTGATCCAGGCCAGGATGCCCTTGGCCTTCTTGGCCACCTGGGCACAGCCTGGCTCATGTCCAGCTGCTGGCACAGCACCCCCAGGGCCTTTCCAGCCCCTCTGTCCCAGCCTGTGGCCCTGCCTGGGGCTGTTGTGACCCAAGGGCAGGACCTGGCCCTGGGCCTTGTTGAACCTCACCCCATTGGCCTCAGCCATGATCCAGCCTGTGCAGATCCCTCTGCAGAGCCCTCCTGCCCTCCAGCAGGTCAGCACTGCCACCCAGCTTTGGTGTCACCTGCAAATTCACTATCAATGCTGTATAATAAAGTGACTAGTTACAGAATAACTCTGTTCTATCTACACAAAGTATCCATTAATTTATAAATTGCTGTAAGCCCTTTCCTAGTTTTATTCCTATAAAGAATAAAGTGCAATAAAGTGTTGCTCTTGGAACTCATTTGAAAGTCATCACTTACTGAACATCTTCAGGCTCCATTTAATGTCTTTGTCATTACTGTTCAGCATCTCCACAATTAAACACCACCACATCTTACCAATGGTTTATCTTTTGCACGACACAACAGACTTGAAAGCACGATGTTTCAAAATTCTCAATTGAATCTACACAAACCGAGGTATTCCGTTCCATCTGTGGTTACAACAAATGTGTATCCCAAAAGATTGGTTATTTATACTTACCACTAAGTCACGGTCTTGAAGCAAGTTACGAATTGCTTCATATAAAACAGGTCTCAAGTCTGATTTGAATTTTACAGAAATCCACTGTCCAATCAGCCATATTACTCGTCGGCGTATTGGTTTATACCTTTAAAAGTAGGAGGAAAAAAATTGCACTCATTAACTTACTACAGTAGTTGTTATATAATACTTTGATGAAGAAGAAAGCCAAGAATAATGATAAAAATGTTACTGGCCCCCAAAATTAAAAGATTTAGTTTGTCAAGATCGACTTCAATGCAAAAACTTTTTCCATTAAAATTCTTCACAAGAAGGCTCAGGAAAAACCAGCTTAGCCTGAAAAAGATAACCCTAAATGACTGAATCCTGAATGTCTCCCTAGAGATACAGTTCATTCTGCACGCAGCACACCGATTTAAAAAATAAAAATAAATGTTACATTTATTTGTGCCGTCATGGTATCTATTGTTTTCATTATAGTTCGCAGCAATTCCCTTGACATTCTGTTCATGCTCAAAAATTTTAAGTCAAATACAATTTAAAAACGCAAACTTAAGGACTGTACTGCAGCAACTGTCAGAGTAGTTCACTTCATCAGTCTAGAAGTGTTCTAAAACAGACATTACCTAATCTTGCATTAGTGCCATGACAAGGGTACAAATCAAACAGCTTTAGAGTCCATGGGAAGAACAAACCAGAACAATGATTGAGAAAAGCATTTGACAGAGCTGCTATTTTTCTCCACTGATCAAAAAACGCAGATTTATGTTTCATTTATAGATGTATAAAGAGATGAACCATAATTAGAGAATTTTAACTAACATATTGTGATCATAAATATTTTTTGTTTGATGAATTACTGCCTTGTAAGCCATCAAGAAGCCATTTAAACTGAAGTTATTGAGGTTTCTGTACATTTAATAAGTATGTTTTGTTAAACATTCCCATAATGATAAGATTATAAACACAGAGAACATGAAAGTTGTGGAAATTGCACATATAAAGCAATTCATTAGACTGGAACACAAATCTAATGAGGAATAACAGTTCAGTGTTGCTCTACGTTTATGGAGTGGCAGTGAAGCATGAATAATGCTGAAGCATGACTTACACAAAACACTGCCTTATTAATGTGCCCTTTCATTTGTTCAAGAAGCTGTGAAGATACAACTTTTTCTACTCTTGGGAGGCCTGTATCTGACACTTACACTGGTAAACATCAGAGTATTTAAAAAACTAAGTGATTTTCTTGAAATTCGAGTTGGGTGATTTTCAAACCATTATCACATGAAGAAAAGTTTTAAATGATGTAATGTAAGTACACAACTGTCTGTTGAAAGCACAGATTTTCAGGTCTGGTGGTATCTATTATTCAATACATACATTCTGTCTCTGCATCTCCATATTACTTCTCTCCCTTTGCATGGTAGAGAAAATATAGCATGTTATTGAGATTTTTTGGGGTAGGTGCATGTTGGGGTTTTGTCTGGGTTGAGGTTTTTTGTTCGTTTTTTTTAATACTGAAGGTGTTTCCACCTTTCTCATAGGAGGCTATTTTACATTCACTGCTTCTGGGAAAAGCTCACCTCAGAAGATTAGCTTTTAAAAAAAGAGCATGCAGTGACTGAGCATATGTCCACCACTGAGCCTGGTGGACCTAAATCTCACATGGGAAGGGTGACCATATCCTAAATTAAGGCAACCTCTGCTGCGTCAGTCATAGCAAAGTACCCTTAAGCAGTCTGGACTGCATGAGATGTTCAAGTCAAAAGTACTTTACTTTTTTTCTCAGCAGGAAATGTTGCTTTACCAATGAGTTATTGCAAAAGAAAAGAAGTATTCAGTAAACTACTTTCATATTATGGAAAAGCTTCTCATTAATCAGTACAAAACTAAGCATCATGGCAAGTGATAAATTGGCAATGCACTATTTCTAGAAGTCTTTTGGAACTTTTTTTATTAATTCCATATTTCTTCTATTGCTATGGTCATGGTTGATGGGTTTACTACCAATAGGTAATGAAATCTTCAGAGAAACAGAGAAAACAGAACACTGCAAACTCCACGCTCACTGCTGACAACACAGTTCTGAGCAAGCATAGTAGTCAGCATGGGACATTCTGTGGGACAGCAGAGGACACCCTCCAACCCACTTTATCTGAACTGCTCATGTATTCCCACAGCTGCTGTTAAAGCAGTTCTCCATTCCAGCCACTAACACTGCCTTCCCTTATAGCCATGGTGGTCTCCAATGATGAAGGCACTAGAAGCAGTTCAACTAGACAGGGCTTCAAAATTCCAAACAAATTCTACTGCAAGCTTCTGTCTCCACAGGAATTTCATCCCAGAGCAACAAAAATGCCAAACAAATGGTTAGATCAGGTCTCTTCCTGAATAATACGACTGTTAACAACACAAGTTTGTCAGTTTTACTTATACTATATGGGTGAAGAGCATAAAAATGCCATAGCTGCAATGTGCTGCAAAGATTATGGCAGCTTTCTTTAGAGACTGCTGCTGGTGGAGCACAACAGCAAATAAACAAGATCTCCCATTTTTTGCCTGCTCTTCTGACATTTAGCCTAATTATTAAAGTAAATAGTAAGAGAACTCTTAGTTGAAAAAAAGGCTAACAAGAAGAAGAATAAAAACATTAGGAGACAGCAGGTAAACAACCGTGGTAATCCTTCTTCAACACTAACATAAGCTTATACATCTGAAAATAAGTCATTTTTTCAAAGTTCATTGTAGTGGAAAGCAGCATTTTAATATTTTAAGTTCCACTCTACAGGAAACTGAACTCTCTTTGTAAATAGAGCATTTGGAAATAAAAGACCTGACTAGCGACCCATTATGAAAAATAGTTTACCATTTATAGTAGGTCCTAAGGGTATAAGGAAACAAATTAGTTCATGTTTCCCATAAATACTGCCACTGGTAAGATGAATTGCAAATGTAGAAGAAAAACATACTAACAAGTCTTTAAAGGACACTCGGGTTACTGCTAATGACTGTGTCAAGAAAAATAGGACATACTTATTTAGAATCAACTGCTGATTTGAACTTGTCTGATAAGGATTAGCCTGCACAACAGCAGTCACTGTCCTTCCCCTGGGGAACGAGTGAGCTTGAGGGAAAGGGAGGAACAGTGTCTTCCAGATAGTTATGAAGAGAGACAGCTCAGTCTGTACTGAGATGCAAAGATGATCCTTAAAAATACCCCATGACATCCACTTAGCAATAGGAGGTGCTCGTGTGAAGGCCATCCATGTGAGGGGGACCTTGGTGAGAAGGGAACACCACAGCAGATGGACTGCATAAAACTCTTCGTGTAGAACAAGCTGCAATTATTCACACTTAACAACACAACCCAAACCTTTATTTCCCCTCTTTATTGCAGCAAAATGCACTGAACAGAATTACAGAGGGCTTGCATTTAAACTTAAAGAGAAGAACAAATCACTATCTTGGCTAAACTAGTTTTACAGGGACGATTTCCACAGATTTCAGTTTCTTTTTTGGATTTCAGGACTTTGCTGCCTAGAGCAAAAGGTCTCTGGAGACCTAAATATCTTTTTAAACAAGCAAAGGTGGTTATCCTGAGAACATTGAGTCAGTTCTAATATATGCAAGAAGACAGACAACGCACTTCTACAGAACCATGGAAATATTCACTATACAGTGATTTACACATGAATTGTCAAGAACACTGTCACTTCTGTGCCTGCTATCAGTTACCTGTATGCATTTCATACTTCTCATTTAGTGGATATGTTTCAAGGTTGAGTATTTTCAATTCAGTGATTATTAGGCATTATATCTTATCAGATTTGCATCAACAGTTTGTATTTAAATGATGAAGGCATAACAAACCAAAGTGTTTACCTGTCATGAGAAACCTGTAGTTCTGCTAATAGTTGATTTTTAAACCATTGATCAAAATCCACACTATCAAATAGTTCATAAGCAGCCAGTCCAACCGCATTATACACTGGGGAAAAACAATAGTTATGCTTACTGTTTGCTTAAATGTTAATTTTTAATACTAAATAATCGGATTAATTTAATATTCAAGTCACATTTTGGTAACCTGAACATAATAAAGAAAAAACTAAAGCATACCTTTCTTCACAAAGTTTTATCAGATCATAGTGAAAGGAACTCTCGTGGAAATTATTAGTAAAAGAAAGACACTATAGGAGAAAGGTTAGATTCTTGAAAATAGCTAGAAGGCAAATGAACAATGAAGATCTTATTCTACCAAGGACGGTTCCAAAAGAAACAATTCTTTTCTTTTGCCATAAAAATCTCCTCACTTGTAAAATGGACAGAGTATCTCCATCAGAATACTGAAGGTCATTCACTTGGCACAGTAGAAAGAACAGGACAGTAAAGGAGATTGCTTGTTTCAGAAAAATGCCAAAAAGCAGTGTATTTTTACATAAACATTTTCAAAAGTGAAGGCCAACATCAATGAAAGGAGAATTAGAATTTAGGTCCCACTTTACAAATAACTTAAAATAAATTCTTGCCAATTCTTCATACAATTTTTAAGAAATAAAACACATACACTAAAGTGGCTCTGTTATTTCAAAGATAAAGTAAAACTTAATTTACCAGCATCTTTAATCAGTATTGCATTGGTATCTTCCACGTTGGTAGATCCTACAAGACAAAATTAAATAGAAAAGGGTCACTAAAACAAGGAATGCAAGCAACTTTGCACTTAATGCTTTAAGAAACACATGAATTAAGACTGCTTTCACTGCTTTTGCTCAATTTACAAGTTCAATTATTTCAGTTTTGATACTTTGTTCAGTGAATATATAAAAATCAAATCCCTGATTTCTGGCTTACTTCTTTGGATATGAGTATTTTTAATAGCAACATATACATAAGTCAGGCAGGTATTTTAAATGAACAGACTCAAAACCTGCAAATTGCAGACAACTGTCAACCACACAGTACCACATCCAAAAGAGTCCTAGACCTAGTTGCCTGATTTTCTTATGTATGCGGGCCTAAAAGTAAATATTTTCTGAAGTTTTAAGAATTAATGGATTCTTCATTCTTCAACAGTGAATCTCAATTTCAAAACATGAAGAGCAGAAGAAAACAGCTTTGGTCCCCAGGAAAATTTAGAAAGTACAGGTATACCTTTTAACACGGTAGTATTAACTCAAGTAATTTTTGGAAAACAAAACCACATTAACTGTAAATTCTTTTATAAGGAATCATTTACTACTCCCCATATTATGGTGCAACAGGCCATCCCAAAACCTACACACATGAAGTACCTTATGAACAGATTTTGTGAAGCCAGAAACCACTCTCAGAAAATAAGTATTTTCATCTGAATAGAACGTAATGATTCTTTCTGATAAGCCTGAATACAAAATATTGTAACTCAACGAAGACAACTGGGGGAAACAATCTGATGCTGAAATAATAGGGGAAAAAAAAAGCCATTCCTATTTATTGTCTTTCCTGCCATTAAAAAACTTGGTTTGGGGGCAAAGAATCCTGAAGTAAAACAAAGAAAATATGAATCACTCCTCAATCTATGAATAATTCAGTCATTATACAGAAAACCCATAAATTTTTAAAGTAATTATTCAGATTTGGAAGAATCTACACTCTCCAAAATGACAGCACAACCTAAACTTTTTGAAGTTTTTCTCCCCCAAGATTTTGGCACAGACATAGCATGAACTGCCTTGCAACATTTGAACCAGAAATTTCCAACTAAAAAGAATCCAAGGAATTAATTAAGCTTGTGGATCACTCCCAAGAAAGCCTGAAACATCATGGAATTACAAATGCTACAGTATTTGTCAACTAGCTAGAATAGTTACAATGAAAACCAGACTTCTATGACTCCCTCCTCCTAGATACACAATGTATTCTGTTACAGTAAGTTTAGAAATCATTTTTGAATATTAACATGTCCTTTCAAAAATACAAAGAGAATGCACTATATAGAATTAGATATTACAAGGTCAAATTGTTTAATAGTTGACAAGAGTATGTTATGAATGCAAACAATTCTACATTGTTTACTTCCCTGATTTTTTAAAGAACTTACCTTGCAGACTGTGAACCATTTCCAAAAGAACTGGAGTAAGAGTCTGATTATATTCATGAAAGATATCAATAAAAAGAACTTCTGTGCACGGCTGAAAAATTAAAAGATCTAGTTAGAATCTATTAAAATAAAGGCAATTAAAATACATTTTATGCTAAATTTGTAAGTGATGAATACCTCGCACTGAAGGTCACAATTTAAACCACAATATACAGTAACAAAATTCACATTGTAAGAAATACCACTCTTTTTACTATACATAGTGCCTAAACTCAGCACGGGTTTGAGGCTGCATCTGCACCAACCAGTTCTGTGGCAGAAGAACAATGAATCTGTGAAGTGAAGCAGCTGGTGCTGCCTAGCAGTGACCACACTGCAGGTTTGTCACAGGCTGTTTTTGTACTGGATAATTGGCTCCAGGTCAGGGACTTGGACTGAGCACCCTTTTACAACCAGGACATACTACATGCACCACACTGGGTTTTTCAGTTTTATAATAAAAGTAATCCAGCAACTGAACTTTGAGATCTCTCTGCAAAGCAAGCCACAGCAGTTACAACTGGGAGATACACTACAACAGCGTATTTCTGATCTGAGCTGATTTAACTAATATAGTAACTAATTATGAATATAATTAACTAATAAAGATGCATCTGGAACTTGCTACACTTGTCATGCCTACTAACAAAGTCGTATCTGGTCACATCAGTTATCAGTTTAAAAAGAGAGAACTTCTGGCTTTTACCAGATTCAACATAATTCAAATGCTGAAGCAAACTCCTTTTTCCCCCTCCTAAAATATGAAGTGCATAGATTCCCCTGTATTTCAGCAAGTTTGAACACTGAAAAAATAACAAAGTTAAACTTTACTAAATCTGAAGAAACATAAGGATTTTTTTTTCCAAATATTATCTGTCGCGGTTATAAAACTATCAAAAATTGCATTTAGGAATTTTTAATGCTTTTATTTCGAATTTAACACTTACTCTGAGACTGTACTTCCAGGAATCCCCTCCAGTCTCTTCTACAGCTATTATTTCACAAAGAAAAGAGAAAAGTATTATTTCAACTATGACACGAACAAAGTTTAGTGTTAGGGTAAGAGGATATCATAGACTACTGAAAAAACTTTTATTACAAAAAGAATGTCTAGGGGGAGTATTTGTCCATGTAAGACTGCAGGAAACAAAACGGCCAATATTGCAGCAGGCAATTTGTAGAGACAATGTGGATATGAAGCACTAATACAAATATCTAATTACACTACAACCAACTATATAGCATGTTTCTTACTGAAGCTTTCTGGATCCTCTTCCCACATGGTCAATTCCTCCTTTGTCAGCAGGAAATAGTGAGTGACTAATCTCCTACATATTTCCATTAGTGTTGGGTATGTGAAAAAAGCTGTCTTTATTTTATGTGCTTCAAGAGTTTCAACACTGCTGTCTGAAATAAAACATGAAGATTTCAGATTACAATTAAGTGGCTTAATGATCAAAGACTAGTCTAGTAAAATTAGAAGGAAGTCAATTAATAAAAAACTCTTCTGAGAAAAAAAGAAAAAATGTAGTTTCATGGCAGACTTTACCTGACTTTCAGTTGGTAAAACAGGTTTTTAAGCAAACTATTGTAATCTAGTAATCTAGTCTGTAATCAAGTAATCTATTCTGACATATACCAGTGCCAGTATATAAAACTTTTTTTCAAATTCATAGAGAATACTGTTTGTTATCTGGTCACTGCCACATGTAAAACTGATGTGAAAGGTTGAAGTGTTTTTTCAATTCACACATAAACAGCGTATGAAGTTTCAAAATGAAACACAGTGCTACAAAGAACAACATATGAACTCCTTTATATTCAACTGCATCTCCAATCCACTATGTTTCATTGTACTGGTATTAATTACAGAAAATACATCATTTTATCAAACATCTCATGGGAAAGATGCAACCAACTAGTTGATGAAAATAAACTCTGTACCTCAGTACTTTTTAGAATTAATTCAATGGAAATAAAAACAATCAAAGAAGAAAAGATATTTGTGCTACTTTTTGTATTCAAAATTGCTCTGGAATGTAATTATCTATATACATTAATACTTTAAAAGTTAAAATAACAATTACCAATACAGAGGCAGAACCATACATATTTCAATAAATATTAAATATAAATATTAAAACATTAATAAAGGAGTTTAACTGTTGAGACTAGTTAGCAAAATGTTTCTCAAGACAAAAAATATTTTAGTAAATGGCAGCAGTACCTTCAATATTTTTGGATGGCTTGTATGCATAATTTTTTACAATCATCTTAATGAGATTCATGCACTGTACAATAAACTGCTCAAATACAACTCCTTCACCAGCTTCTGTGAAAACATAGCTTACAGAGAACTCCAGTGATCTCTGAATCAAAGCAGTGAATGAGAAAGGATGTTGATCCAGGAAGTCCAAAAGCTTAAAAAAAAGGAAGTAGAAAAAAAATCAAAACACTTTTAGTGAAGTCTTATTAAATGCTTTAGTAAACCAGTTATTAAAACCCGATGCAAGTTTATACAAAATTACAGAAAACTCAGCATGGACAGAAAATTAGGAAGAGATCATTTGTTAATGAAGCATTATTCTTGATTTCAGTTCAAAATTACTTTTCTTTTTTTACGTATGAAGAACAATATCCATTTTCAAGTGGACCAGCTTATTAATAGTCAATAAAATATATCAGCCATAGTTCAAAGTGTGAGAATTTCAGCAGATAATTCACACCTATTAGAATCAGTGCAAGCAAAAGAGCTATGAGGGATATATAAATTTCCCCCCAACACCACTGCAGTACACACTCCTCCTCAACTTAGCTTTCCCAATTACTGATCTAAAATAAACTGGTGGATTCCTTTTATCTCTTTTAATACTGCAAAAATGCCTAAACCTCTTGCATGTGAATTTCTATAGGTGTTAGATTACCTATTAATCAAGTTAACTTCCTCTTCAGGTCTGTGAAAAAAGATGCACATTTGCAATCTAAGTACTATGATGAAGATCAAAAATAATGTGTCAGAGTATTCTCAGCTCAATTCTGGTGAAGCTGATAGGTGCCTTTTACATCTGATAACTAGGCTGAATATTTAAAATAGCCTCCAGATAAAATCTGAAAACAATGGGAACTCTGTAGGTTTTGCAACTTTAAAAAAAAAAAAAAAAGAACAAAACCAAAAAAACCAAAAAACCGAGTGTCTGTGTTAAAATTATCTTCAACACAATATGCATTTAACATTTACACAGAATCAGCTGACAAGTCCAAGAGTATCACACAATACAAGCCTCAAGGGGCAAGAGTATATGCTGTTCATTTTCTTTTGATTAATTAGTGTGGCCAGTAATTCCACAGAACTAACAAAGCCTTAGAAACAGCGATCTAACCAGCTATAAAAGATAGCATAAAAAGCCTGGCTTTTCTTTACTCCTTAATACCATTACCACTGTTTTACCAGTGCTTCCAGAACTCTTCCTCAAACAAATCCTAGCTAAATAATTTACTTATGGAACGCACTTAATTTTGTGTGAGCTAAGAAAATGTATTCTTTGCTGCTACAATTTACATCAGCACAAGTAAACAGACACTCTTTTCCTCAAAAATACATCTCATAACAAGAAAGTTTTAAGTTGCAGTGCCTTCACTTGTTTGACAAGTCTAAAACAGATTCACTTTAAGGCACACACGTGTCTGGATGGGGACTGCTCCTCCAGAACTATAAACTATACAGTAACTGAAAAAAAATTCTACTTACCACTTTAGTGAACAGAATTATGGTCTTTTCTAGACGATCTCTGCATATGCTTTCTGCTCTTACACTTCTACCTAGTAAATCAGACATTTCATGACTATCATTTTTTAGACTTTCATCTTCTTTCTGGATAGCAAAGTTCTAAATAATTAACACTGGAGAAGAACTTGTTTTTACTGTAAAAATTATTTTAAGAGATTGAGTTGAGCCTGAAAAAAGCTCTAGAGCAAAATAAATTCCAAGTCAAATTCAAGGTAATGAGTACTGGGATTAACAAACCTTAAAGAGTTTCTCTCAACTGTAGTGAAATTCACTGCACTTGACCAGTCTACAATAATTGTGACATCATTACAGAAAATTCAGTGATAAAAGGCAGTGAAAACTATGCAAGCAAAAACTAGTATGGACAGAAATAATGATGCATTGAAAATATAAAGATGTCATTTAATAGAACTATTACCACACACTATTATGTGCTTTTTTAGAAACTCCAGCTTGAAGACTAGTTTATTATGGGCATTAGAAAACATTCTGAGTTAGGGAAAAAAGCAGACAAAACTTTTATTAAAAAAAAAGAAAAACCAGAAAGGACCATATTGAAGGCATACAGGCAGAAACATGATACATAAATGTAAACAATAATCCTGCTTTTGCAAAACAATTTACTGATTAGAAAAGTGGAAATGGGAAGGTTCAGCTCAGTTCTTGTCTTAGAACAAAAACCCTAAAGTCCTCTCATTCTAAGGGACTACAATAACCACCAAACTTCAGTATGGAATGGTCTTCAATTCCTTCTATTAAACTCTGCATCTTTCTTGTCAAAAATTAAAGAAGAGCCAGAAGGAGCCTGAGTGTAGTATAGTGGAAGTTTCCGTCTCTTCTAAAGATGAGGCTCAAAGCCCAAATCAGCCCTCTTCCTAAAATACAGGCTCCTGAATCCAGGAACTTCATCAAAATATCAAAATTACATATAACTTCTTTTTTTAAAAATCTTCCTATTCAGTTTATCTACTCTTGTAAAAAATGTTGAAATATGACACCAAATACAATTGTGGTGTGATTTTACTCTGTTAATACAAAAAGACACTTTTACTGAATTCTTCCTTGATAGTTTCAGTAGCATTTAAAGAAATAGTTTTGACAAGGTACAAAAATACCTTGCACCTAAAGGATCATAGCTGATACACTAGCTTGCATATTTTCATGCAGCTTCTAATGTTTAACAATGAATACAAAGAAAAATACTCAGATACTTACTACACTGCAGAAACTGTTTCAGCCGTTCAAATACAGCATGTAGAAAACCCTGAAAAACAAACATGCCTTTGAAAGACAGAGCTTATTCTGCACTGTATTGTGACAACAAATTATGTCTAGACTGAAGTCATGCGTTACCAGCTCAGACACGACCTCGTAACTTTTAACTGAACTCTTTGATTATTTTGAGCAATTTCCTCAAGAAATTAACAATTAGCTAGCAAGCAGACTGCACAGATGATATGGTTATCCAGTTCTACCCTGTTCTCAACTTCCTAGTGTAGGTCACAGGTATTCAATTCCTCCAGCAAAGCAGGCAGCACTGGAGGTTAAGGAAGGTGCTTGGGTGTCTTTGTCTGATGCTACCCTCTCCAGAGGCTGCAGACCATAGACTTTTATCTCAATCAAACAAATGTGACAAGACAAGCATGGCATCACATTGAAATGCTTTTAGCTGGAGGGAGGAGAGCACATGTAAGACATCTTTCAGTATGCAGCATCACCATCATATATGGTGCATACATTGAAAAAGGTGTCTTTTCTTTTCTTGAACATGAGGCCTTTAGCGTCATAGTGTCTAGAATCCATCTAGGATTTGAGAGTTCTTGACTGATGGGAGGACAACTTTGAGATAATGTTGCTTGATCTTCCTTTGCATAATACAAATGTGTGCCTTTCAACAATTTCCAAAGACAGCTCTAATAACACTAATCACAAAAGATCACTAATCTAAAACTAGAAATGCACTTACCATCACCTCTGCATTCCAATGAGGTTCTACAAAGCCATGAACCGTTAGTTTCCGAAGCACTAGGAAAAAAGTTGTTTAGCTTGTTTAGCTATTCATTAGATCTTGTTTCAACAAATTTCAGAACACAAGTACAATTTCACTTGCCACGCCTTTCTTTCAACTCAACACTTTAAAAAATAAACATCATTTTAGGTCCCAGATGCCTCATCCACACCCAGCATTCACCTTATTGAAATTACTTTAAAATACATCTCTTGTAAAATAATGAAGAGAACTCCAAGAATTACTCAATCAGGAAGAATTCTGCCAAAACTCTATACAACTCCTGAAAGATCCCTCAGTAGGAAAAGGGCCAAGGATAGTCAAGTAAGGCCCATAAGCCACTTGCAAATTCTCTCAGGCTTATCACTG
Organism: Cisticola juncidis; assembly: GCA_013400215.1. Taxonomy (NCBI): domain Eukaryota; kingdom Metazoa; phylum Chordata; class Aves; order Passeriformes; family Cisticolidae; genus Cisticola; species Cisticola juncidis. The sequence goes on along the minus strand of VXBR01000461.1, from coordinate 851,773 downwards.
CCAGTAATCCAGAAAAGTTGCACACTGCATCTTCTGAAACAATTCAGGACATGTATTATCTACATTGCAAGCATTGCATACAAAAATTTCAGTTGTTCGAAGCAGCAAAGTAGTCAGGATATGCATTTACTCCACTCACAAACCTTTAAGCATCAACCTAGAACATTAACTGCTAAGGTTAGCTTTTCACTGGACACAGGGTGAACTTAATGGAATAAAAATTGTAGCTCAGCTTCCTCAAATAAGTGCTAAAAACATGCAAGTCTCAATTACAACACATGTAAGAAAACATCCTGTTATGCCACTCCCTTCCCAACCTTCTTACAATATGCACAGTGAAATGAACAGTTCTCACATACTGGGAAACAAGACTACTCTCTCTCCCCCTTCTGCATGAGCAATCCTCCTTCTGCTTTACTAACACTACAGGTAAAATAAACCAAGTTTCTTTTCCCCATTCCCAATGGGCATGGCTTTGCTAGAGAATGGGAACTATTTACCAAAGAGGTTCTACACATTCCCTGTGAAGAAAGTTATTTGATTCCCTACCCTTAACATCATTCTATGTCATTACCTTTCAACGACAACAAGGTCCTTTCAAGTGAATTTGCAGCAGCAGCTTCATCCCCTGTACAAATCTGCTGCAGGAATGTATCTGTATGATGATTCCACAAGGAACAGGTAAAGCTATAAATACTTGATGTGAGCTAGAAAAGGAAGATCAAGAATATAATTTGTTTCCTGAATTTTGCTATACCATAATAAATCCCTAATTTTTCAAGACTGGTTTAGACTCTTAAAATCTTTAAAAAAAAATTAATCCAGCTTCTTATATCACAGACCACAATGTTTAATTTGCTTCACTGTTGTAATGAATTGCATGAATCTGAATATATTTTCCAGAAAAATACCTTGCCTTTATTTGAAGATGTTAGTACAGACTCACTGGTTTCCCTGACTAGTTGGAACTATGACTCCCACTTTAAAGAAAACTATTCAAGGCTCTTTTCTTACCCACTTTTCAGTAAACATAGCTGCTGGTGTATAACATGGTATGACACTTCAAGAAATTATCAGCTTTCCTCATCACCTCTTCTCCCACAAAGACAAGCTGTACATCTTACAGTTAAATTAATGTCTGAATCAGCTTACTCAGGGACACACTTAGCTGTTAAAGACGCAGTAGTCTTGAACAATGCCTACTCCAAAACTAACTTAACTTTGTTGATAGCTACAAACACTGACTTTTTCTCTCAGTTTTTTTAAAACACAGAATGGCAAATAGTTTCTAATCAGGTAGAACTGAAGAAATCTCAAACTTAATTCACATTACAGTTCACACACAGTGCTTAACTGATAAAGATATCTGAATTACAAACAGAAGATAAAAAAGTTTTCTCTCAGTTATGGTAGCAGTTGACAGCCTCACCTGGTATCAGTGGGGTCAAAAGCACATGACTTGTTTATTTAGTTGCCTTGACTGAGTAAAGGTTGTTAAAGGTCTTATTTACAAGTCAGTCTTCAATGCCTCAGACCCTTGATGGTCAAAATTTCATTTTATTGATTACATAGATAGAAATTTCTACATAGATAAAAAGGTAAACCTCCATAAACAGTCTTCATTTTTAGTGCTCACTCTTTCCTTTAAAATTCGGGAATAAATGAAAATTTCAAAAATTCAAGAGTAACATGCTTGGAAAAAATATCTATCTCAGTAAATTCATTTAACTGTACCACACTGTTGGCCAGCTCCAAATGGGTTTGGAGATGATGGCCTACAGCCAAAGTTACATCTGTGCTCTAATCAGTGGATTCTTACAGTGGAGAATGCAACCTGAATGACAAGAGATTTGGCATTTGCATTCACATCTTGCCTTTTGATTAAACTGAGGATATGATCTGAAAACACCTCAAACACATTCCTGCTGATGACAAAAAATTAAAACATGGTAGTATGGAAGTCTAAACCCCAGTATTTCTTAAAGACCATACTGACTTGAGAGTTGAGAACACACTTCTAAAAAAGTTCCATAAATTCCTAGAAAAGCAAGATCATGTACACCATAAGGCTGACATACAGATACTGCTCTGTAGATGAAGCTCTGCTTCTTTACACAAATTAAGAAAACATTCAAGCTGTATGCAAAACTAATAAAGATCTCAAACATCTCCCCCAGAAACTGACTTCCAGTTATTCCACAGTATCCAGCTACCAACAACATCAGAGCATTTCTCTTCCAAGGGCAGACATTAAAGTCCACAGAATGCCATTAATGCCCTGCCAGATGAACTAAGGAAGAAGCAAGCATGAACAATACAGTTTGCATGCCCCACAATACACAATCCCATTACTTACATCGTAGAAAAGCTTCCTATCTGCAGCAAGCCGCTTGGACGCCAGGGTCTTTGTAACATGGTAAAACGTCAGCAGTGCCCTGTGTTGCTGAAGATCATCCTGCACCTTCACAGATTCCACAAGAGTGGGTATAAGTTCTGGCCATTGCCTGGGGCAGTCCACTCTGGCAACTTTAGCAATCAGTACAGAGATCTGAGTTGCTATCTGCAAAAAACCACAGACACCACTAAGTCAAAGGGCATTTAGGAAACAAATAATGACAAGATCCACAGCCAAACAAAACCTGAACCAACAAAGACTAATATGGATTAGTAGATTTTTGTGTGCTTCTTCTCAAGCTGTTTTTAACAAATGTGGACAAAAAGCATTCTATTTTATGTTTGTAGTATGTATTTACATAAAATACTGAACTTAATACCTTGTTTAAATTTTACATGAAGACCAGTAACTATATTTATTCTAGAAATCACATAAATGAAGAAACAAATATATGGGAACCACTTTTTACTTACTGATCCTTTCTATCACTTTCTGTGACCTTACACTGCTGAGTACATATTACCCTTAGTTCTGTTCCACCTGACTTTTAGACAGAGCCATCTAGCCTCAGGCATGCACATGTGTAAGCCCAAGCCCCATCCCAGTAACTGGAACTGAGACTCTCTCTTGCTCCAGTGCTCAGAACCACGGGCCAGGGGCACCTGCACCACTGATACCATCTGACTCTGGCTGCTGGGCCCAAATCCTGCTCACACCAGTCATGCCAGCAGTGGAGCCTGGTCCTTGCAGCACACACACAGGATGGACAGAGTGAGATCACACAGCAAGGTGAGTGAGGGATACAATCAGAACACAGGACAGGCAGGGCCATCAGGCACAGGTTTGTTTAGACATGGCTACAGACAAGCCATGACTGGCCCTTCTTGTGCTCTCTTTCTGTCTATTCCACATTTGGCTGCTGTGCAACTTCCTTCCCCTAAACATTCCTGGACATCTTTTGTGTGGCCCCTCAAAACCCAACCTCAAACATCCAAAAGTTGTACATTCTTGTTTTCTCTGTTCTTATCCCATTTTGATTGAAAAGGTCCTTGACTGGATTAGTGAAGCAGACACTCTCTCCATTAACACACTACAACAACCACAATTCCAGCCTGGGGAAGAAGACATCTTCTGAGTCTACCAGAAGGAATCCAAGCAATGTACAGGCCTAAGAAAGATAGAGCTATGCCCTTCTCCTTCTTTACTACTTCCTGAGCTGTTCCATCTGGAGTCTGACAACCCCACCAAGTTTTCTGCAATATTTATTCCTCTACCATGCTGCTTAGTGAGAACAATTGCTTCAGGAAAATGATGCCAACAGTCACAAGGAGGAGCTGGGTGTCCTACCCAACACCAGAACAACTGGAGAGCAGGAGGAGCAAATAAATTCTTCTCCCTGTGTGATACACAGGCAACCTCCCAGGAAGGCCAAAAGCACTTTTATCTTGAGGACTGGCTTTTTAAATGGAGAGAAAGAAGAAAAATAATTTGCTGTCATACACTTAAAGAAGTACTTTGTTCTACTGTTCCATCCATATGCTAAGTATCTTCAGAGGGCAAGAAAATTATGCTCTCAGCAGATGGTATGTTCTCTTTTTTCTCTCCACCTCCACTGAAAGTCAAGCTGTATCATCACATCTCCATACTATGCCTATTTCTATTTTGTGTTGCTTTTCTTTCTATACAAGAGTCACAATTTTTTCTGCCCTCACTGATGCAAAAAGCACAAGCAGATAGCAACTGCATTATGAACTATCTGTGCCTGGAAAAGTGCAGTTATCAGGAACACAGGATATCAAAACTCAGACATATCAAGCAGGCTGGGAACTAAACAAAAGATTCCTCTGAAAGGACACCTCAGGATACCTACAACACAGGTTGGGAAACAAGGGGAAAGAAAGGATATGGACTCTGTAAGCATATTTCAGTATTGCACATCATTGTTCGGGCAATTATTTAGACTGCTGCCTTAAAAACAAACAAATGTCTCCACATCCTAAAAAAATGACATCCCCAAAAATGTCATAACAGACATAAGGACACATAAATCAAAACATGAAGCCACTAGCCTTTAAAATGTCAGTAAAAAAGGTTCCAATCTCAATTGCAACTACAGCCAGAGAGCTCCAGCACTGTTCATCAGCAGTGGCATTTTTAACTACAAAACATGCTATGCTATCATCTTAGCAGGCAACCTGATGAAATATTAATGAGTGTATGGAAAAAGGATTGATAAAAAGTTGTAATGGTTTTACAAACAACATAGTTAATACTAGAGTTTTATAATTAATTCGCCTATTTATACGTGCAAAAAACATACAAACTCCAAAATAAACATTTGATAAATTATATGCTACCTAGTAGATGCAAAAATGACACACACCATGGTTCACACACATACTTCATATATCTTTTTGGTTAAAATACAGAAACAAGTAATATTTGGTCATATTGTTCACATTGAAACTATACCTCCAGAACAAATTTTAAAATACTTTATATGCTTTTTTAAAAATTGCATTTGCAATGAAAATGTTTAACTCTAGTCAAAATTGTCATTTCACAATGGGCTTCTACAAAGACTAAATCAGACTAATTTTGATAAATTGCCCTAATCCAAGAAATTACATTAATCCTGCCAAGAAATCCCAAAAAGTTACAACTCAACTGTCTGCAGAACAGAAGTTTATTTCCAATACCTTTTCTTTTTAATTTTTACCTTATGCCTATCATTTCTGTATTTCCTTGACAAAGTTATTTAAGTTCTAGCTCAAAATATTAGCAAATACTACCTTACAGAATCTTATACTTACATGATAAAGAAGTTAGCAGCAGTAAGACTGATTCATCTAGTATGGACATATTCTGTGCCCCTAATGTTAGTTCTATATTCAATGCAAGAATGAATTCTTATTCTGATCAAAATCACAGCTTACAATTAGTCACTTTATGTAAAAAAAGATACTATCACACTGAAGCTTTATTAAACTTACTTAAATTCACTAATACTGTAACAAGACATGTGACAGCAATACTGCTTAGGTGGGTTTATGCAGCAGCAATCTCAACAGCTCACTCCTGCCATGCTATGGCCACACTGGGAGTCAGGTGAGAGAACAGACACAGCTGAAAAAACCAAAAATCACTCAAGGAAAGGTTATTTTTGAGCTACATCCATTCCCTGAACCATTTCACCAAATGTTTGCATGAACAGCAAGGGACAACAAAATGCCACTACAAGACCAAAAGAAACAAACCACAGAAACAAAACATGTTGTTTCCATCCAAAGTGTTTCTATAATTTCAATGAATTATGAACCATGGTAGAAGATCTCACTTCAAGATCTGTCTGAAAAGCAGTATGTAAACTGCAACTTTACAATTATAATGAAATACTTTGTAAAGAAAGAAACCAAGCTATCTATCAATACAAGCATTTCTTGGGAGAGTAATAACCAATCATTACTAACCTGATTCACTGGCTCATTAAAGTTGGTGATAAGTCCAGCACGCAAGGTAGTTTTTTCTTCTTCAGAAAGAGCACTGCCAGGATATATCCGTAAGAGTATTATTTATTTTCAATTAAAAAACTACTATCAATTTATATGTAACTATGAAAAACACCATCAAAACTAACATCCTTTGTTCTTTCATTATTTCAAGTATCTTTAAAAAGAGAGAGAACAGTGAAAAAAATACTTATAAAGCATTTTAGTCTCACGTTTTGAGACCTGAAGTGACCTTTTTAAAGATAAATGGCAGAAGACAGTTGACAGAATAAGATACACAGATACATACTGGAAAAATGCAAAACTATGCAAAATACAAATGGACAATTGTTACACAGTTATTACTGGCAGAAATAAGTATTTGAACATGAATTTGCCCATGTATACTAATGGACAGTGGCCAAAAAGTGTCCAGAATATGGCAATCATCATATTAGATGAAAGCTCTTTTTGTAAAAGCAGAGAGTCTTTTCTATTATAAATCCTTTTCTATAAGCAAGTAATATATTTACACTTAAAAATACAGATCCTTTAAAAATTATACCTTTGTGTGAAAAGTATGTTGATAGATTCTCCATAAAATGCAAAGGAAAATACTAAGAAGGGCAAATTCTAAGCCATAAAGGTTAATTTTTGTTCAAGTGTTACACTGTGGTATCTTAACACTATTTTTAAGTGACCTCTATCACTTTAAGACTACAAGTTACAGTATGATATCACTTCTGTATTACTTCAGACTTTATATGATTCATGCAATTTTCTTAAAATTTCTAGTCAGGAAACACAACACACTGCTTTAAAAAAAGTTTTGCTGATATTTATAGATTATAAAAGGGGAAAGAGAAAACCAAACCAAACCAAAAACTCTAACACATTTTCATTTACTGATAGCACCTAGAAATCTGTTCTTTTGCATAAAAAGCCTGTAAGTTATCACCCAAGACCGTTCAGATGAAATTTTCACCTAACATTGCAATGACTTGGAAGTATGCATGCAAACATCACATTTCAGTGAAGACTAGTGGCTGGAAATTAAGAAGATTAAACACACCAACACAACCACTTCCTCTTGTCTGACCTCAGGCACAGGTATTAACCAGTTAGTTTTATATACTGAGGTTTAAAATGATGTCTAAAGCTCCCTAAAGCATAGGTTTTACACTAATTTAGACAAATACTAACTATTCATATAAAAAACAATAGAGGCAGGAACTGCCACAAGAACAAACATCTGCAAAAATATTCTAGTTTTCACTTGTCTTCACTCCTGCACAAAACACAAGTACTCACCATTTCCTAGATTAAAGACTTATCATTTGAAGCATAGTTCAAAAGAGAGGCAATTCATTGTTTCACTGGTGACTCAAAACTGTACACTAAGTCTTTTTCTTTGAGTTAGTTATAGCATTCAGGAACCATCATTTCATATTTTTTAAATCAAGACATAGGCTTTAAGATTTTTTCTGCATAAAAGTCCATTAAGCCTAAAAACATTTTGGTGAAAATTTTACAGAGATTGTTGTAACAGTAAAAGCTTTTAAATTTAACTATTTAATTTATTAATCTAAAGCCACGAGATTACATTGCAGGAAAATAAATTTTTTTTGGTTTTTCTTTTATAATATAAATATGTAGGATGTAATTTCCATACATACAGGTGGCCTCTAAGTGGTTTCTAAAACTTAAAAGCTCTAATTAATAAAATTTAAAAATCTATTCTCAGTTACATGCAGATTGTACAATCCTTCACTGCCAGAGACAATAGAAAGCACCTAAAATCTGGTTTATATAAAAAGAACACCTGTTTTACTATATTATTTAATTTACTTTGTTTGTGGCCTCACCAGACCCCCTGGCCTTATACTCTTTCTCATAATTATATTAAACTTTTCATATGCACAGTCTAAGAGCAGCAAGAATCCAGTTCATTATTCACTGCAAATAAAAACGCTGTAATTAAGCTTTTGCCATTGCCGACAAAAAAAAGAAACAGATCCATGAGGACAAACGCCTCAAATACACAAGCTTATGATAAGCAAAACTGGGGAACAGAAATAAAAAAATAAAAACCTAAGAACTCAGTGCCGATGCGAGTGCTGTGTGACAGAGCCCCCAAGGGCTTGCCCTCGGTGGGTGCAGGAATTCACCGCTGGAGCGGCACGAGTGACACCTGCCGGAGAGCAGGGACACAGGACAGCCTCAGCCCCTGAGGGACAGACACAGACCTGCACCACTGCCCCAGCCTCCCTCAGAGCCTTCCCAGAAAGACAATTCCTCAATTCCATCGATAAAAGCTACAGGCAGGTGAGAGGTTAGGAAGAATGTGCCTCACTGAGCCAGCTATTTCTCTTCAGCATTGAATTATACATGCCCCAAAATAAAAACAGCTTCATCTACTCATGAACTTCTACCTCCTATGCTATAGTTGTTCACAGTTTGCAAATGCAACACTACTTTGATCTTTCTCCGTGGTATGGAGAGATATACATACAAACACTAAAAATATTATTTTGGAGCTTTTTTTAAAAAAAGTCTGGTATTTTGGATTTGGATTTCTGATTAACAAGGAGTTCAAGTTCACACAAGTAAAAACATATTTGAAAAGTATTCTTAGAGTTGCTAATATGGTAGTCAAATAAGAGAACAAAGTCCAAAAGAGACAGGATACAAAAGTAATTGTCTGTAAAATCAAAAACATGTTCAACTCTTGAGTTCAAGACAAGCTATTTCTTAAGAAAATAAAAATGCGTACAGAATCATTCTGTAAGACCAGCTTTTGAGGAGGCTGACAAAAAATTTTTTAGAAAAGAGGCCATATTATGCCTGAAAAGAAGCTATGACAACTCTAGGCTCTTTGCCACAGCTATATGAAAAGCTGCCTGAAAAAGCAGGAGGGAGGAAGTTCAAAGGCTCATCTTCAAAATCACTCACTGGAAAATGTTTTTAAGCTTGATCTGTACATCAAAATATGCTCTGATGTGCTGCTGTGGATGGAGGGGGGACAGCTGTGAAGTGAGACACAAGATGAAAGACAAAAGTTTTGCGAAGACAACAAAAATGCAGCCTCTACAAAGAAGCCTTCAAAAATCGACATTTAAAGTATGACTGGTTCACAAAATAACCTACTGAGAATTTCGTTAAAATCAGGATTTCTCAAAATCATCTCAACACATACGAAGAGAAACATTGATCTGGGTGAGTGCTGACAAAACGTCACATCTAACAAATTTAGAAAGTAAAACTATTGGACACAGACTAAAAATATTATTTATTACTCCACTAAACCTTAACAGCAGCCAATAATTTTTAAAGTTTATTTTATACTTTAACTGCATTAAATTAGTGGCAGAAAAATTAGAAATGGGGAAAAATAGGATTGCACTGGAAATTTAATATAGATTTAACCCATGAATCTTTAAAGCCAAGACAAATGTATTTTTTAAACTACATTTAATTTAAAACTACGGGAAAGCTATATTAAAATATTTTTATTGAATTTTTACTTCAAACAGTAAAATTCTAGTCTTTAGTTCTGCAAGAAATAGACTGTGCTTTTTTACCAGAAAAGCTGCTAGTATGTAAAAATGTAATAAACTGAAAAAATATTTAACTTCTTCCAACAGTTCTTGTGAAGTACCTGTACTGTAAGCAGAATCCTGTTAACCAGAAACATCAAAGATCTAGGCCATCCTTCATGAAAAAGACTGTATTTTCCTCTCATATAAAAAAGAACTCAAATGCTTGTGTATGTTTTGTAATATATACTAATTCACACATACAAATGCCCAAGTGCTCTATGCAATAATGAAGGAGTACTACACAACTTAAAATGTGCTGTGGATACAGAATTTTATAATTTTTCCCTCTTTTGGTAGGTCTTTGGAAAAGCTTACAATGCAAGGCAAAATACACTGAACTATCTCAAACAATGAACGACGAAAATCACACTTTATATTGTAACACTACCTGAGATTTGTGATCCAGGAAAACTGTACCTAGAATTCCACCTAGTACCCTACATCTGACAGTGACAGTCTCACCTGCTACTAGCATTTAGGAGAGAGTGAACACTTGCAAGCCTTTATGAGTTCTGGAATTGAAACTCTTCACGAAATCACACCTGTTTTTATGGGAAAAAAGCACTTCACACAGAAGAGTGGGAAGTATATAATTCTACAGGTTACATATTAAAATGGCACTTTCTGCAATTTTTAAGTAAATTACATGAAAAGTACTTATCTTCTTCGGAGAACTCTTTGCCATGCATTATCAGAACATCAAACAGTGAAGACCTGAACTTTTTAGTATGATAAATACTGCTTCTTTCCCATGTACACCTTCAATACAAATCAGCTTAAAAAAAATTAACTGTCTCTCTCACTCTCCAAGAGACTACCTTTCACTTCCATCACTATCAGTAAATGCAGGTGTTAATGCTGTAACAGTCACTGCATCACTTCAAAGCCTATTATCTATGAAACAGCCTTCTAACTCAGTTCTCAAAAGTAAATCATGAACACAGTCATAAGAAGCAATATAGAAAAAAATGTTTTATCAGCAGCTCCTGAAGTTTGAAGCATGCTGCCAGTTTCACCATAAATTCTAAAGTAACTTCTATGAACTAAGACTCTGTCGTTTTTCCAGCCTGGCAACCATAACAACAACAACTTTAAAACATTTAAGTGGAAGAACTCAAAACTTACTGCGGTGCGACTCGTCTCCAGTACCGATCAATTCCATTTTTAAAGTATAGCACAGCTAACCATCTTACATTCACATCCAGGCTATGATTTGTAAAGATGTTCTGTTTAAACAAAAAAAAAAGAAAAAAAAAGTTAGAAACTGCTCAAGACACCACAAGCAAGACAGAAATTGTATCAACACATGCTCTGGTTTATGTAGAAATATCCCTCTGATATGGGTGTACATAAACAAAAAGCCTTAGCCATCATTTGAGAGAAATGTGAAAACATCATGGTAAACATAAACTTTTAGAGATTTAAAAAAATGCTTATTACTAGCTTAAATTTTGATTTATTTAAAAAAACCCCAACATATAAGGCAAATGTGTTGTTAATCCTGTCTGGCAGAAAAGGAAATGTAAGGGTGGTAATTACTACAATCTGACAATTTTTACATTCTTTAATGGCATAGCTCTCAGAAGTTTGTGCCACTGCAGAATACAGGACAATTCCTCTTTCTAGTCAGAATCCAGTCTTCAGGTTATTTATTCATTACATTGTCATATGCCAGGAACCAATCTGTCTACCAATACTGTTTGTAAACCAGTGATCTGGAAGATCTACAATTCTCAAATTCAACTTCTGCTTATTCTAGGAAATCAGCTTCTATCAGTAAAAAGCTATATATCTATAGCTACATATATCCATATGTATCTATCTGTATTCACTTTTATATATCTGTATTTACATACAGACAAACACGGAGGATTTATTTTGTACGGTAGTGTTATAAAATTAACCAGCCAAGAGAAACTAAAATAAAGGTAGGCTATTGAATCTCAGCACGAGTACTGCTCTGAACAGCAGCTCTCCTCCTGTTTTCTACTGCATCAGATGGACCCTTCTCCAGGGGTAAGACATCGTTATTCAACCTCCTTTAGAGAGCAAGCATGTGTGAGGTAAGTGTTGCTACTATACAGTGCACTGCAGAAAGAGTGCACCACTTGCATTCACTGCTTTTAGAAGTCCAGTATGAAGGGACCTGAAAAATGCAGGGAATCTGGTCAAAAGCATCTGCTACTTTTGTGTGCTATGCCTGCAAGATGTATAAATAAACCTTTCAAATAACTCAGCTGTAGAAACCTAGGACCTCATTTTCACTATGGATTCAAAACCTAACTTTCTCTCAAAATCTATTTCAATTAATAGGAACATCTTTCTAGAGGTAATGGCCAACCTAAAAGAAACTCCTAACACACTGCAATCACTAGAAAGTAAACAGACTTACATGCCAACAACACTATAACCTTCAAAACTAGCAAACTGTAGAAAAAAATCAGAAAGGTGGTAGTCCACCAATAAATACCACATAACATGAAAATGATCTGTATGTAATATGCCCTCCTTCCCCAAAGCTCATTTAGGAAAACAGAGTGACCTTTCCCAAATGCAACTTAAGCATATTAAAATATGAACAGGTAACTTTGAACATCACTTCCATATCATAAAAAAACATTTCAAAATAAATGAAACATGGAAAATCCAAACTACTCATACTGGAACTTCACCAATCCTACAAACAACTATTCCTCTCCTCGCTAAAATATTTAGCAGAAGCAAAACTTGCACAGATAAAAAGCACCTTAAAACTAGACCAAGCCTAGATTTAAAAAAAAATTTAAAAAGACCAAAGAATCTACACAGATGCAAATAGAACTTCTCTTTATACTCTCTATCTTAATATAAATTTCCTAAAACATAAGTATTTAATATAACACAGTAATGCTGTCATAGAAGTAATAGGAATGAAGCCAATGTACAAACTGATATAACTTGTATCAGAGGTTCTTTGTAATACCTTCAAAAGAGAAACATAGAAAAGTAATGATAGCAGCTCCACTAGGTACTAAAAATGGTAGGATCAAGGCTGCATGTCACACTTCTTTATGACTTTTTCCACTCTGATTGTCCCAGAAGGAAGTGTAAAGTACACTAAATAATTCTATTACTTACCACATCCCACAGATATCAGCTGTCTTACCCACTCTCCATTTACATTTACCTGTCAGCCAGCACCCTTTTCTGCTCCACCAAGAAGGTGCCAACTATCTTCCCTCCCAGACAGCCCATCTGTCATGATCATGAAGAGAAGTAGAAACTTTACTTGTTTAGTTTGGAAGACTATGTCAATATTTCACACTTAAAGAAAGGCTGATGTGGCCCCAACAAATCCACCTAACTTTGTAAAAGGAATTATCAGCATTTGATCCTCTTTGATAAGCATCTAAACCCTTGGATTTTTAGCCCTTATATTTAAAATTAACTCATACTTATTTCAGTTACATTTGTGAGTGCTCAACTTGTCTACACCCTGTAGTGTACAGTCTCAAAGCAAACATATAGAGGAAAAAAAAAAGTCACTAGTGGCAATTTCTGCTGTTTTCTATTAAGATCATTCGCCACCACTGCTACACTATGGTAAAGGCACTGCATAAAAGGAAATTTGGCAGCTCGAAGTATCTTCTTTTACTCCTTTCCCTAAGTCCTTGGGCTTGCCTTCAACCTTCCAAACAAATGAGAGGTCTACAGAGACTAGACCATATCACCCTACAAATCCCAGTCATTTAATTCATGCACTAAGGACAGATTATTTGTAGAAAAAACATTTTACCTGTGTTTTAAGACTATTATAAACATCACAAATATATGCATAGATACTGGAGAATAACAACAACAGTGTTAACTTTCAAGTGTCTTTGCTGAAATAGTTTAATTTCCTTTTTGACTCTGTTACCTCTTTAATGCATCTCCTTAATGCATCCATTATTATGACAATGGTCATATCACTTTTACAGGATCTTACTACCACAGCCAGGTCAGCTAATCTCCCTGGGAGTCTCCCTCCACTAACAAAAAGGAAAGCAGTCTCAGAGAGGTATCATACAATGCAATGGAAAGCACAAGGGAACTTTTAAAATGTTCATAAAGTATCACCTCCACTGAAAAGAAAAGGTTATTACTGCCTTGGTATATAAAAGGGTCCCTGCCTCTTGAGGTAGTAAAGGCAATTCCTTTGACAAGGGCCCTCTTGGCCTTCTGTTACCAGCAATTCACGACAGGCCAGTAAAGTTGTAGTACTGCTGCCCACTCATGCTGCCAGAGGCTGGATTTCCACCTTCTGAATGACTGGGCAAAGAGTTTACTTTGAGACACAGTGAAGACAATGCCTACCACTGTCACATGCTACCTACCATATTCTAGAGCATAAGGATTCTAGTGGCTAGACCATGACAGCTCAGGGCTTCTCTCAGCCAGAGGTCACGGTTCAACTGTGTTCTAGTGACCAGTACTCAAAATTATTCAGAGTTTACTTAACAGCACTTTTCCACTGTATCTTACCAACAAGACTGAATAAAAACCTGGCTGTGTCTCCCACTGCTTCAGTTGTTCCTCAGCTGGCTTCAACACTGCAGTATCTTGGCTAGTAGCTTGTGTCAGGACTTGCAGAACTACAGTGCTGGCACTGTTGAGATCCATGAAAATCTGAAAACATTAAAAAGCAGAAAACACACTTAAGGAGAAAAAGACAGCAAATATAGCCAGGTATTTTCCATTCCCATTATCTGAACACCCCACGCTCATTTTTCATTATACCACACAGTGTAAAGATAACATGACACCCACTCACATGCAGTTTTGGTACAGGGATAGAATTATTTGCTTTCAGAAATCTCTCAGCAGAAAGAGCAACTTTAAATCTATCATTAGAAGCACATTTCCTAGATTTGAGGAACCGCAGGAAATATTTTGATTGTAAAACAGTTACCTCTCTTGTGAAGCACAGCAGCTAAGAGCAAAACTGCAACCAGAGATGACTGTTCAGCTGTAAGCAAAGTAAACCATGGGGTTGTCTGAAAGAGGCAAAGATGCAGATCATTAACATTTTTTCATGTTATTTTTCCTTCAAGAGAGAAAACATAGTTAAATTCTGTAATTCAAATTCACCAAAACAATTCATATTAATTAAAAAAGAAAGCATAAAGTCTCACAATTACTCTTGTATGAAACAGAATTTTTCTCAATATATTTGTTTCCTTCTTATTTAGCATATGTTCTAATATGAAATATTAGCATATTTCATGAATGCTAAATGCAGAACCAGCTGAACTGTGAATGTGTATTGCCACATTTCCAATGTATATACATACTTATGCACCCTTGTACCTTACGAAGGCAAAACAAAACACTGCTCTCCAGATGACAGAGATTACATTTATAATGACCACACAAACAACAGAACATGAAGGAAAAGACATATATATGAAAGGAACTATGAAGTCTGTTCTCTACTTATAAAACAAAGACTGTTTAAAGCCTGTATCAAATTTTAGTAACATATACACAGTTAAATATTCATATACTTAGTTTTCTAAGTAAACAACAAAGCTTCTCTTCAAAGAGGAGAGAGGAGGAGATGCAGGTGGGGCATCAGGAGGAATTTCCTCATGGAAAGATTGTTAAGCATTGGAATGGGCTGCCCAGGGAAGTCATGGAGTTGTCATCCCTGGAGGGGGTCAAAAAATGGCTGGAATGTGGCATTCAGTGCAGTGGTGTACCTGACAAGCTGGTGATCGGTCAAAGGCTCAACTCAGTCTTGGAGGTCTTTTCCAGCTGTAATGACTGATTTGCTTTTGTTTAATGGGAAAAAAAAGTTTATTTTTCCACCTTCAGGAAAAGGATTTAAATTGTTGCAGCAATGGTAAGAAAGTGGGAGAAATGGAAATTATTCTGAAGTAGGTTAAAATTTTTGATTTTTTTGAAAAACAAAACTAGCCACAACACTGAAACACTTTTATACCAGTAATAGCATTGCACAATTGAAAAAAAAATTACAGCCCTAAAAAAATTTCTTCATCTCCAAATCTCCACTCATCCTCAACAAAAGCTGACTAAAAGGTCCTAAGGTTACAGAGGTCTACTTTCAAACCTGTGAAACACAAAATCACAATACTAATCAAACACATGACTCCATCTCTGCTTTATACTTCCCATGTGAAAAATCTTCCAATCTTGTGCTTTAACCAGTTGTGCACAAGGTAGGAGAAGGGGGTTACTGCAGGGGTGTCTTCTGTGAAAAGCTGCAAGAAGCTCTCCCTGTGTCTGAGAGGGGTAGTGCCAGATGGCTCCAGGACACACCTGCCAGTGGCCAGCAACCCACCAGCAACAGTGGCAGCACCTCTGGGACAATGTTTAAGAAGGGGGAGGAAAACCCTGCAGGCTTTTGCTTCTGCTACAAATACATATACTTCATCTAGAACAGTTCTCATTAGAAGACATATTTATTTAACTTAGTAAAATGCAAGCATGAAAAACAGGTTATTTTTTTTTTAGTTTCTTACTTCAAAACAATTACCTGGCAGTTGTAAGTACAACAAAAAAGAATAAAAATCCAAAATTCTCTTCTTTTTAACTAATGTTTCTTATTCTTGAAAATGTTTGTATTTCCATACAAAAACTGGAGCAGCTACTGTCTGAGCTACTGCTCAAAAAAAACAAACTGCAAGAAAAATCAAACTAAGCTTAGTGAGACAGAACAAAAAATTTATTTAACCCAATGTTCTTTCTCTGTCAAAACCGCAGCAGACATCCAAGTCATCACATTTCTACATAATACTGGCCCGTCACCCAGAAAACTCTGGTTCAAGGATTTTCTATTAAGAGGCAGGGAATTCAACAGCCCTCAAGATTTAGTCTTCCATGAATCTGCACAGTAGTTTTTTGATCCCATGTAAAGAACAGTCCTCACACAATATTGGATGAGGCTGGCACAACTCAAATAGCAAAACTGAATTAAAATATAATAATCTCCCTGAAGAAGGGTCACCTTTTAGATAAGGTTTATAAACACTGTAAAATATTTAAGGAAGTGGTATATTCTGTATGATTTTGACAGCAAAAAATTAACTGGAAAAACATCTATTAAATGTGTAGCAAATACAAATGGCAAAGATGCAAAAAAGCTGTCTATTGCTACTTTTTTAAAAAAAATTCCTCTGAACAGTTTCTGTTTTCTTCTAGTAAGTGACTAGTCTTGTATTAATTTCTATTTTTATAAAAACAGAAAAAAAATAATTTAAAAAAATCAACAAACTATTTTGAATCAATCCTTACTGTACAAAACTCGAATTTGCAGTTTAAGCTAGCTACAAGTAAGTTAAGCTAGAACAAAGATCTACAGTTACCAAAATAAATAGAATAACCCTCTTTTCCAAAGACAGAAGCAGGAAAAATGCAGGTTTTGGTTTGGATCAAGTCTTCCAATCATTTTCACACCATATTGCTAGACAGGTAAATGTGCTAGGCAGAAAAAAAAGCAGACAGAACAGCAAGCAGCTTTTATTTCACACTCTTGTCAAAATGTTTGTTGACAAACTTACTAATTGTGACTGAGCTGTAACCGCCCAGCAAAAGGCAAAAGGCAGGGGTGGGATACTGGGGGCACACACAACAAAAAACCCAAACAAGCCCAAACCTCCTTAGGCCATCTCAGCACACTATCCCACAGATACCAGAGGATACTACAAAAGCAAAGATGAATATGTGACTTCCAACAGTGTCAAGCCACTACAGGCTCAGGTCCCAGCATGTTATTTCAACTCTGTCAAAGTCCTTACCTCCCCTTCTCACCACCAGGATTTCTATGGAGAACTTACTCTCTGCACACCCCCTGTAAAGACAATTGACTCAGGGAGGGCACCAGCTCCTGTCTTAGTGGGATTTGCTCAAAATACAGTTTTAATTACTGCCATGTACAGATGCAAATGTGGAAGTTATTCCTGCAGGCAGACACATCTGTACTTCAAGAGTTTAAACTAGATCTCTCCAATCTTAGTTTGTTGTGATGCTCTCACATTCCCCACATTTTTTTTTATTTTTTAATTGATGAACCAGGGTTCTTCAGACCCTAATTTACACAGTGAATATATAGTTACTCTTAACCTCACAGAACTGCAAAGGCTATGAACATTGGCTCTAATATTATGGGACAGAGACATCTTTACCTCTTGCACATCTGACTTCAGTCTTGCATGGGAAAGGCAAAAAGGGACATAGGTTACCCCACTGATTGGTTGAATCACAAGGACATAATAATTTCTTCATAGCTCATGGGATTTCTACAGCTTTACTCAGTAGTGAGCTTTTTCAGGAGGTGGGTATTAAATATTGTCTTTTGGGTACTTTCAGAGACATGAGGCACGTATAGAAATTCTGGCAGTCTGTCAACCTGATAAGCAACACATTCTTAGAAGGCCTGCATTTGTGTCACAACAGCCAGAATTTCCAGCTTTGTTTACTGAGCAAGGGTGCAATTTCTCTTTTTTACTTACTAGACTCAGTCTGTGCCTTCACAATAAACACTGAGCAGTACCAGGAATGCTTGCTTGTTGCTTTCTCCTGCTTTTCTGTGGTCCACACCCATTGCTCTAACAACCAAACTGCACATAAACATTTTGGAAGAAGGAAAAGAAATCCCTTTCACTAGAAAGTGTTTAATGATTTCATCTGCAAACTCAAGCTGCAAACTCACTTACTGCCATGACAGAATTCTGTCTTGCAAAAGGAAAAAGAGATTGTCTGCACCCCACATGAAAAAGCTGCTCTCCAAGATCCCACTGGGTATGACAATACTGAACTTGACAAAAGCATATTCTCAAGTCTCAGCTGGCAAGAAAAAGACGAACTGCAGTTACACCTAGAGCAGAAACAACACATCAAATGCCACGCCTTAGCACAATGAGTTAATGTCCTCAGAGACCACAAATACCTGTATCAGTTCCTCATCATTATCAACCAATGTCCTATACATGCATTCCCACTTTAAAACTCCTTCATCTCCTTTAAGTGGCAAAAATCCAAGTCTCCTTTCTGTTCTACTCTTTAGTCTTTAATTCCCGTTCTATGGGGGTATCTAAAAACACATTTTACCTTTCAAGACTATTCCAAGTGTTTTAAACATTCTAGTTTTAGATCAGTCATGCCAATCTAATGTTTTTCCTGAACAGAAAATGCTTCTGATACAGAAAAAAAGGAATCTAGGTACTTTTCCCATCACACTGAAATACATCCTAATTTTAAAATCACATCAGCTATGAAAAGAAATCAGTGACTGTTTAACATCTGAAGGGGTGCAAACAAAGGATTTCATCACTAAACACCTCCCTAATTCACTTTCTTTTTTTTTTTCTGTAACAACTCACTCATACCCAGACAATTAATTCTGAGTATTTTTGTTCTCTTTTGTTAAGAATTCAATTCATTCTTTCCCACTCTAAGACAGTGCAAGAATAAATTCAGTTAAGATTTTACGAAATCAAAAGAAGACAAAGTTATAAACTTATTACACAATATACAGTGTGCTCTCACTGTATATTGCACTGATCATAGTGCAAACACATTCTGGAGTACTTCACGAGCACAGGAGCCTCTGTGGATGTGCTCATCCTTCTTCAGGCTGAGATGGCTTCTAGGGCATCATTTCCAGTTTGGTTCTCACAGCTCTCCCTCTCCCCAGTTCAAGAAGGAACAAACTGGAGAGAGGCCACAGCTACTAGGATAGTCTGTGGTCAAAAACAAATTATCTGTGAGGAGAGTTTGAGGACTTGTTTAAGACAGTGGAACCTAAGGAAGACTTTGCAGACATTTAAAACTAACTCCCTGAAGAGGAAAAACGAAGTTTCTATGCTGAAAAGCCACAAGAAGTCCTGAAATAAGTAACACAAATGCTGGCCTTCAGTCATACAGATACGATACATCAGCAAAGATACTGTCATCCTCAGGACAAGCCAGTAGTTACACTGATGTGAGAGCCTGTGTCTCTCCAGTCTTCTGCAAACTTTTCCACAGAACTCTTTCCCAGCACTGCAGTATCTCTACAATCATGTCACATGCTAGTAGTCCTACTAAAGAGTGCACCCCAAAATCTATCCTGGTTATTGAAGGTACTATTTAAACTCAGTAGTAAGTACAGCAATCACCAAATCCAACACAATGACTAATGTCAAGAATTACTAAGATTTTCCAAAACCTACATATTAATTTTTATTTATGTAATTGAACCAGGCTATCTATAGTTTCCCCAATTTAAGCCACAGTAAAGAAGACAAATAAAAATATCTGAGCAGGAAAGAGTTGGAGGTGTTTTTTTCCCATACTGCTAGTGACAGAAATAAAGGAGTAGAATTTCCAAAATTTCATTTCCATAAAAATTTAACATTGAAACTAAAACCTAGGTCTGAAAAAAGCATGCAGAAGACACAAAGGATACAAGAACTAAGAACATAAGGACCACAGTAATAAAGGACAGTAACAAGAAATGCTGACAACAACGTTAAGGAAAGTTAATCAGACTATACTAAAAACTCATAGGCCTTTCACATTAAACAGAAACCAGTGACCAAAATTCCCATCAGAAAAAAACAGGGAGTAAAGAAGTGAATGGGATAATTCCAAGGACTAACTCAAAAATTACTCTGTCACAGGGTTCAGTACTGATGACACAAAAAAAGCCAAATGGACACAGAGAAAATATTTTTATCACTTAATAATAAATTCCTAGGACAACTGATGCCTTAAGCTTTCATATTTTCAGATTCTGTGCTGCCTAGGGGTGCAGTTCTGAGCCTCATATTAAGTGCCAGTAAGCTCTCTTCACAGGGCAGGTAGACAAAACAAATTCTTTTCCTGCTGAGGACCAAAAACAACTTTCAGCCCTACAGCATAAACAACGGTAGACTGAAGAGAGAAAACAAGAAGGATGAGAATTCACAACCTGAACCTGTAACTGGACAATTAAATCCGACTATACAAATGGACCAAAACTTACAAAAGTGTAAGATCTCGTGACTGGGGGGACATTTTGTGACCATTCTCTGTCCACCCTGGGTGTAGCCCTGGTCATGGCTCCTGTCCTGCCCAAGGGGGATCCTGGAGGCTTTCAATAAATACCTACTTTATTCTCTAGCTTAGTCTCTGTTTCAGGTCAGCCTTCCCAAGGCATCATGACCAATACTACAAGGTGAATTTCATTCCTTTGACTTCCTCCTAATTTACCTAATATAATGGATTTCCAAAAAGACCTGACAGACCATTTAAGAACAAACTAGAGCCAAACAGCTGAGAAATGCAAATTTCAGTCAGCCCTCATGCTCTGGAACAAGTTTAAACCCTTCCATTTTACCTACAATTAAATCCCACTTCTGGTGTTTAGTTTTGAAATGTTATATGTAAAGCATGGGTGACAAAAATCTTTACTTTATCATTTATACACATCATAGTAAATGCCCTTGATGAGAACCATATAATGAAAGAATAAGAGAAGAAAAACAGAGAAGAGGGGCAAATTTCCTATTACCACGAAGCTTCAAGAAACTAAACTCCACAAGTAACATGCTATTTGCAAAAGCTCAGGTAAACCTTACACACTATAAATATAATTTGAATTTGGCCGCATTTTGCTGACGTGCTTCGTGGACTAATTTAAAAGACATGTCAAATATGTTACAGAGATGATGGGAAGCAAGGCACATGGAAGTGTAAGTGGGAAACAGCACCACTATTGCACTTGGGGCCTTGTTCTCGTATTTTACACACACTGCTGTCTCCCACGGTAACAAACTGGAGAAATAACTCACCACTGCTGCACTGAGCCTGCCTCTGATTAAGGGAAGACTGCTCTGCAGAAAAACTGCTGCTCTTCAGCCTGCAGGAAGAAAACAACCACCTAGAATAAAGGCCAGTACGCGCCCCTTCCCGCAAAAATCAAGTTCTGCCAGACTAACGCCTCATCTTCCTCCCATTAATTCTACCCTGACTACGAACCGATTCAAGGAGAAAGCGGGAAACTGTTCCCTGGAATTAGGTAACAGCTATTTCCCTCTAGCCCCTTTGCAGCTATAACAGGTGAGGAAGGCCTCGCCGCCCCAGCCCCGAGGGCGCTGCCCCGGACCCGGCACCCGTGGCGGGCACTGCACGCCGGAGCCGCGCCGGCTCGGGCAGCGCAAACGGGGGCACAGCCG
>VXBR01000461.1:763286-828677 GCA_013400215.1 Cisticola juncidis | reverse complement strand
GGTGGCCTTTGCACGGGGTGGCCTTTGCACGGGGTGGCCTTTGCACGGGGTGGCCTTTGCACGGGGTGGCCTTTGGTTCGTGTGTCCCGTAACCGGGGTGCTCGCTGGTTCTGCACCCGTGCCCGGCGATGCAGCATAAGCCAGCGCCAGGACATTCCTGTGCTCCGCGTTTCCCGCTCGTTCCTTTATAAACGACTCTCACTCTCCCTTGATACGCACTTCCAACTTTTTACTGAGTGAAGAGCGCTCACTTTCATTCTCGAGTCAAATGATTGCTAGGGAGGCACTGGAAATGGTGTTTGTCCTTAGGCTGCCCTGCGCCGTACCGATGTCGTTCTGGAAGTGGGTCCGGGAACTGGAAACCTGACGGTGAAAATGCTGGAGAAAGTCAAAAAAGTAAGCGCAAATTCCCTCACATACACCGC
Organism: Cisticola juncidis; assembly: GCA_013400215.1. Taxonomy (NCBI): domain Eukaryota; kingdom Metazoa; phylum Chordata; class Aves; order Passeriformes; family Cisticolidae; genus Cisticola; species Cisticola juncidis. The sequence continues at coordinate 828,252 of VXBR01000461.1, read as the reverse complement.
CTTCCCAAGCTCTGACCACGCTGTGGCTTAGACTATGGCAAACATAGTTATCCTAGGTGTAATGCACATAAGTGGAATTAGTCTGTTGATACTTTTATGACATTTGAATAATCCAAATGGGTTTTTAGCTGGTCATGTAAATTTTGCGTGGTTTTATCGAACTACATTCCTGTTATCCATTTATGTGGTAAAGCTTGTATGTGTTAGGAGAGGCAGGAAGGTACATAGGCTAATAAAGATTTTTAAAGAATTCTTTAGACTCTTAGCAACAGATACAGGGTTGGGGGTTTTATGATTAACTTCCAATTAAGAGTTGCAAATATATACTTCTTTTTTCAGGTTATTGCATGTGAAATTGACCCTAGACTTGTTGGCGAGCTTCAGAAGAGAGTCCAGGGCACGTAAGTATCAGTTACAGAAACAGTAAGCACTTAAAGCAAGGGAGCTACTTTGGTACAGATTTTGGCAATGTGCTTGTCTGAGGATAACCACAATGTATATTTTCCCTCAGGTGTCTAGCAAATAAACTTGAAATCAAGGTTGGAGATATCTTGAAAACAGACTTACCATTCTTTGATGCATGTGTGGCTAACTTGCCTTACCAGGTATGGGCCAAACAACATAAAAAAATTTATTTTTAAATGCTAATTTCCCGGAAGTTGTACTAACATTATTAATTTTTTTCTCAGATTTCTTCACCTTTTGTTTTCAAGTTATTGCTTCATAGACCTTTTTTCAGGTATGTGGAACAATAGAGCTCTGTATTACCTGGGAGTAAGGAAAATAGTTTTAAAAATAATTTCAAATCCAGTATTTTTTCAGTTCCCAAAATAGCAGTTAGATGGGTGAGAGCTGCACTAAAATTTTTCTGTAATACATAGCCTGACAGTGCCAGGAAATTATGTTTATGTTGATGTACTGAGCATGAGGAGAAAATCTAAATTTGGCTACAGTGAGTGCCCAGCAGATAAAAACAGAAGTTACACCTTCTTAGTATTACAATTAAGTATTAGTCCAGAAATGAGCAAGGCATCTTAGCATTTCAAATACCTTCCTACCTAAGTTAGGCAGGAAAGGGTAGAATCACTGCCAAGTCACTTTCTTGTTGGCTGATCTAAAAATGTAGCTGCCCTGTGTCCAACATCAGTGTATCCACAGCTCTTGATTTCTCTCAGAGTAACATTGGTAATGTTACCAGTGAATTTTTGGAAAGCCTAGATTTGAAGGACTCAGCATAAAGTTATTCAAAATGATTTATTACAGTCAGGCAACTCTGGGACTGGGCTGTCTCTTTGATCCTGATCCATTTATCAGTATAAATAATCAAATTGTGTAACAGCTTTAAGGATACTTAGATGGTGTCACCAAGTTCTGTGATGGGTTTTGGGTTTTTTTCAACACACTAATTTAGGCAGAGTTGTTCATTATGAACTTTTACTCTTCTGAGTGCTGAGGCAAATTGTGTGTTTTCAAGTGTATTAGCCGGCTTTTGACATAAAAATGCATTACTTAAAATTTTTATAATTTCTGTTACTCTCAGGTGTGCAGTCCTTATGTTCCAGAGGGAATTTGCACTTCGTTTGGTTGCAAAACCAGGAAGCAAACTGTACTGCAGACTTTCTATCAACACTCAGTTACTGGCCCGAGTGGACCATCTGATGAAGGTATGTCACTCTGCACTTAGGTAGCTCAGCTATCAAACACAGCAGAGGAGTGTTGCAAGGGATGTGAGGAATTTGCTGCTTATTCACACAGCTGCTTGACTGCTCTTAACTAACAGGTTGGAAAGAACAATTTCAGGCCTCCTCCCAAAGTTGAATCCAGTGTTGTCAGAATAGAGCCAAAGAACCCACCACCACCTATCAACTTCCAGGTGAGCAGTGTGTACTCAGCATAACATGCCAGTGATAATACTTAATATCATTTTTCTGTCCACTTACCACTCAATTCCATGTCCTGATTCTAGTAGTATTCATTAGAGTTTCTGTGTTCATCAGGCTTGTGTTGGGACATTAACAGAACATGCCACCATCAGCTGGGTGCAAATTTGTGTTCTCGTAGTCTTATGAGTATTTCTCATAATCACAAGGTCAGCTGGAGAACTGCTACTAATAATGTCCCTTTCATCATGGTTTATGTCTCCCAGGGCTGTTTCTGGCTGATGATTTGGCAGGTTTTGACCAAAGTAATATATGAGATTTATGTTCAGACAAGTGTGTGTAATCTCAGAAGACAAAAGTTACAAAGAGTATTCTTAATTTTTAAAACACTTCAAGACCATTTCAACTTTGCCCAAGGTTAGCCAGATTTTCTTCAAGTATCTGCCTTCTCTGCACATAATAGCACCTAGGCATGAAAAAGTACAATTCAAAGGGTTTTAGGGGTAAAGTAGTTTTCCTCCATTTATATTGCTTTGTCCAAGACAAACCTTTCTTCCTCTTGTTTAGAAGGACATTTTCATGAAGGATTTTCCTTTGTGTTCAGAATTGTTCTAAAGTTGCCAGTAGACTGTTACAGTTTGTGTGTATGTTATTTTCTAAAATTCTGAAATTTTTAATTTCAGGAGTGGGATGGTCTGGTAAGGATAGCCTTTGTTAGGAAAAACAAGACACTTTCTGCAGCATTTAAGTAAGTAACTTCCATCAAAGGAAATCTTTTTGAAGTTTGAAAGCCTATCCAGTTACCCATTTCTTTTGTGCAAATGCATAGCAATGTTACACAGTCAGTGATAAACCATGGTGGAAGCTTAATACTGATGTCACAAACCTTTTCTTTTAGGAGAAAACTAGTCAGGTGTTTAAAAAGAACAGTTCTGAGTAATCGTTACAGTTTTTTGTAGCAGACAAAACAACCAATCGTGTGAGCAATAGTTACAGCTCAGTTTACATGCTAAACATGTATTTCTTCCAGATCAAGTGCTGTAGAGCAGTTGCTGGATCATAATTACCGAATTCATTGTTCCTTACATAATACAGTAAGTTCCTTCTTAATCCATTATATTCTGTTTCTGTGTACTGTGACCTACGTACTGACTTCTATAAGAGTAAAAAATTAACACTGAAAAGCCTAACGCAACCAAGGTTTTCCAAAAAAGTTTGTTTGAAGATGGGACGAACTTGCCTCTTTTCTTAGAGAAAAATCTAAAAGAGTCATTAAATCATAGTGAAAAGCTTTAAAAACAAGTATATTATTACAATATTGTCCATCTATGTATGTCTCAAGGTCTTTTACTAATTTAATGAAACACTTCCTGTCTGCTTTTCAATACTGTTGTGATTCATATGTAATGAATGAACTGAGATACAAAAATTGAGATATAATAGAATAATGCAGTAATTTATATTGGAAAAAGTTTAACTATTTTTTTCTTGAAACAAGAACGCCTCTAAAGGCAGGAAAGAATTACATTATTTAAATGAACCTTTTTCGGTGTTACAAGTAGAAAATAATTTCTATCCTGTTTTTCAATGACAGGAAATCCCTGAAAACTTCAAAATTGGAGAGAAAATACAGACAGTTCTAAAAGATACAGGTTACTCTGAAAAGCGAGCCCGTTCAATGGATATAGATGATTTCATCCGGTATTCTTTTTTTTTTCTTTATGCCTTCCTTTGAAGCTTCTTTAAATTCTGTCTGTATCTGTACCTGTGTAACACATTAGTATTGGATTGCACTATTGGAATAGTAGGGTTTCCCTCTCATTACCAGACACTGCTTTCTTCCAGTCCTGTACATGAGCAAACACTCAGGGCCTGCTTATGTATTTTAAGTGGTGTTTATAATATTGAGGAGCAACTAGCAGAGGATCCCTATTTCAGGTGTTTGTGTGCTAGACCCTTCTGTGTCTCCTTTAAAAATGGCCTGTGTAAATTGATTATTAAAATTTCCCTGGAGTCTTACACAGCCTTTCTCTGCCTTGAGGATTAGGCCATAGTCTATAGCTCAATTTTAAATATGAATAATTTACTGCTGTATTCCACTCTTACCTATAGTGGCATCATGAATCCTCTCATAATTCAAGATGAAAGTTCCTAGCTGCTTGTTGTTTGGAGAACTAAGACAGGTAATGCTCTCTGAAGAAACAGTGAATTTGATAGGATCCAACATAGGTAACTGCATTGAAAATAAACCCGCATCTGTAAAATGTCAGATTTGTTAATGACTTCTAGTTTCACATTTGTAAAAGTTCTTTCTTTGCAGTTGATCAGTGATGGCTGCTTTCATGCTATTTGCTTTGCACATCTTAAAAATGCCTCAAACTGAAACTTAAATTGCTAGAATTGTAATATACATATTTCACTCTTTCAGATTGCTCCATGGCTTCAATTCAGAAGGCATCCATTTTTCATAGATACTGCTAGAAGAATGAAAGATGCTGTATTTTTCCACTAAAGTTTTCCCAAGCCAGAGTGAGTGCAATGGGACAAGCTCCTCATAAAAGCAACGAACAGAATACGGCGTTTATGCTTGGACTCGGAATATGTGCTTTTATCACAGACAGTAGGCAAGAAACTGCTGCTCCTTATTTTAAAAGCAGTAAACTCTTTCAGAGCAGAACTGAGGTGCTGGGCTACCTCATGACTGTGTTTTTCTATATATATCCTAAACATGGATTGATGACAATTGACAACTGTGTTCTCCAATCCTGGACTTCACCTCAGTGTGTTCATGCACAATACTCTACAGCTGAACATAAAGGGTCTGGACAACAAAAGGAAATTTGCAGTAACTCGGTTTTTTTGGTATCAGTCCTTTATGTGTTTGTTTCAAAGTACATGTAAACCCCTCCTTTTTATTTGGGATGCCTGTCTCTTTCCTCCCTCTGGTAACTACCAGCACTCCAAGCCTGTTAATAATGTGCTTCTCTTAGAGAATCCCAGTGAGTGTTTCTCAGAAAACAAAAAAATTTACCTTGTGGGCCTCATGTCATTTACAGAAGTGCCTTTACCCTCTCCTCCATTGTAGGAACTGGGAAAAAATACCAATGGGCCAGGGCCCATAAACACGGACAGCAGGGTTACGTTTTTTGTTAACTAAATTCAAGCACCTATTTTTAAGGTAACTACTTCACTGTTAAGGCAGGGAAAAGTTTGAGCACAGATCATAGCTTTCAGTGAGATTTAGAGCAATGCATGCAAATTAGCAAAACTTCCTCTAAGAAAAACTTTATTTATACACATCATTTAATCATTAATGTTGGGAAAGATGTCCTGAGTCCAGCTAGCAGCCCCATTGACATCCTGTCTATTTTTAAAAGTCATTGATTCAAAGGCATGTATAAAAATAGGCAGTCAATTTTATAGGCATCCTGAAGCATTGACTTAAAAAACTGAATTGCACATTGATTTCACAATTTAATAATATAGTAATTGTAGTGCTGCTTCACTTCATGCACAACCAAATGATGAGTTAGGTAAACAGCCACAAGGAATATTGGTTGGAATAATACAGAAGGAGCAAGTGCTGAAGCTATGTGTCAAATTCCTTAATGCTTTTGTTTGACTGGAAAGGAATTGAGGGTAAGCTTGTTAGAATCCTGTTAAAGTAATTTCAGTCTATTACGGCAAAGGGCTGCAGAAACCTGACTGCCATAACCCACCCTACCAATTTCTCTGGATTTTAACTGCTTCAGTGTCAGTGTGGATCTGACTACAGCAAGCTCTGGCACGAGGACTGGCAGTAGACAGTTTCTGCCTGCATGTGCTACTTGACAGGACACATGTAATTTACAGGGCTTTGTAAAAAGACGCTGAAAGCTGACTGTCCTTTCTGGACCCACAGCAAGCCACAGCCTGGTTGTGGTGCTAGGCTTGCATGGACGAATTGTAGGGAAGGCACTGTTATGCCTGTAGGATGCCTCAGTCTTCAGAAGCTTTTTGGAAATGTCTAGGGCAGCTTCAGAGATACTATACTGATACTATATACCCTGTACTGTCACCAGCTAACAGAAGCTATTGCCTTCCATTCCTTTGTTTTTTTCTTTCAGCTGTGAAGAGGTGTGATGGATTTTTAAGATCTGCAAAACTAAAGTCAGGACAGTGGTCTGGGGAACTTCTTTCTATATAACAAACTTGTACAGAGGCCTTGACTTTATTTTGCAATCAGAGGCCTTTTCAAAAATGTAACTGATCTGCTTACAAACTTCCCAAAGCATAACAGAAATTCTCAGATGTAATTCATTTAATAGCTTAATTTATTAAACACATTATGTAAAATCTACATGGTTTCAGTTTTCATGTTTACACACAGGAGGATTTTTTATTTTTAACCATGATGCGACAAGAGCTTCCCATAGCCTACTTTTCTATGGGACATACAAACATTAAACACTACAAGAAGTTCTGGCTCATTTAACTCTCTTTCATTGCCTTCCCTTTATTCCCCGCCCAGGCCTGACACAAACAACAGGCTTGTATTCCCCAAGTAATTTTTAAACATTTCCAAGCAAAAGTCTGCTGATCCAAACTCCTGGGAAGAGGGAGAACTTCTACAGAGGTCTACAGTTCTTCATTTGACAAGAAGTTCTTACATGAAAGGTCAATCTTTTTTGGATACTGACTTGCAAAAATAACGAGTGCCACCACCTAAAAAGTGCTGATACACATGGCGCCATTTGTGAGAATTCAGGTACTTGTGGGATTTCCATTAGCGCTAGGTAGAGGTATTGTGCAAAATCGTCAAATGATGCAATTTTACCCCACTTTTCAGCTGCTGGCACTATACAAAGGGAAAAATAGGTATTAGCTACTTCTTAAAGCAACAGAACTACTCAAGCTACCTGCAAACTACGGTTAATGTACATGTAACTTTGTCATGCATCAAAATCCAAGTTTTTAAAACAGTATGTGAAAGGCCAGTATGGACATATTTATCCCCAAAGTTTGATAGTTAACGTATCCATACATAGCATTATCACACCATACCACATATCATATTATCTGCATTATCCTAAGATACAACTCTCCTCAGTACTTAAAACATTACCTTTTAATATACATCAACTAGTTTATATTTTTGTGGATTTTTGTTGATTTGTTGGTTTTTTTGGTTGTTTTTTTTTTAAATTGTTACAGCTGTTAAATTATATCACCATTTTATGGTATTGTAATAAATCAAGATTCCAGATTTTCACAAGAAAAATGGAATGTCCAGCTGTTCATCCACTCTCAACAGCCTGCAGTTATTCTTAAAATGATATGGCACATCCTGTGAAATGAAACTAGCCACCAAAAAATAAGTCTTGAAACACATCAAGAATGCACACACACTAAAGTAATTCATACTGACAAGTAAGGAATGTATTTTTTAAGGCTGTGCTTCAGAAAAAGGATGTTTAGGGTTAAGTAGCCTTCATCAAGGCACAGAATGGGAAGAGTTAAGCACAGCTGTTGTGGAAGAAAAGTTAAGTAAAACCACTAGTGAGGTGTGCATGCACGCCACAATTTTAAACTGCACAGCTGGTCTTTGTCATAAAACTGAACATGGTCAGAAGGAAGTGCTGTGACCTTTTAATGGCCACAGTTTTACTTTATTAAAAATATGGCAAGTATTTCCAAACATTTCACTATTTGAATAAATGAAATATTTAAAACAAAGTGCTTCACAGATCTGAACCCTGCATGGTTGTGCTGTCTGGTCTAGAAGCATTTTGTAGACATCATAGGAGCATTTCACACAAAACTGAAAATGTCATTCAGGTGAATAAGAAACGGGACATTTCCACAAACATTTCTAATATTTTTACTTTCAAGTAGTTAAGTTCTCTCAATCACTAGGTTTTGTAACAAATGTGTGCTACAGCAGTACGGGTTCATGAATTCCTTTAGCAGCAGAGGCCCTTTTCAAAGGGCACGTGGTCTTTTCGGGTTGATCTGTTTACTGGCCTGTTCCTCTTCTTGCAAAGCTGCCCGGAAAGATTTCACTTTGTCTTTAAGAAAAAAACAAGAGAATGAGTACTGATGTGCCTGTGCTCAACAGATTTTGAAACCAAGCCCTGATCCTCCACATCAGCCCTAACAAACAACAAGGAACATTCCTCCACAAAAATAGCTGACACTACAAACTACAAGAGGATTGAGCTAAGCTAGCATTCAAAACCATACAAACAAGTTGCTTAGCAACTTAGTCTCTTCTTGGATAGGATCCCCTGTCTCTAGGCAGGATAGGTTTGTAAACTGCACAGTTGTATTCCCAGCACGTTAAGTGTTCACGCTTCCATTCTCCTTCTATCTTAGAGAGTCTAGGGAGATACACACCACCTATATCCTTTTCTTTCCCAGCACCTTCCATAACACTCTTAGGAACATACAAAAATCATATTTAATGTACAGTCTGCCATTTCTGCACATGCTAAAAGCCAGAAAAGTAAATTCTATTCCCCTCTTTTTTCTTACAAATGTGAAAACCATTTGTGAATAAGTTTTGGAACTTACTCACTGTAAATAGTTAAATGCATCATTCACTGGTTTCACTGTAATTCAGTAAGAATGGGAGAAACCATGGGAGAAAGGAAGTGTGGCATCCTCATTTTTCTATTCCCATCCCTTCTATTCCCCAGCAATATGCCCAAGAATGGGAAGAAGGAAAGCAAAATGATGGCAAAAGGATGTCAGTCCCACAGTGACAGAAGTAAAGGTTGAATGATTCAGTGGCCATTATGTGCCATGAGCTTCACACAGAGGATACCAGAACAGCATTTTTGTCTTTCTGTCTTTATACAAGTTACATCTTGTAAAACTAGTTATATTAAGCTGGCTGTAAAGATGCAAGATCTCTTAGCATTTCACCTCCAGTAGCCTTTTGAAAAACAGAATCTGCTAAGCTTTTGGAGAAGGGGTAGTCATCTAAACTGCTTTTTTTCACCGCTGGTGTATTCTGAAAAGAAAGCCATCATCCATAAAAACAAAAGGAAACTCCAGCTCCTAACTAGCATACTCAGGAGGCAAGCAGGCCACATCTGATCTGCTTGTTGTATTCCAAGCAGATACTCAGACTGAGTAAAAAGAAAGATTTTAATTTACAGTTTTTTAACATAGATTAAGAAAACTGTTCCATCAGCCCCCAAACCCACCCTTGAGCTTTTGCCAGTATAGCAGTATGTTTTCTGGAGTCTAAACAGTTAACAAAAAAAATGAAAAGGAAAATTTATCTCCATGACATACTCAACTGACAAGCTGATTTTAGAAAACAAGTGGAAGACTTAATTTTGGGCACTAAGAATTAGCTGCAGTTTGTTTTTCAACAAAGACAAGCTGATAAAATTCAAACAAAGGCTGTTGAAAAAAAAAGTAAACTAACAACTAAAATACTCAGAGCCTGATGGCACTCTTAAGCAAAGTCTTAAAAATGACAACAGGCTCCCTGCTACACTACACAACACAGCAGGGACTGGGAGTTCCTACTGCTTTTTTCTCATTGCATAGCCTTCTGTTCTTTTTCATACAGTTGGTTTGGATTTTCTTACCTTCCTTTAGTGTTTTGGAAAAAAAGAAAAGTTACAAGACTGAGTTTGTACTCCTGGAAGTAAAATAAAGGATAGCATAGCATTCCTTTATGTTAGGATGGACTGATCATAGATGCAAACTTGTTCTTAGAACGCAGAATAAATGTTCCTTCCACTGATGGCCAGCGAAAGCAGGGAAACAAGACCCTAGAATACATACACTTTTTTTTCCTTCTTCTTTGTTTTTACTGCAAGTTTCCACTGCATATGCTAATAATGCATAGAGAAGTGACTAAAAACTTACCTCTAAGTTCAGTCAGAATATCAATTTTTTGCTCTAGAATTGCTTCAAGTCGGGTAGCATAAGAATCCACATCATAGTCTACTTCTTCTGTCATCTCAAGAAGTAGTTTTTCAGCTTCCAACCATCTAATGGATTCCTAGATAAATGTTCAAAAATACAAAAAACCAAAATACATCAGCAAACTCTCAAGACCAAGAGCTGATTCCAACTTTTTTGCACAATGACTACACATTTTACTGCCTAGTCACCTCAATAAAATAGATTTCAATCCAAAAATGAAACCTTATTCCTAATTCAGCAAAACTGCATTCTTTTCTACATTCTTTTTTAATTTCAGTGGCCACATCATCACAGGTAAGCCCCAGCTATCCAGTTCTCTTCACATTCGGAACGTTAGATGGTTGTGAAGCTGAGGAATTTAGGGAACAGAACTTTATCATGTTCGTGCCCCTTACGCAAGAGCCAAACTTTGAAGTCAGACTTTAAGTATGGGCTGCCTACCACTATATAGTCACACAGTGATTATTACATTCAAGGAGCCAAGATAGTTCTGCCCTGTTTTGAGAGAAGCTGTATAAAAGGATACCTATTTTTTAAACTCGCTATTACATGATCTAAATCCACACACAGGAACACAATAAAGATGGTTAAAGAAGCTCATCTTTACACTCTGAACAAAAAATAAGAGGGGGGGAAAAAAAGCTTGTAGCAAAGAAGACTGCAGCCACATGTTTAAATGTTACAGAATCGTGCAAAATTGTGATCAGAAGAACTGAGCCCATTTGAAATGCTTTGGTTTAAAGAAAAGAAAGCAGCTGACAGCTCTGGGCATACTAGAGAGCCTGGTTTGACATATTAAGATGAAGTCTTTCCTTCCATGCTTCACAGCCCAAGCAAAACTGAGAATGTAGTCCAAACTCCTTCTCTGTTTTTGGCTTTCAAGAGAGATGGAGCTTACACTGGGGTAAGAGTCACCTCATCTAACCTTGTACATCGAAGACAAAGGCTCCTGGATATGTAGAGCACAGTTAGTTGCACTGGTGTATTTGAGCCATTTTTTTCAGGAAAGGATGTTGTGAATCAGCTGCTTTAGGAGAACACTGACACAAGATGAGTGGTACAGCTGTGGGATGTTGTATCAGTGCAGCCCACCCACAGACACAGCACAAACTAACAAGCCATGCTGTGAAAAAGGGACCTGAGGCTCGGACACACCTCCTCCCAGGGACTGCCAGAAGGAGCAGTAATCTCCAGCAGAAGGCCAGATGGACAGACAGAGGCAATTACATCCTAAACTAAAGCAGCTTGTCTCTCCAGAAGCTGCATTAGGACACAGCCACAGCACACGGCACTTGACTTTCACACTTCTGTATGTTTTACTGCAGGGCTAATGTTCCATTATAACTAGATCTCTACATCCACTGTAAGATGTTTTATTTAGCATCTTGCTTTATTATGAACACACATCAATGTTCCATTAAGCCAGATACCTAAGCTGATAATGTGTATTCCCTACGGGTTTGATGGTCTGCTGTTCTCCAGGAACAGATGTGCCAAACAGACAGCTTGCCTGAAGGCTTTAAGGTTATAAACAGAAGCAATCCACATTTCCTTCTGAAAACAAGTAACTCATACTTATTGCCACAATTTTGTGAGTGTAAAAGGTTCCATAACACTGACCAGCACTACATAGGCAGTATTCTTTCCAAAAGCTCTGACTAACAGCAAGTGAAATCTTTGCACAGCAGTGAAGATTGGAAGAAAATAGGCAGTCTGAAATACACAACTCTTCTGGAGAGGAAGAGATCACAAAGAATATACAGATTCAGACACAATACTTGGAGGGAGATGAGCAAACAGAAATGGTGCTGACAGAAACATAGCTATTAATTACCAGCCCAGCAAAGGAAAATTTTACTACATTTCTGCAATGACTAAGAAATGCACTTCTCTTTAATCATGGCGACTAAGATCAGGTATTACTGAATCTGTTCCTATTTGTTTGATCCAATCAGCTTAACATAATAAATCAGGTTAGGAACCTCTGACAGACAGCAAGTCTACACGTCAGATGCTCCTCCATCTTCAAGAGTATGGACTTTCATTGGGAAAACATGAATTCCTGAATTAGGATAAAATGAAGTGGAGCTATTTACCTGGAAGACAGTCCTGTGGTCTTCTACTACTTGCTCTTCCATTTCTACCATTTGAGACACAGCTTCATGGAAACTGAACAACTGTGGAGAAACTTCTTCTTCCTAAAAACAACAGTTAACCTTGTTAGCCTAGAAAGAACTGTGGCTACAGAAAATGTGGAATGTGACCCATTTCATCACAGAACATGGAAAAAAATATGCAGAAGGCAAAGACTGTCAAAAATAGAATTCAACACTTCTAAGAAGTATTAAGAAAATCTCCAAGAATGAATAAAAGAAGCAATAAATTAAAAATATTTACAGAGTTAAATTTAATTAATATTTACGAAGAATTTTCAATCACTAATCTTAGCAAATACTGGAAATCAGAATACTCCACACAAAAGTAACAGGTTAAAATACTCTCAAGGGAAGAATTATAATTTCTAATATATTTTAATGCCCACAGAAAACTTCGGGTTTCTGTCAGGGCTTTTTGTTGTGTATGCTGCAACAGACAGGAAAAAAAAAATTCAAAAAATAAGAAGAGCAATTATATTCAATGCATTCCAGGAAATGAAAATTAAATTAAACATTTGGAAAACAAAAGTTANTCAGTGCAGCCCACCCACAGACACAGCACAAACTAACAAGCCATGCTGTGAAAAAGGGACCTGAGGCTCGGACACACCTCCTCCCAGGGACTGCCAGAAGGAGCAGTAATCTCCAGCAGAAGGCCAGATGGACAGACAGAGGCAATTACATCCTAAACTAAAGCAGCTTGTCTCTCCAGAAGCTGCATTAGGACACAGCCACAGCACACGGCACTTGACTTTCACACTTCTGTATGTTTTACTGCAGGGCTAATGTTCCATTATAACTAGATCTCTACATCCACTGTAAGATGTTTTATTTAGCATCTTGCTTTATTATGAACACACATCAATGTTCCATTAAGCCAGATACCTAAGCTGATAATGTGTATTCCCTACGGGTTTGATGGTCTGCTGTTCTCCAGGAACAGATGTGCCAAACAGACAGCTTGCCTGAAGGCTTTAAGGTTATAAACAGAAGCAATCCACATTTCCTTCTGAAAACAAGTAACTCATACTTATTGCCACAATTTTGTGAGTGTAAAAGGTTCCATAACACTGACCAGCACTACATAGGCAGTATTCTTTCCAAAAGCTCTGACTAACAGCAAGTGAAATCTTTGCACAGCAGTGAAGATTGGAAGAAAATAGGCAGTCTGAAATACACAACTCTTCTGGAGAGGAAGAGATCACAAAGAATATACAGATTCAGACACAATACTTGGAGGGAGATGAGCAAACAGAAATGGTGCTGACAGAAACATAGCTATTAATTACCAGCCCAGCAAAGGAAAATTTTACTACATTTCTGCAATGACTAAGAAATGCACTTCTCTTTAATCATGGCGACTAAGATCAGGTATTACTGAATCTGTTCCTATTTGTTTGATCCAATCAGCTTAACATAATAAATCAGGTTAGGAACCTCTGACAGACAGCAAGTCTACACGTCAGATGCTCCTCCATCTTCAAGAGTATGGACTTTCATTGGGAAAACATGAATTCCTGAATTAGGATAAAATGAAGTGGAGCTATTTACCTGGAAGACAGTCCTGTGGTCTTCTACTACTTGCTCTTCCATTTCTACCATTTGAGACACAGCTTCATGGAAACTGAACAACTGTGGAGAAACTTCTTCTTCCTAAAAACAACAGTTAACCTTGTTAGCCTAGAAAGAACTGTGGCTACAGAAAATGTGGAATGTGACCCATTTCATCACAGAACATGGAAAAAAATATGCAGAAGGCAAAGACTGTCAAAAATAGAATTCAACACTTCTAAGAAGTATTAAGAAAATCTCCAAGAATGAATAAAAGAAGCAATAAATTAAAAATATTTACAGAGTTAAATTTAATTAATATTTACGAAGAATTTTCAATCACTAATCTTAGCAAATACTGGAAATCAGAATACTCCACACAAAAGTAACAGGTTAAAATACTCTCAAGGGAAGAATTATAATTTCTAATATATTTTAATGCCCACAGAAAACTTCGGGTTTCTGTCAGGGCTTTTTGTTGTGTATGCTGCAACAGACAGGAAANATATATATATATATAAAATTTTCTCTTCCAGAGATATTCAAATTACCCTAAACACAGATTTGTTAGATTTGGTCCACTAAATGTACAAAGGTGACTTCAAAAAAAAAATTCAAAAAATAAGAAGAGCAATTATATTCAATGCATTCCAGGAAATGAAAATTAAATTAAACATTTGGAAAACAAAAGTTAAATAAATGTAAGGGAATAATCTAAAATGTACATAGTGACTGATAAATTAGAAGAATGCACACATGGACTTACAAACTGGGACAAAGAAGGCTTCTTTAAAAATAAAAGTCAACAGAAGAAGAAAGTACTGTAGGCTTCATTAATGTTTAGCAAGACAGTGTAGTTCCTTACACAGTGCCTTTGAAATATTTTTTAAAACATTAAGTAAGGCTTAAATTCATTCAACATAAGCAATGAACAAGTGATATGACAGAATATCTGGTTGGAAGGAACATCCAATGGAAAGCTCTACGAATCACTACATGTTCATATGAAACAGAGTCCTGAAAAAAAGTCATTTACTGAAGTAAGATATACTGCAGATATCACAAAGAGATGTCTGACACGACTGAGAGTCTTGTGAAAAATGTTAGGATTGTAAAGATCTTTCCTTTCTCTTTTTCATGGGCATTTTCACAAACAGAATTTTAATCCCTTCTGATTATTTAAGGATCAGGACTGAAGCTGATAATCAGCAATGAGAGAGAATGCCCTTTAGAAGACATCTCTCAGCCCCTCCTCCTCCAGCCCAGGGAGACGTACTGGGAACATCATGTGGCTGTCTTCCCCAACAGTGCACTGGGTTTCACCCTAGGAAAACCAGAATACTAGGAGGTGGGATGATGGGTAGCCAGATTTCTGTATGGAGGGAAAGGCAAATACCATTGAAATGGGGTCTGCATGCAGGAAAAATAACACTCAAAACCACAAAGGGTATTAAATGAAACAGATGAGTTTTAGGATACTTCCCACTGCCTAAAAGAACGTGAAAACATGCATATTATAGATCGTCACCACAGCCTGCCTAGACATTAAAAGCCCTTATCACCAAGGAAGGTAAAGAAACCCTTCAAGAAACATTTTGGGTTTGGTTTTTCTTTTGTACAGAAACAAGCATAATACCATAAAGAGAAAAGGCAAGAGGTATGCTGTACGTGTTTAAGATCCTACTAACAGGCTACTCCTCTGGATTTGTTCTGCCCACTGTTTGTCCTCACTGCTTTCCACGTAATTCTATAAACCACTCACATTTTGTTCACAAAGCAGTTTGAGATCATCTCTCTGAGGAGAGCTTCCCACACCCCACTGTGTCTCCAGGTCGTCCATCTGATTGGGAGTGTGGTGAATAATGGAACGAATATCCCCTGTGGCACTCGGATCAACCGTCAGCTCCTTCACCCTATGGCACAAAGTGTTTCGTTTGAAAATTAGTCACCTCCTTTGCAAAAGAGTCACAACCAAAGCTCTATGGGTTTATGTGCAATCAGTTCATTTAATAAGGAGGATGATGATGTCAGCTTCACAAATTTAATGTACCTACAGGGACAAAAAGTTCCTAAAAGGCATGGACCCTTGTATTTTTACTACTTGCATGTGGATTAAAGTAATCTATCAAGAAGTATTTTCTAATTGAAATCTTACTACTAATTAACAGTTAGGAGGGCAAAAACTTCAAAGCCCTCAATATTAACTCTTTGACAAGGGGGGATATTTCAAAGAAAAGGTCATTTAGCACCCTAAACAACACAATGTTTCTTTTTCTGCATAGACAGTTGCACTTTAAAAAATTCAGTCAATCAGCTCTGCACTAGCTGTTATAAGCAAATCAACTATGAAATTCTGAAGAAAATAATAACTTGCAACCAAATATTTTAGAAAACAAATAGATCCTTTCATTAACTTTAAAGGTAAAAATATTTTAACAAAATTTTAGGCTCTCACAGCATGTAAGTAGTTTAAAGATTGATCAAGATTCTGTCAAAAAAAGCTTATTTAAAAGCAAGTTTATGAAAGACGCATGAAAGTCTGAAAGCAAGTTTTAGAACATATCCCTAATTTCTTTAATGGGAAAAATGTTCTTTAAAGTAGCACTTATTTACTACAATGGAAAATATATTTCATTTATCTTCAGAGTGCTGCAAAGCTTTAATAACATATATATACCCACATATATATATACATTTATATATATATATATAAAATTTTCTCTTCCAGAGATATTCAAATTACCCTAAACACAGATTTGTTAGATTTGGTCCACTAAATGTACAAAGGTGACATCACCATTTCTATTTTTTACATGTATGAAGGAAACTAGCAAGCCTGGATACAGAATGTGGATGTTTAAGGAGGGTAAACAAAATACTGGGAAGATGATTGCATATCATGCAGAACCATCACCTGCCAAACCAAAATAAAAACAAAGTATGTGTGACTCAAGGCAAGGGGACTAATGAAAGGTTGGTCTGTAAAATTACATAGCCAAAAAGAAAACGTAAAAATAAAGTTCCATGTATAGAATGAAGTAGACCTGGTGTTTGAAGGAGAAAAGTCGTCATACTCATAGGAAGGAGAGAGATCAGAGCGACTGCCACTACCCTGTGAGAAGGGAATGTCCGAAGGACTAATTCCAAATTCCTTTACTCTGCAGCAGCAAAATACAGTGGCAAATTAAGAGAAAATGTTCTCATAAACACATTTAAAATGACAACTCTGTTTAGCATACTTCTTTAATAGTTTAACTAACAAACTTTTTATAATACAAGTGTTTTGACATATTTAAACTCTCTGCAAATAGTACAGATCACTAACAAAACTGAACAAAACCAGTGCTGCTAATTTGCAGGGGACTATAACAGCAGGGTTTTTTATGTATTATGTAATTTTATGTATTATTATGTATTGTTAGAAAACAATAAACTATACAAAACACATGAAGCAACATCACAGTGACAGGTATATACTCCATAACATTAAATTTTAACAGTAAGGGGAGGAAACAGTTTCAGGACAATTATTTAGCACACTAGGAAGAGGTGCTTAATTTGTTTTGTAGTGACTTGTTACGAAATCACTTTAGCAAAGTAAGTTCTACAAGGGGTAGAAGTTCCAGTAAGCCTCGAATGTGCAGGGTCCTGCATAATTTTGCTCTAAGCAGATGAGTAGAGGCCTCATTCTCTTCAGGGAGGAAATGACAGAGACTGGGCCAAGCCAGAGAGGTTTACTACTAGCTCCATTAACCCAGACACAAAGACATTTGGAGATTGAGAGAAGCAGGCAGCCTAGCAGGCCTTTGTGCCAAGCCAAGGAGAAGCAGTTGTGGTTCTGCCTGACCTCTCACTGGGACAGACAGACCCCCAGATGGTGGTCTATTCTGGCAAAGCCATAGCTTCTGACAGCCCAGAGGCTATCTGCCACCTTTGTTCTTTGCAGCCAAGTGTGAGGTGTCTCTGAGTCTCTTCAGGGACACACAGGACCTGCTGCACCATCTACACAGATTTTAAACACAGGAGAACTGCAGCAGGTGAGGGCTCTTTTAGCACTCACTGGAAAGAGTGAACACTTTCTTAGAGCAGTACAGGTCTCAAGGGATGCATCTGCCTCTGAAGGTGCTAATTTCTCTATATCAATCATAAAACCTGTTGGTTTTTCTGCTTTTTTAAACCTTTACTTAGGGTCCTCAAATATTGGACTGACTTTGGGAAGCATGAAATTTTATATGCATATATAATATAGACTGGCAACTGCACACTATTCCACCAAAAGGATCGGAAAAAAAATCACATCACAGAAAGGTATTTTAGCCAACACCCTAGAGAGTCATCGTGAACACCAACTATCCCTAATGCAAGAGATGGTCCTTTCAAAGCAAGGGCAAAACTAATAGCAGCATGTCCCACATACCTTGCAATCCATGTTATACATCTCTGGATAATGGCATAAATACAGTTTTAATGGATTCTTTTGTAATAGTTGTACAAAGTGACAATTTAAATTAAATGTGAGCCTGAATCAGTAATTTGGTTTTATTGTATTAAGAAACACCACTACCATTGAATTATTCAAGTAGCTAAAATAACCATATATCACGGAACAACACTATTTCAAATGTCAGTCATCAACAGTCAGTATAGCTGTAAGAAATAACTTTTTTCATACCTATTTGCATATCTCAATGTATTTAGAGTGTTTTCACATGATGCCATCCCCGGAGAAATTGTAGCAATCTGGAGAAAACAGGCCACACATTAGTAAGTCGCTTTGTACAAAAGAAATGGTAGATGAATTTAAAGGTATATATTTTTTAATCTCCAGTTTCATTTCTGATTTTCTTAAAAAAAGACTGGACATGGCACTTAGTGCTATAGTCTAGTTGAGATGTTAAGGCATAGGTTGGACTTGATGATCTTAGAGGTCTCTTCCAACCTCATTATTCTGTGATTCTGTGAAAAAATGTCTGCTATGTACAGTTGTCCTTATACAACATCTCAAGGACACATAAGTCCAGTCAAAGCTTCAATCTAATTCTTTTAACCTTACAAGGAACATCAAGAATTCATGAAATTCATCACATCAAGAAATTCAATTTCCCCAACCATCTTGGCAACATATTGTGTAAATGTGAAATGGTAAGTTTAAAAATACACTCCTAAAAAAGGAAATACACAACTCAGTAGACCTTAAGTCTAATGTACCCTATAAACAATTACCAGATTTTTTTTTACTTTTGAGACTCTCCTCTGTTCAAGGAGATTCTATGCTGATTTTGGCCACATCAGAAACAGAACTTAACAGTAGCAAAGATCAACTTGAGTTTAACTATTTTCCTAAGTAGACATATATTTTTTCTCGATTACCTGTAAACAATACTTGACGGCAAACCTTTCACAAGACCTATCTGGAATCTAAAGGTCATTGTTTTTCCAGTTAAATTAACGACTCTGAAGATAGCACTGCCTTTCCTGAAATCAGCAAAAACTAAAACTGTGATTGGGAAAAGTGGGATCATTATTTGTCCTAGTTTCTCTCAGTAGTTCAATTTTTCTAGCTGTGCTCTTTCCTAAACAGTCATAAAGGCTCTACCCAGAACAAACATCTCTATGAACCTACACACTAACATTTTTGTGGCATCATAGACTCAGGAGACTGAAACTGATGGCGATTAAATAATCCTGGTCCTCTCTTTCATCCTGCTCCTGATATTCCTGTATAAAAGCAGAGGAAGTCGTCCCAAAAGAAATTTCTCCTTCTGGAGAGAAAGGAAAAATATGTGGTGGAAATGACCATACAGACCTAAGTTTAAACCTCTAATACTAGTATACATCAATTACTAAGGAAAACAACAAGCTTATAATTGAGATCACACAACTGAATGTCTCTTGTTCTGGGTAACAACAATTAACAAAATCTAACTGACTAATCTGAAAATCTAGAAGTTCCGAAAGACCTTACAAACTCAAATAACGTGAAAAATGCACACATCTGTTCCAACAGTTTGATGTTCAGGCAGTGATGTTTAGATTGATGGCATTTTTCTTCCCAAGGCATCATTACATGTGATACAGCCTGGGGGCAGCTGAACTATCCTGACAATTGGAAGCGGTGAATGAATTCCATGTTTTCCTTTGCTGTGTGTGTGTGGCTTTTGCTTTACCTATTTACTACCACTGCTGTTAGCACTAGGAGATTGCTCCAACATTTTAAAGAGCATAAGGTACAGCTGCTCTAGGGAAGTGCCATTGTAGGTGCCTTGGTCTGTGTGAATACCCTGCTCAGGACACATGAACTTGTGCACCAGCCTTGGTGTATAACCTCTCCTCAGGCCCCAACAAGCCCAGTGCAGGCAGGACAGGAGGACTCAGACCTCTCTGTTGCTCACTTTCTTGTTCCCAATTCCAGATGAGGATGGAAAAAGCTGCACTATTTATGGACAGGAGTATCTTTAAGACCTGCAATGATCATTCTTTCTGTTTTGAATCTATCTACACTGCTTGTAAGTCATCAAAGTGCCAGCAATGGCCCTGTCTGGACATGAAAGTCTGCATGTTCCTACTCCCACCCTGGAGGGCTGAAGGGTCTGACCACTTCAGCTATGACTGCAGCACATGAAGGATGCAACATGTCAGGGAACAGCACTGATTAAAAAAATGAGACTATTCTATGTAGTCACACTACAACTTTCAAATGACTCATTATCCTACAATGAATCTCTCCAAAAACTTTAAATGATTTCTCAAACTATTTAAAGACAAGAACAGTAAAACTGCAATGACTGATAAAATCTAAATAACAATATTTATGCTGATTGTAAGTCTCTGGATTTCTTTTGAAGGAAGCAAATGCTAGTCATAACTGTCAACATTATGACATTATTTTCAAAATATTTTTCTGAAATTTGAAAAAGAGTTTCCAAATAATAGTTTAATGTTGTATACAGAGAGAATTCTCCATCTTTAAAGATGTAACTTTTACAACTGCAACATATCCATAAACAGTAAAAGGAAAAGTCACACAAAAATGAAGTGTAGAAACTACCCAGTGAGTTTTACTCAAATATCCTCCCTACAGATTTGTATATCAGAAAGCAAGTGGAAAACACACAGCAGGTATTTTATTACTCCAGGAATCCTTTGGTAAGTTAAAAATCACAAGATTTTACTGCATCATTTTATATGCATTCCATATTGAAAAGCACCACATAGTTGCAAAATGTTGTATTCAAAGAGCACATCTGAAGAGTGTATCAAATCTGTCTTGTTGACAGTCCTTAGTAATAACCTCCTTTGCTGGCTGGGATTGAACCACACCACAGTGTCTTAAAATGAAACTCTGCTGATTGCATTCTTAATTTAAAAAATCATGTAAACAAACACTAAAATCAGAATGTCACAAAGTCGTCCTACTACTAAGAAAAATAGCAGAAGAATGAATTTGAAAGCAATATCTTATCTTCAAAGAAGTTTCTTAAACTCAGTTGTAAAGAGACTGCAGTTATGTGAATGAGAAAATAAAACAATAATTCAAGCATATTTCCTCATGCAGAGGAAATTTCTTTTTATTAATTAAGAGGTTTCTTTTTATTAATTAAGAACTTCCATGGAATATTCACAAATGCTAATAATTTGATGTGCAGAGAGTAACCTCCAACAGGCTAATTTTTCAAACCTTCTTCAGCACTGTGGATACACCTAGATACAGCTAGAATTCCACCATCTAGCTATCTAGACCTGCACAGGATTCATGGATTTATGGAGTCATACAATGATTTGAGTTGGAAGAAACCTCTAAAGGTCATTTATTTCAACACCTATGGAGTGAGCAGGGACATCTTCAGTTTGGTCAGTGTCTCAGTGGGAAAGAAAACTATCTTGTTGTTTCATTAGAAAACTGAAGGAAGAAATTGGTTAATAAAATTGCTATTTTACTACCATTTTCAAATTAGAACCATACCTAACAGCTAAAGGGAAGAATAAGCTGTCATAAGACAGCTTATGGTTTTCACATTGTGGTCTGCATACCTCTCTGGCCTCTAGACTAATTAATTCAACAGAGCCTGTGAAAAGCAATCCTGTGAAAAGTAAAAGCCTAGTAATTATTGTGCACTGCAGAGAGTTTGCATTCTCATAAAGAAAAGTGTTCAGGATGCACAAATAAAGCAACAGGACATCAGGACTTTTATCTGTCCTTTGACTCAATTGTCAGAAGAATTCTGTTTTTCAGACTGGTGCAAATGCACATATACAGGTATTCAACAATTATTTACATATTTTATAATTTTATATATTTATAATAGTTAATAATTTATAATATTTATAATAATTCTGATTTATGTTCTATGCTATGTATTTGTATATAAATATATGTATATTATGTATTTACAACAGTTATTTATCCAGTCTATCCGAACAACTTCTCCCTCAACAGCCTTAAGTATATTCTGATGGCCCTGACACCGACTTTTAGTTTAATCATTCTCATTTCAAAATCACAAGTCATCACTGTATTTACAGTCTACACCCTCTTTTCCAGAATTCTGCAAAAGAATTCTTAATTATAAAAGAATTTTATAAATAAGACACAATTAAAAACAAACTTCTCAAACTAGAAGTGTTTCTAGATGCCTGCCTAGCTAGAAAACTAGAACAAGCAATAATAAAGTGAGAAGGGAACAAGTTCTCTAAAATCACAGAATCATAGAACCACTTGGGTTGGAAAAGACCTCTAAAATCATTTAGTCCAACCATTAACCCAGCAAAGCCACCACCATGTCCCTAATTACATCTACACATCTTTTAAAGATCTCTAAGGATTATGACTAGATCACTTC
Source organism: Cisticola juncidis (assembly GCA_013400215.1). Classification (NCBI taxonomy): domain Eukaryota; kingdom Metazoa; phylum Chordata; class Aves; order Passeriformes; family Cisticolidae; genus Cisticola; species Cisticola juncidis. Next base: position 805,899 of record VXBR01000461.1, on the reverse strand, counting down.
TCTTCAGCTCCAATACTTGACAACCCCTTTGGTGAAAAAAATTCTCCTAATATTAAGTCTAAACCATTGAGAAATGTCTCTTTTGAAATCCTCCTCCACATATAATGTCAATCAGTGAATAAATTTAAGTCCAACACACTATCAGTAGCAAACAACCAATTTTAAACATAATAGCCTAAATGTCTTTTCCCTTTGTAATTGTTAGAACAGTTAACCAAATCAACTTACCATGCAGGTACGTGAGTTTTCCCCAATGAATGAATCTCTTAACACCTGAGTAAGTTTACTTGCTCTGAAGGGTGTGTGAGGTTTATTTCGGCCTAAGGCTCTAATGCACTCCTGAAAGAACAAAGAGATTCTTTATCATGGGTTAAATAAACATAATAAAAATGCAATTCAGAATCAGAAAACACGTCTTATATTTGATGCAGTGCCCCAAAAGTATCATTAAAATTTACTGGTAAAGCTAGGCTTCAATAAGCATTCAGCTTCTATTTCTCATTAGGCTCAGTAGAGAAGAAAGAATTTAAAAAGGATTAGAAACCTAAAAACTATTTCAATGTCATCCAGACTGTTTACATCTATTGTATCAAACCAAACTAAACAGTGTTGATGTGCAATGTTCAGGCTAACAATTATTCCCAATTATCATCTACAAAAGCCTGAACAAGCTGCAACCTCTGCCAGCAGCAGCAGTATGGGCAGGGACATGTGTTAAATGTATCAGTTAAAATCAGCGGCTTTGATTCGGATTTTACCACTGTCTTTCTTTACAGCTTAGAAGACAACAAAGTTTATGAAAACTTCCTTAGGTCACAAACCAAATAGGCATAGCTCTCCACTGGAAGCAAGTTCCGTACTTGGAAGACACTTGAAAACATTAGGTCACTGCCTGTTGTAAAACACTCTTAATGTGAGGAAACAGGGATAAGATCTTCTCTTCCATTCCCAGAGGCAAGGGGATACACTGTATTTGCAGCTGACTGGGTTCCAGTGAGCAATACTGTATAGATGTAAATATTACGGAAGTCACAGCAGCAACTAAGAACAGTGACACCAAAATACCAGTAATCTAACCATCACTTCTGTCTTTCAGTGCTCTAATATTTTTAATAAGTTATCCTTATGCAAAGAAATTTTAATTTGAAATTTTTGCCTTGTTGTCATCATAATAGTTTGACTGTTAATTCCAGACCCTGCCTTTGCCTGAACTGACATCTCTTCAGATGCAAGGCTTCCCTGGTGCACTTTTACAGTATCTACACACAGAACTTCTACAACCAACCATACTTCAAATGTATTTCAAATTAGAGCTTTGTTTTTAGCTGCACTAATACATGGAATGCCCTTTGTGTTACATGAATAATACTACAGAAGTACAATTAATTCTCCAGCTGCAGATATATCATATATTGAACTACTGATATGGCAGTCAGCAAGGTTTTAATTGATATTTTGATTTACTATAATGATTTTTCGTTTGCTTTCTCCTGAAAAACTAGAATTGGATTATCTCCTTGTTAGTAACAGATTACAAAAGGACAGCACTAGCTTCTAGATTTGTAGTAGAGTTTAAACTACATTTGGTTTTCATTACATCTCTGAAAACCAGGTAGCAAAATGATAACAGTACTTCAGTGTAGAGACATTACTGAAAGTAATGTGCCAACTTCCTGTGCCAAAATCCTGAACAGGTTAACACAGGATGGATATGCAGGTGGAAAGAGCAAATCTTGGATCAGCAATAAAGACCACTTTGTCAGAATGCACTAGTTTAATTGGAACTTGAAAATAACTTCATAGCTCCTGAATATCAGTGGAAAAGGCTGTGTAATGTTTTTGGGATAGGTGAAAAATGGAAAACATGTCATTGAGAAACTTCTATCTTTTTGTACCACCTTTTACACCTCTGCAAGACCTCCATTTATTTTTATTTCCCTCTTCCTCATATAATGTGGATGAAAATCACTAGTACAGCAGCAGCAGAACCTTTTGCTATAATTATTTTTATTATACAAGGTGTATAAAAATTAACCAAACACGTTGTTTCAGCACTATCCAATACAAAAATAAATACACTGAAAAAAACCAAACCAAACCCCGAAAACAAAATAGCTTTATTCAATTACATTTAGAAATGAGTAGTAACATCAATCCAATGGTCCCAAAGTTTTGGAACTGCTGCTTCCAATTTTTAAACATGCCTTAGAATTTTGTAATGACACATCATACATCACAGTTTTATGGTGTGTTGTGAGATCTGTTTGGTCAGATGCCAGTTTATACTGAGATCCCAGGTTTATAATGAGAATAAATATGTAACCCCACAGATTTTGGGATTCAGATTTTTTATATAAAACAGTGTTGGTGCTGAGAGTAGTAAACATAAGCAAAACTAACCAAAACCAGAGAGAAATTCTAAGACCTTCAAAACTACTGTTTCTTCAGTTTGAAATCAAAAATTACTTCCCCTATTTAGACTGAACCTCTCTTAATCACTATAAAACATCAAACCAAAAAGGCAAATAAATATTTAAGTAGTACTTATTAGTTCTGTTTATATGTCCTGGATTGGATGTATGAAAATCTGTAAAGTGACTGATTGAAGAAGAGCTAACAAAAATGGATTTCACCTTTCAAGGTTTTCTTCAATTATTTGCTAGTTTTTTCTAGACATGCTGCTGTTGTTCTGCTTTAGTCAATATATTAACAGCAGTAAATATGCTGTCAGTGTAGTTTTACTTTTCATTTCAAAAAAGAAATAAATAGTGAGATCAGTACGAATACTTCCTGTTAGTATTTCATATCTTGAGTACCAAAGTAAGTAATTTGCCTTCCTATTATAGTTATATATCAGAAAGATCTGCAAATTCAACCACTGGAGATTTTTTGTGAACTTCTTTTCTTGGAGTGTTTTCTTGTTTGTTTGGGGGGTTTGTTTTTCAGTTGCTTGGTTGGTTAGTTGGTTTTGCTGGGGTGTTCTTATTTTATTTTACTAAAACTACATGTAAGTTACTAGCATAACGTTTCTGCATTGTTTCTACTTGGGACTTACTAAGTGTTCCCTCACTCATTTAGAAGAAACATCAATATATTGTTTTACCTGTCATATCCATAGACAATGTAGACAAGCACACAAAAACACTAATTTTACTTGTCACTGTTATGATATGTAGGCTTCCACCTACTCCAAGGCAATAGAAACATATCAGTTACCTTGAGTGCTAAAAGGCTCTTGTTAATTTCTGCACCTTCCAGTCGCGTCTGCCTATCTGCACTCGAAGTGTCCGCTCCTCTTTCATTGCCAGCCAAATCAATCAGAGAAAATTTACCATGCAATTTCCCTTTCCTTCTCAGAATAATCTGAAACACTGCATGGCTTCGAGATGAATGTGCATTTGCAGATGTCTGGCCAGATGTCCTTTAAACAGGAGAAGAGCAGAGAAAGATATTAGCCAGTGGAAGACCATACACATTGAACACGACATCTCAGAATGATAGGTTTTCAGGGTAAATTCCTGTATTTTCTTATGTGTTGACAGCATGTCTAACACTCTTGTGGAGACTAGACACAGAACTCTAATAATTGGATATGCATAGTACAATTATGCCTCTTTTTCTATCTCTTTGAATGGAAATGGAAGATTAGTAACATTTTACCTCCGTTCTCAAATGAGATCTTCGCATATTTCAATTATCAGAGATCTTACACAAAAAATGCTGATGGCGCTTTTATCTGATCATGCAGCAATCCATGCTTAAGGCTAATTTTAAAAACAATGAAGCTGAAGTCTTAAAAAAAAAGAAAAAAAATTGTGCTAACCTCTGCCAGTATTCAGCAAGGCCTTTTAGAGATGAAGAGTCTGGCAGCATGCCAGTTTTTAAATTACATGAATTTAAGTCAGTAAGCTGCTTACATAATGCATGCAATTCACATCCTCTTGAAAAATCAGTTATTTCTCTCTAGGAGACAGAGGAACTCTAAACATCTCTATTAAAAACATAGGTAGATTCCTTACTTGAGACAACATCATCAAAAATCCCTTGTATATAAAAGGGCAATGCTACAAAGATACCTCCAAAAAATCATGTTCTAATTTTTTAACATACAATGAAAACCTGGTGCAAGCTATGGAAGATACCTGCAGCTGTTGCCTACTTCAATTAGCTTAAGAACATCTTCAACACATTTGACTTCCCGCTCCTGTAATCCCACCACCTGGACTTGCTGTTTACCATCTTCCAACACTCTTAGCTTTGTTTTCCTGTTCAACAAGTCAAAAACCTTAGGGAAGGAGGAAAACAGGATAGTTAAAAGAGCAGCTTTTAAAAAATTTTGTGCTTTGAATTCTATTTCAAATAATGCAAAACACTCCATGGAAATACATGATTGTGGGGAAATGTAATGAATTCTTTGAAATACAGTTTTTAATACAAAGGGGGAAAAATATTTTTTTGTGAGCTTGTGTGACAAGCTCAACATTTTGTGCATGAGAAACTCCTTCTTTCTCAGAAAAAGATCTGGTACTTACCTTACCACTGTAGATCTCAAAAAATGTTGCATATACTTGAAGTTCTAACTTCTTATAGTTTGGCTTCTTTAGCATTAAAAAGACATCTCGAGCTGTGAATATATTTCCAGAATAAAAAGAAATCTCATAATGTGTTTTCATTTAGTGAAGATTCACTCATGTGTAACAATCTATTTTAAGCACCTCATATTTTGCACTAATGGCAGATAGAGTCAGTCAACCAAGCCTAAAACAGTGCAATCCAAACTGCCACATTACACTGGAAGATGCAGAAGACCCCAAAATTATAAAATTAAACAATCTGTTATTGCATTTTTGTTAAGTGGTCTATATTCACATTACTGTGTAAGGGATACATATCTAGGGACAACTTCTGATGTTACCAAAGCTCCACTGCAATGCAAAGTCTGTAAACTGTTCTATTTGTATGACAAAGAGTAGAAAATTTATTGATCTCAACTGATCTGCCCAAAGCCAACTGATCAATGAAGTCTCACCTGCAAGTGCATATATGCCTTTAGAACAATCTTGGTTCTTTCCTGAAAAATCGCCACCCATAGTCTAAATTTAAAAAAAAGAAAAGAAAAAAAGAAAAAAGAAAAACACCATAAAAATCACAGAACTGTAGTTTACATATTTCTTATTTTTTAGAAATCATCTAAGTGTATCATGTAAAAAAACAGTATTGCTGACTTGCAGAAGAACTACTTACATGGGTTTTCCCACTGCCTGTTTGTCCATACGCAAAACAAGTGGCCATCCCCCTTTCAAATATGGTCTCCACTAATGGTCGAGCTGTAAACCTTAAATGCAAAAAAACCTGTGTTTAAAAGACTGAAGTACTAACCCTAAACAATGATTTCCTTGTTTTAATGATCCAACATCCCACAGTTACTAAATGGAGCCTAGAGCTCCCTCAAGATGCCAGAATAAGAAGATAATCAAGTAGGACAGTGTAGCAGATAGGAGTTTCATCAATACTAAAATTCTGCTGTAGTTTTTCCTTCCTCCCCAAATCAACTTCCAAGATTAAATTTGAAAAACAGACCAAAACAACATTTCACATCTTTGAGAACATGCATACGTTAAGAAAGGGCTCAAGATAATGGATACCCAAGCTCTCAAGAATGAAAAAATCTACTTATCCCTGAGGTATTATTTGCTGTGTCAAAAGTATTATCTGAAGTATCATTTCTTTTTTTAGATAATTTATTTCATTTTAAGAAACACAGAGCTCTTGTTCCTACTTCAGCTGTTTATCACCATCATTTCATTGTAAACTCCAAAAGCAAAGGGTAAACTAATGGAGAGTTACATATGGAGCTGATTCTCTCTGCAAAACTCTTTTTAAACTTTTTCTAGTTGTTTACACATAAATAACTCATAAGTGACCAATAAAGGAAAAAAATAATTACATAAACACTGAGATGCTGCAACCTTCCTTCATTCTGCTTTCAAACACAAGATCACTTACAAAAATAATATGGGCAAGACAGTGCACAATTCAGCAGCAATCCAGGGTTATGTAAAGAATCTACACCTAGCTGAATCATGAATTTTCATCAAGAATACATCAGATGATTCCTGAACAGCCTTAGTCTTTTCTTTGCTTTTTCTAAGTGTATACCTTTTGTCTTCTCAGGAGGATATTCTCATATTTTGATGTTCGTTCTTTCTGTATATAAAAATTAAAGAATTCACAAAGTCTATGCACCTTAGAAGCACACTCCATTCCTTCTGTCTGACTGATTTTGAAACTTTATTTTGCTGGTTTAATAAAAAAGGACTTGAATGTATCTATTTTATAGTAAGACAAAATACAAACATATCGTAAAATGTTTTCATGAAGGATTACACAACTCCAAATGATACTACATCAAAAGAGTCCAACTTTACTTATCCTAGAACTTTTATTTGAAATCTTAGTCTTTCAGACTAAGTTCTCCTTTAAAACTTATAAGGCCTATCTATTCCAAATAGTGAGTGTTTCTTAATATTAAAAAAAATTGCAACTCTGTGTTGTAGTTCATAGATCAAAAATACTTAAAATACAGGTTAAGCAAAATAATAACAGTAGTAATAATGGTAACAATAATGGTGTTAGTAGTAATAATAATAATAGAGTAGGACTTTTCTGCCTTGGACTGAACATTTCCTCACTACAGATATACAGTAAATTTAGCATATTGGAGAAAACTGGAGTATCTTGACACAGTATTTTTTTCCTCAGTGTGACCCTGAGGCTGAGAGCACATGATGACACCTATCTTGCTCTTACTTCTGTTATTACAGAAGACCTTAGAACATATTGCCCTTCAAGTAATGATCATTATTGTGCTATATGAGGGAGAAGGAGAAAGACTAGAGATCTATTGTTTCAATATGAATAATCTTAAAGTATATTCCTGTATTGCTATTAATGTATTACGTAACTAATAAAAACTCAGTACAAAAACACAACATAGTATACCAAAACCACCCCTTATCTTAAACATTATGTTCACATAGATAAATAAAGGAAGGAGGGAGATTAGAAGAATGGATTGTCAAGCAAAAGAATTATTTCATGCATCATCAAGCATCTGGCTCTCCCACAGCTCTTCAGTATCAAGGAAAGGTGCTACCAGCAGACAAGCAGAAAAGACAGAAATCTCCAAGGACATAGCTTTGCTGTTTGCAACTCTTTTGCTAGTTTTATGAGATTTTCCTTTCAGACAGAAGTTTATTTTCACAACCTTTTAAGAATTCTTTTAGTATGATTTTTTTTGTTATCCACTATTAATCAGGGCATGATCCTAACTTTCACTTCCTAGTTGTGGATTTAAAACAGAATATAAGGTATTTCTCTGTTAATACTCTTTAAGACTATGGGAAGCACTTCCCAAGCATAAGAAAAATTATCTTCACCAAATTCTCTTTTAGTATCAATATTTCCTGCAAAAATCTCCACAACATTTAGATGCATACCAAGATTCTGACCAAGATTATGTCATGGTGTCTAACTTTGCCCACTACTGTATGTACTTCATTTAGTTACTTGTTCAAGGGAAATAACTACCTCTAAACATGCTTTTTAAAGTGCTGTGTGAATTATTCCTATCAACAGTGGAACTGAAACAGAAAAGCCAAGAATAAAATGGAAATCTAAACAGGTTGGGCCTAAAAGAGGATATGTGTCTTCGTTGCTGTTTGTTTTTAAAGTAAAAAGATTTGGCATTTTCAGCAAGATAACTTAGCTCCATACACTTCCACATTACATCAGCCAGATTGTTTCCAGAAGACAAGTTAGCTCAGATATCTCCATAAGACTGCAATATACACTCTCTCACTTTATGGGTACTCTTTTCTCACCCTTTACTGCTTTGTTTCCATCTCTTAATTATCCTATATTCAGATTGCAAGCTCTTTGGTGCTAGGGCTCTCCTTTTCTTCCAGGTTTCCTGATGACCAAAAGCCATGGCTCACATTTCTCAGGAGCTGCACATACACTAATAATAAGACAATAACCTGGAAGCAAATGGAGAACTGATTACGTGGCTCAAGTAATCAGCAGCTGAGGAGGCAGGCAATACTTGCTAGAGCCTGGAATGCAGAAGGGCTTGGAGGAGGACTGGGAGTAGGACTGAGGCCAACAGAGATGGAAATGACATTGCAGGTGAGTAATTAGGGATAAAGAGTCAAAACAAAATGTAAACAGGTACAAGAATGGAGGTAGCAATATACCACCTGGTAACACAGAGAATAGGAATAAAGTCTAAGACCAAGGTAAGTGTAACAGTTATTCGTATGGAAAAAACGTGAGAAAAAACATTCACCAAAAAAAAGCATATACACATACCTGTAAACCATTTCATTAGGAGCCGTGTCATCAAAGGCATAATCAAAACGAAAAGTTTGGTTTTCTAGGTACCTTGTTAAATCCACCTTTTGTTTTGGTTCATGTACCATCACAACATCTTTACTAGGAATTGTTATTACATCAAGGTCTTTCATTAAAGTTTCTATAAAATAAGTGAAATATATATTTAACTAACAACACATCATTATTTTTTACATTTTCCCATTGTTTACACTCTTATAACATCTCAGATAACACAGCTCCTCCGAGTAACAACACTGCAATGGATTTGGGCTTCTGATGCCTAGACAGTAATCCACTAAGCAGAGATTTCATTTTGGAAATCTAGTCATCCTATCCTACCAACTGCTAGAAATTAGAGATAGAAGGCTGTTTAGAAAGACTATGATCATTAATTACAGCAGTTTCATTGTAACTTGTCACGTCTTCTATAACACTTCCCACGGATCTGAGGTCTTATTCCTCAGCAATTACATAGTCTTCCACAGCTTGCTGCCATATCCTTTGAGTTGTTATAAATATCTTCTCTAGTGGAAAAACTAGATTCTAGTACTATACTGCTTAGACTGTCAAACTCGAAAACACAAAGAAATCAACATCCTTACGATGGTAAAATACATTTAATTTTAATTTTTTATCTTGATATTTTCTTTGAATTCTGCTTTCATTCCTCACAGACATTTTCATTTGTGTATTTCTCCTGGAACCTTATAGTATATATACGCATCTTTAATATACAATTCCTGTAAAGTAAAATCCTTTCTAAAGATTATCTTGTAAGCAGAATAAACTGAAAATTACAATGATCCTTCCTATCACTGTAACTTCAACAGTGAGATCCTAGGTTATAATTACTACACAGCATTGCAATTTACTGCTAATTGTTGCATGGTATATGAGTCAGCAAAACAGAGAACCCAGTGATCCATAATATGCACAAAAATAAAGACCCTTTGTGTCTACAGGATTCACTAATGTGTCCTACTTGCATTTCTATGTAAAATTTCTTAAGGCATGCAATTCAAGAATTTGATATACAACCAGATAGAGCTTTTCATGAGTTAACATCCTGATCAAACAGTAAATGGTTACCATTGCATTACATTACACACTAATGAAAATGCACATTCCAGTCAAAATAGAATCAATTTTTCAACTGCACTGCAATAAAATGAAATGCAATTAAGTGCATCAAGTGCAGATAAACAGTAAGAAACAATGACAAAAAGAAATGTATGATGGACAATTCTTTGCAGCAAAAACTTTTTAGTTTAACCTGTCAGAAGAGTATTTTTCTTAAAAATTTATTTGGAGTAAGACATTTACTTCCTCCCAGCTATTTGGTATGGGAACCTGCATTCTTTGCTGATGAAAATTACAAGTAGGGTCTCAGAAACCCATCATACATTTCACAATTACAAGTACAAGTCACTGAACTAAAAATCTCAAAGTGTCACTCAGAACACCTACTTCCTGCAAAGTCAATCCACAACAATTGATGTTGAGAACACCTAATGTTTTTGGTGATAATTCTGCATTTTCAAGATGGCAAAACAGATTAAATTTTTTTTTCTAATCATTACAGTCTTCCATCTTCAATTCTTTTATATTTTTCTATGATTTTATGAGAAATAGTGTGTCTTATGAACTGAGTGTTTTCAGAAAATTGTGTCATTTGGGTATTACATTATCATCCCCTGCATAGATTATTTGGTTAACACTTTTTACTACAGTTTATTCTTAAAAATGCAAAACAGCTTTAAGTATCAACCTTATTTTCACTTAGATGTTCATCTTGCTACAAACACCTCTGATCAAGTTTTTTAATAGCTGCCAACCACTAACACTAAAGATATGCAATTTTCACAAGATCAATTCCTACTTCTGAATCCTAACTCATGTCCCATAACAACTTGTTTTCATTTACTGCAATTTGGCTTTGTCCATCTTCAGCACAGGTAGAAAGTGGCATTTTCCCCAACAGTAAAAGTAAAAATGAAAATTAAAAACAGAAGCAGCAATGTAAAGGGGGCAAATAAGACAAAACTTAACTGTATACTGATATCAACATATGTATGGGAAACGGAAAACATTTCTCCCACTTTCCTCTGGGTATGCTTCAGATAATCCTGAATGTGTAATTCTGACAGTGCAAAAAACAATGTCATCGTATGTTGCTTCAGCATCAGAGTGATGCTCTTTTGAGTCCTTCAGCTGAACAGAATATAAGAGAAAGAGAAGGAAAGAAACATCCTACCACACCAGATTCAGACAGGCTGCAATCCAGTAGGCATTTGTGTTCCTAAATTCCCACTGAAAGTAAAAGACCTTCCTAGGAAAATTGCAATTTAACTGGAATTGAAAGCTGAACAGTTTTTTGTTGTTTGGTTTTGGTTTTTTTGAAACAGACTCTAGTCTGATGAGCAGGTAGTAAGAAAAATAGTTCAAATACTCATCACATAAAAAGTCATTAAGGAGTTCTTTTAATATCTTAACCATTTGTTAGTGGCATTTGAAATGCTCTAGGGTAACTTTGCCATCCCTGAGCAACAACTCCAGGGTGTACAATTCTTCTGTTTGCCTGTAATCCACTAGCCCTGTGAGGATGTCTTGGACACGTGTAGGCACCAACCGTGTCATAAGATATTTCCTTGATGTCTGATTCATGACTACTTGGAAGTATAAAAATATATGTGCAAAAACATGTATGAAAGTTTTCACTGTGTAACTCTGCTCAGGAGATCACTTGAAGGATATTTTCAAATAACAGTGGTCCTAATACAATGTAATACTGAAGAGATTACAGTAGAATTCATTTCCAGGTTCATCACACATACTGTCTAATATAAGAGTTTTATCTTTGATCAGTAATTCTAGATCTGTTTAACACAAATAATGTTACTATCAGAAGCATCTTTTCAGACAAACAAATAAAATCCTCAACAATCATACCTTTTTTATTGAGTGGTCGTTTTCGTACACAAACACAAATCCGGTGCTCATCAATCTGCAAAAGAAAGTCTTTCAGTGAACTATGATACTTAATTTTATTTAACTTCTCTTTTTGAATTAAATAACCAATCATTTAAACAAAGAGAAATACCTAAGACAGTAAGTCATCTGAACATATAAAAACTCCTTGTGCCTGCACAGTAGCCATAAGGGAGAACCATACATTAACAAAACTCCCTGCAGATAGTGATCTAATCCAACAGAGCAACAGGTAGCAGTGGACTATGCAAGCAAATCCAGCTTTAACAGGGTAGAGAGGCTATTGACAGAAATCACCACATTTTCTAATTTCCATAGAATTTGACAGTATTGATCATTTAAGGATTCCACTCCTCTGACTTGCCTGCAAACCAAAAGACCACATCTCCTTCAAAGACCAAATAGTAATCATTGTGTTAAAGAAGATTTTTCAAATGAGTTTCACAGTTTTGTGTACACATCCCACAGCATACCAGGAAAATTTACCATACAAAGGCTGAGTGACTACTTAGTATATATTGGGATTATTCAATAGTAAAAAGATATTTAAATAACTTAACAATTGTTTAGTAAACTAGGACTTCCAAAACCTAGTCATTTCAGTATCAACAAATTATTGGGAAAATAAGCCCATGTTATACTGAATACTAATATATCTAAAAATACCTATTTTTTTAACAGATTAACAGATAGAAGCATACATTGAAAACAAATAAAAACACACAGCAAAAACACAGAAGGATAACACATTTCCATGTTGCTGCCATACTTACAGGATCTGCAGTTGTCAGTGGTCTATAATCCAAACTTCCCCTGAAATCTCTTATCATACACATAATTTCATAATTTGGGTTTGTAGCATCAACATCCTAGGAAAAAGTAAGCAACAGCGTTTCTTTTATACCTTTTTTGTTTCCAGAAAAGGCCTGAATTAATTACCTATTAAAAATACACATTAACTGAAATCTTATTTTTCTACAGAACACCAAAAATGTCTCTTGTAAGTTTAATGTAAGATTAATGCCTTTTTCCACTCTGATGTAGCTAATTTACTGACCATAAAGCAAACAATTATATGCTTCCCATGTCATTTTGGTTGGCATACAATAGAAAATACTTAATTGAGGACTCATTAATAGTGTACTCAAGAAAGATAAATTACTCCTGCCTTCGCCAGCACCTTCACACTGAAGATACATGTAAATCAACACTTCCTTATCTTAGATGTGGCACTCTGACAGATGCACAGATACTCAGCTACACAGGTACAACACGCAGCACAGAGGACAGTCCAGGAACCCCAGCTGCTGTAAACACAATCCTGCTGGATGCAAGACAGTCAAAGTAGCTTGTCCTAACTACTGGTCCTGTATTAATTTATACATATTTGGATGCATTGCAAACTCTTCCAAGAGTCTCAGACCCCCAGCAAAGCACAAACAATCCCAAGGATATTCAATAGGCTACATCCAGGCTCTGATGCTTTGACTGGGATAGAGTTGATTTTCTCCCTAGAAGAATGTAGTATGCAGCTCTGTTTTGGATTTGTGCTGGTAACAGGGTTGATAATACATGGATGTTTTAGCTACTCCTAAGCAGCACTTACACAGCAAAGTCCTTTTTTCATCCTCACCCCACCCCACCAGCAAGGCAGTCAACATAGCCAGGACAGCTGAACTCATTATCTTCTGAACAGGCACAGAAAATAACCAGTCCTTAAACCTGGAGCCATCAGTGATAGAGTGAAGGGACATGCAAGAGGCTATGCACTGATAAGCTGTGTCTGAGCCTACAGATTTCTGCAGAACAGATTAAACAATTTCCCATCACTTCTCCCTGCAAATACCTGTTTTACAACACTTCAGGACATGCTACTGATGCCAAACATAGCCAGCTCTGGTGCTCATGATGCCTTAAGCTTTGGCTTTCATATTTTCAGATTCTGTGCTGCCTAGGGGTGCAGTTCTGAACCTCATATTAAGTGCCAGTAAGCTCTCTTCACAGGGCAGGTAGACAAAACAAATTCTTTTCCTGCTGAGGACCAAAAACAACTTTCAGCCCTACAGCATAAACAACGGTAGACTGAAGAGAGAAAACAAGAAGGATGAGAATTCACAACCTGAAGCTGTAACTGGACAATTAAATCCGACTATACAAATGGACCAAAACTTATAAAAGTGTAAGATCTCGTGACTGGGGGGCCATTTTGTGACCATTCTCTGTCCACCCTGGTTGGAGCCCTGGTCAGGCTCCTGTCCTGCTCACGGGGGATCCTGGAGGCTTTCAATAAATACCTACTTTATTCTCTAGCTTAGTCTCTGTTTCAGGTCAGCCTTCCCAAGGCATCACTCAGACCCTACTAAGTCTTGCATGGCTACCCCCACAAGATAAACAATTTCTGAATCCCATCTGGCTGTGGACACAGTGTAGGCACTCTCAAAAAGCACTGGACGGGGGTTACTAATTTGAAAGGGAGCCAGCTTAGTCTTTGGACTTGTGACACAATCAATCCTCACCTCAGGAAAAACTGTCCTGGTGATCAGAAGCTGATTGTACCTTGATGTCATTCACATTGACTACACTGAAGTAAAAACTGCTGAAGGTAAGTCTTCACAAAATGTTTCTTTATAACATTCAGAAAAGAGTATTGTTTATTGTGGAGAAACCATTTACCTAATATTCTTCGAGCCCTGTTTAAAGGTCATGCATACTAGAAGTCAGTGCTTGGTGAATTACTGCTGCATTTCACAACAAGTTCCTCATACAGAAGTTTAAGACTCAGATGCAAGAGGAATGTACACAGGAGCAATAAAAAGAAAATTTTACAAGTAACACCACTTTAAAGTATTTTAATACATAAAATGATAAATGGTCATTTCTCACACATAAAGATTAATTAATGTTTTGTGTAAACGGATGTACATTACAAAACAAAAATTTACCATAGGTGATTTTAGGTCCAATTGGAAACATCATTAAATCATGAAAAGTAAATTGTGTGAATGATTTACTTGATGGTGGTAATTCTCCTGTTAGCAGCAGACTGGTACTATCTCTTTACAGACTAACACATACCCACATCGCTGCCAACAAGATTCACTCCTAGCTTTGCTAAAGCTTTTACACCACTGTGACAGGAAGTCATTTAGTATTAAGAGACTTTTCTCAAAGGATTAGCAACTTCATTTCTTTCACTCAAGTTTTTAACAACTGGCTGCCAACCTGCTTCCAGGATGAAATTACAATTGTACAGACTAGTTTAAGGAAAGAAACATTAGAAATCACTGGTAAAATTTGAGCCTCAAAAATATCTGTAAAGCATCGTAGATCATAATGAACTATTTATCATAATGTTGTATTACCTCCTGTAGAATAACAGACCTCTCTAAAAGTCAAAAGGTTGGTTATTGTCAAAAATACATTTTCCCTAAGAAATAGCTGTCATCAGTAGTTGTTCTCTGAAGAACATGCAGCAAGACAGCAATTGAAAGCAATGATTTCTGTAGGAAGAAAGAGAGGGGGAAAACCATCTAAAGCAGTAGTTATGAGAGCAATCCTACCAAACACCAAACTATTTGTCAAATCTGTATACAGAACAAAAACACTCAAATTCAAGATTATCACAGTTCATAAAAATTACTTAAGACTGAAAAAAAGCCCAATTTTGCAAATTTCTCTTGCTGACATATGATTTCCAGTTGAGCTAAAAATACTAACCTGAGCTCTCTTTTCTCTAAGTTCCTGCTGCTGTAACCTTCTTTTTTCACGCTTCTCTTGCAATTTTTCAACCTCTTTTACACAGTTTGATTTTCTACGTGCTTAAAGAAAAATGATGCAATTTTAAAATACTTTCCATATTTACACTGTAAACTTCAATTAAATTAATGTATCAATAATTAGAATAGCTCAACTAACAATCATGTTTTCAAGCAAATCTGATTAGTATAGAATCATTACAGCATTTAAATTTCGAAAATACATAAAATTTACTATAAAATGCCATTGGAATGGGACAATCATTACACAAACAAAAATATATGACCTTGAAAAAAAAATTTGGACAGATACATGTGATCTCTTGGTTTGAATTAAAAGTAAGCCCAGAAAAAAAAAAAAAAAAAAAAAAAAAAAAAAAAAAAAAAAAAAAAAAAAAAAAAAAAAAAAAAAAAAAACCAAAAACGAAAAAAAAAAAAAGCTAAACAACACCACCATGGTTAAAAGAAAATAAAGGAAAACCAAATTCCAAATACTAGTACAATTAGGATGAAAATGAACATATGTTTAGCCACAGCTTTCTGAAAAGCTCCTCAAGAAAGCTCACAAAAAACTGAGTGTATAGACCACTGGTCATTTATGGATAACAACACAATCCAAGAGAATGTACATGTAATGCCCATAATGAATGAGTCCTTGATACACGGTTTACATACAAGGGGGTCCAAATTCCTTTTTTGCAGCTTGAACTGGAGATATATCTGAAACACTACCATTCTGTTGAGAGGAGGAAGACTGCTCAGGAAGCTGAGTAGGTCGTGGACGTGCAGAACCAACCACTGCAAAGGAAAAGCAAAAAGCTCATCTGGACACGGAGGAATAACCTTTCTACCCATTTATGAAATACCTTGTTAAGATGAGATAAAATGAGGCCCTTTTCTAAACACAATTTACTGTGGATGAGGAGGAACCATACTCATGGAAAACCTATAAATAAAAGTATCTGGTATGCAGACTTTTTTATCCTAGTGCTGTACATTAACATAACACGATTATTAAGTACCAATGCTGCACATGCACATTTTTAAATACTGCAGAAAGAGTACAACTTACTGTGTGCACAGAATGAAGTGTTTACTTGGAGATATGCAATCCTAAGCATAAAGTGCTTCAATTTTATTTATATTGTAATTATGCCCAAAAAACTAGAAAGGAAAAAAGGCCCACTGTTTCACATTCTCTAGATTCTACAAAATGCTCCAACCCAGTTGAGCCTGTGATCAATGGATGGAGCAATGCAATAGAAATTAAAGCCAGTGAAGTGCAGCACAGTCTGTAAATGCAAGAAACAAGCCTTTCTGCCTCTATACTAGAAGGGATACAGATACAATCAATATGTCTAAAGTTATGCATTGATTCTATATGTGCTAAGAATGCAAGTTTCTGAAGAAGCTGTGATGTCTTTTTCCAGTGAATGCAGTGGGAGTGGTGAGCATGCCTGCCTGTGTGAAAGAGCTGAACACTTCAAATTGTTTTTCAAATAGTTGCTTCGATCAGCTCTGCTTCAGCTGGCCCATTTCCTGCACACACTTCTAACAGAGTGTGTCAGAAGACTACTAAAGTGAAGGCATCAGCTTTGATCAGTTGCCAGAGATGAGACTCCAAGTGAAGGACAGCTCACTGTATAACATAGGAACAACTATGGAAACAGGTTTTGAACGGGACAGACCAGACAAATGCCCAGATCATTCCACATATCATAGGAGATCTAGCTTACAGCAGAAATTGATTATACAAAATAAGACAGTGTACTGAGAAAAGCTGAATTATAAGGCCAAAAAGAAAAATATTTAGGCCAACAGTGAATAGTAAGAGGAACAGTACTCATTAAAATACAAGTTACAGGCTTATTTTATACCAAACAGATAATTTTCTACAAATGACAGAATGTATGGATGTGAGGATAGTCCATAAGTAAGACAATTCATATTTAAAGACCAAGGAGGACAAAAAAAGGCAAAACAGTCTTGTATTTTCAATCTGCTTAATACCCCCAGAGCCAAATGGCAGAAAGGCAAAAACGGTCCAAATCAGAAGAATCTGATCACTTGCAAAGATAGGCAAGCCCACCTGTTTTCCAAGTTTAAACAGATGGACTGGAATCTAGTCTGAAGAAATGTTAGCAGAATAATGTTTGGAAGGAGAATCATCATCATCATCATCACCACCATCATCAGTACAAGTTAGTTAAGTTGAATATAGGAGAGAAAATTAAAACAATAGGCAGTAACTATTCTTTTACATGTTACAGATGCATTACATCTGTATTCATTCAATACAGACTTTTCACTTATTCTCCAGTGGTATTTCAACTTTTTTTTTCAGGTTTTTTCACTATTAACTGTAGAGTAATAAAAATTCTGTAGGACTTAAGTATTCATATGTTCTTATGACTGTTCACAGACTATTACAAAACAACAAGCTGTTAACAAAAAAAATATTAAAAAATTGAAAATGTTAAGAATTCAAAGTGCACTACTTAGTGTATATTGAAACATTCAAATAACCTGAGGACACTTACATATGAAAAGTCCATGCATGATTCAACATTGCATAATTAATTATCTTCAAATTTTTGCACCAGCAGTTAATTCAGCTTAACTTTTATAACGATATGTTGCTTAAACTTGAATATAAACACTATTCGTACAGTATGAATTCCTAAGTATATACAGGAATAAGTCTAGGAATTATATACCATCTCTTTTACACATCACAGGCCAAATGATAAATACCAAGTAAGAAACGCAAAACTATTAAGGAATACTAGAAATACAAGAGGTTAAAATGTTACTGTATTACTTCATTGAAATGGAAAGAGATAACATTTACCTCTATTATCTCTGGCAGGAGGGTCATTCTTAGAAGGCAACACAGTTCGCCGACTCTGTAAAAAAGAAATCTCTCTTATTTGATCACCATATTATTGAAACATAAACTGCAGCCCACTTCTGCTTCTTTCCAGTGAATGAAAATAACATGACACCAACAAAAGAGATCTTATTACTGCCAAATCCCACCATGAGAAGGGAAGGGGTGAAGGCTGATTGAACAGTATGTAATGTTTCAGAAAACTCCAAAACTTTTTCTTTATCTTTCATTAAGATATTTAGTTATACAAATATTAGTTCCCAACTCCCTTTCTGCCAAACTTGTTCTTAAAAAAATTTAAGAATCCCTATTCATGACAGGAAAAAAAAAAGAACACGGTTATGAAATAGAACCACAGACACAAAAGTTAAGTTAAAAAAGCTAGCATAACATGATGCATAGAGCTACTGTAAAGTTACCATAAACACATTGCTAAGATATTACCAACCTTCACAATTTTGTTTAGTTTGGCTGATGAAGCAGGTGGTGGTAGAGTCTCTTGGCTAGGTTCAATATCTTCATCAGGTGCAAGATCTGGGTTAAGTGAAAATATGCTCTCTAAATCAATCTGTGAAAAAGAGCATAAAACACATTAATGACATTTGACATACATCCTCTGTCTCCTGTTATGTTTGACAATAAACAGTAAACATGTTTAGTGTTTTTACCCCATAATTTGTTCATTCTAAAATCTGAATAATTTTCTGTTCACTAAAAACAGACTAATCTTTGGTCTTTGTATTATTTGAAAACACATCATTCAGTAAAGGGATGAGTTAAACATGACCAACAGATAGTATAATTTTGTAAGGTGATCAAACTAAAAGAGAAGTAGCTAATATTTTTACGGTAATTTGACAATTACTGCAAAATATATAAGACATTCTGTAACATAAAAAGAATTATCTTAAATTCAATTATCTTAAATTCCCAGACAGTGCAAAAGAAACACATTGCAGAGACCTAAAAAACTCAAACCATAGCTGAAACCATGTTAAATTTATAATTTTTTTTCTTTTCAAGTATTACTGGGTGTTATTCAAACTGCTGTAATGTGCAAGGAAAGAGGGGCAGGATCTTAAAAATATGATTTTGTAAAAATGTTGAAGAGCTCTGGTCTCTGTAGACTTCTATTTCTCTTGGGTGAAGCTTTGAAAGACCTCAGTGTTGTATAGATTTTGTGTGTCTTCAGCTGATGAAATCTCCAGGACTTTCTCATGTTTTTTTTTTTTTCCCTTTTCCTGTGTTTTCACAAAACCAGTAAAGTTTAAAGTGTAATTATTACTGGTATGCTTCTCCAAACTGAAACTGGTTAACATGGTCCAAAATTTGAAGGAAGATGAGGTAGGAAAGTGTTACACAAAAAGATACAGTTTCATAAGGAAAGCAAGGCTGGAAAATGGCTGCCAAGAATAAGTGAATAAGCAAACAAAGTGGCAGTTAAATTTCTCAAGAATACAAACACAAGAAAATTTCTAGTTTAGCTCTACTAGTAGTTTCCTGTCTGAACTAAGTGTCCCTCTCCCTCTAAAAATTTGATTTTTCTACTTGTAAAAATTGGATAATAAAGTCAGCCGTTGTAATCTTGTTCAAAACCAATAGATGAAAACAACTGCTGAAAAGCTATCACACAGAGCTCAGAAATTCAAATTTACAACAGAAAATAGAATTTGCTCAACACTTTCTGTACAAAACAGTCTGTAACCAAAGAATCATGAAATAAATTGAGATTTATGTCTCATTTTTGTTTCCAGTGCAAATTCCAAGTAATACTCATGTAAGATTACATGTTTCACATAGATTACACTTTTGTTTTTAAAGTTCCGAAAAAATAAGTTTACCTCTTTCCCTTTAGTATCTCCATTTTCAATCCATTCAACAGTTACACTTTCATTATCTTCATTTAGGGATGTTACCATTGCTTGGTGAATTCGGCCTAGGAAGCAAACACAAGTGATCATTTATTAACTGGTGGAAAAAAAAATTCCGGAATCTATTTTCATCCCTGTACTGATATATATAGAGAGAGGTAGGAAGAAGATGGTTAAAAAATGACGTGATAAATAGAAGGTGATTGCAGGCCACACAGTGCAAAGTGGCTCAGACCTGACCCGCCAATCAGCTCCAAGTGAAAAGCACAATGAACAGAAAACTGAGTGGTAAGTAAACAGAACCTTTCAGGAAAGCCACACCACTTAGACTCTCTCCTTGAGAAGAGAAAACTCCAACACAAGAAGATTCCCACAGGTGCTAAAGGCCCCTTAGGTGCACTTCACAAAGGCTTGTTTGTCCCCCCCTTCCAGGCTGATACAACATCACACATCTCAACACTATAATTAAGCCCTTCGAAATTGAGTTCTGATACTCATTTTTTACAGGCACCAATCAAGTGGTAGTCCAACTGAAAATTAAACTGCCCAAAACAACACAAACCATAATTCTAGAAAGAGCTACTTACACAGACTGCTGAGGTTGAGCTAAAATGCTTTTGCATTGAGTTCCAGTGCAAGACCCAAAGGAAGCAAGCCCCCATAGCGTAAGATAAATCCAGTAAATTTTCAGTAGGAATAAGGATTTTTCTTCTAAAATATATAGTACACTGCAATTATTCTATGTTTTCTTTCTTATGCACGCTGCAGAAAACCAACTCAAAGAGCAGGACAGCCATGCACCGACACAAAAGGATCAAGACCCAAGTGTCACATTGATTTCACATCCATGCTTTGCCCTAAAGTACCAAGCACTGAGGTTTCTAAAGAACACGAATCCAAAGCAACTGCTCCTCACGCACCCTCTTGCAACAAGAGTCCATATTATGAAGAAGCAATCCTTTGCTCCACTTGCCATGAGCCACACCCTGCACACATGCAGCTCCCAAAGTAGGAGTGATCACCATGGAGCAGTTTGCATATGCTGCTGCTGCTGCTGCTGGGCACCTGCTCAGAGTAAAACACAGCACATGCAGCACACATGCTTCAGCCTGGCATTCTCTGCCTTGCACTTTCTCTTCTTTTCTAATGCTATCGACCCTACAAATGCCCTTTAGTTTTCTGCTCCATCGATTATTTCAACTTTTTGTTTTAGCCAATTCAGTCACAATTTGACACTTTTCCAAAAACAAAAAAAAAAAAAAAAGGGTTTTTACAGTCTAAGCATTTTAGGGCCTGCAGAGGAACAGAAAAAAAGGAAAACCTTGAGTGATATCCCAAATTACCTCAGCTAACAGTGAGAGTAACACATGCATAACTTTACTATTTCTTTTACTACAAAGGCTGCCTAAACATTCACATCTAGTTAAGATTCAGTAAGGAGGGAGAATACAGGCAAGCATCACGGAAGGTAACAGCAAATCCCTGTACTGTCACACAGTGTGTGGAGGAAGAGGCTAAGCTGCAGCTCAGGCAAGGGTTTCCTGTAGTGCCCAGGAAACCCTCAGAGCAGCCAGCAGCCCTGGGCAGCATCGCTTTCACAGCTGCAGCACTTGCCTCATCAGCAACACACATTGCATATGCATTTGCAACCACCATGCTTCCTCTGGCCCAAAGCATAACTGTCACTCCCACGCTAAAACAGGTTAAGTAGTTTTTTAACATTCTAAATAAAAAGCCTACCCTCCCGCCTCCCACTTTTTGCTTCACGTGGTTTCTGTCCTCTGGCATTCTCTTGTTTTATTTCCCTGACCCATACTTTTTCTGAACAAACCCTTCCATTTGTGCTTCCTGACTACCATGCTCACAATCCTGAATACATCTCTCCATTAATATTTCAGCATTTAATAACCTCTAGGGATTTAATTCTGTGCAAGAACACTGTTGTAGAATTACTTCAATGAGCTGTCTGGTCCTTCAGCAAAGTAGCAACAGAAGCTGCTGTCTTCCCATAGAAATATCACTCCTGCCTCTTCTGCAGAGTGTGCTGAGACCAGCCTGCAAGGACACAAAAACTCTGGCAAGTGGGAATTTAAGCTCACATTGGTATAATCTTATATTGCTTTTTTAAGGCCTGGCACAGCTGTCAAATCAGAATCAAAGGAAAAACAATGTATGAAAAATATACGTTTAGTAAAACATATTCCATACAATATTACAGTAATACTTAGTACTACTTAGTACATTACCAAATTTTAAAATCTTTGAAGAAAACCACTATTCACAGCTGAAACCTGTTGCAGTGTCACAGGTCTCAGCTGTGAATAGTCACAGAGCCATCATATAAGTCCTACTATGTGTTTCTGTGCTCTGTTACTTTTGACAGAGACCAAATAATATTTAAAAAAGGTTTCATCTTTGCCATAACAAGTGAAAAGAGATCACAGCAGGCTGATGAATCTATAGAAAATACCCCACACTCTAACAAACACAGTAAGCCAGCATGCCGTAACAAAAGAATCACAAAAAATCTTCCAACTCTGTGCCAGATTTCATCCCTTCCCTGGCCAAGAAAGTCAGGGCTGAATAAAAACCACAAAAACCCACATACTAACAAAAATAAAAGTAATGTCCATCTTCCAAATACTCTGAGCTTAAACAGAAAATGTTCACTACAGTGCTTTAACTGGCAATGTACTCATACAATTTGTTCCTAAAAATTCTTTGTGTTACTAAAAGTTTACATGTTATTGAAGTTCCAGATAAAGCATTTACATCTTTACAATCGCCTCTTGCTCTCTGGAAACAGTATTCCATTATATTTTTCTAGTACACAGCTGAATACAGCAGCTGGGAAATTCAGGAATGCCAACAACCAATTAGGCTGGCATAAACCTCGTCTAGCATATAAAGCAAGACCAAGCTACAAATGCTAAAGTGTAAGAGCCTATCTGCAGAGAGTGTTTCAATGCAATGGCCTTAATTTCTGGTGCACTTTGTAGAGCTGGTATCTAAATTTGTCATGTAAGCATGACCATGTAAACCAGCGTTATAAGCTGAAGTAGTAAGAAATAATTCAAGAAGACATACACCATTAAAACCAAGAGAAGTAGAGCGGATACAACAACTCTCCACTTGGCATTTCCTTAATTTCTAGTGCCTCTCTTCACATGATTAGAATTCAGATCACAAGCAACATTTTTTTCTGAGAAGTTATTCCATTTCTGTAGGGCTCCTCTTCACAGCAGCAAGCCTGTCTGAGTTCAAGATGCATTTGGACAACACTCTCTGGCACATGCTATGCCTCTTGTCCTGTTCAGGGCCAGGAGTTGGACTTGATAATCCTGACAGGTCCCTTCAAATTCAGGATATTCTATGATTCTATGGGGCTCAAAACTAATGGAGAATTTATTTGGAAAAGCAATTATTTGGGTATGTTCTGTCATACAGCACGTGACATATGGCTAATCTCTAGCGACCAGAAAATACTGCTGCGTTAAAAAATACTGCTGACAGTACAGCAGTGCAACAGAAAAATGTGTGATGTTGACACATTACAATTACCTTAAATACACATAATAAATAAAGACATTAGAATATTCTCATTACAATCAAGTGAAAAACATCAACGCCCCATTCCCTTTCTTCCTAGTCATCTGACAAACATTTGACAAACAGAAGGAAGTAAGCACAGTGATCTGATTTGTAGACATATGACATAAATATCCTCTGTTGTAAAAATTCTTAGGACAGCTAGTAGTGCACAAAAAGGTTCAGGAAGAGGAGTGAAAGCAAATAACCAAGGCTGAATCAAATATTTTAATTAACCCTTAGCCTAGGTAGCAGTGCCAACTGATTGCAAATACCAAGTGTACTTAGATCTTTACCTCTAAGCAAAGACAACATTTTCTACCTGACAAGCTTCTCCGAATCACCACAATTTTGAAGCAGAGATCAATCAGAGTAACAAACCCACAGCCCTTTCATCTTCCTACTACCTTTCAGAAACGTAAGTTAGCAGTGTGAAATATGGGTTGGTGTCTAAATTACAGTCTGGACTACAACAGTGGCTGACATGTAACAAACTCCTCTGTGTTTTTCCAAGTTACTCAAGAAACAGAGCTGGACCACATTCTTCCCTACCCCTCCAGATAACTGAAGAGTCTCTGCCCCAAAAAATGTTGTACTCACACATCTCATGCAGAAGCTTTATGAAATCTTAGAAATAGTTTTGAGCCGAAATAATTAAAAATTTACACTCAGGCTCTGGATTGGGCTATGGAGAAGAGAGGTTCATAATTTGCACTATGATCCTCTCATCCCACCCCCGAAACAGTAGGAGGAATCCACCTTGCACTGTTACATTATGACCATCATATAGTTTTATGGCAGCTCAAACACAGGCAACTATTTTTAGCAGGACCAGGCTGTGGCAATGTTAACAGACCTCACCTTGGCTCATGGCTTGCTCCTGTTACAGCCCTTGTACTTGCCACATCTTCAGAACAAATGTGTTATATTAGCTCTGGCAGTGGACCATCAGCCAAGCACAGTAGCTTTTTTCAAATGCATCAACAGGTTAGGTCAATGTAAAAATATACTACAATTTCACACCTACTACAGTCTTGCTGTAGAAGGAAGACCACTGCAACAGAAGCTACTCATGCCTTAAAAGATTACAATAGACATTTGTGAAATAGCCATGATTTTCCTATTCGTGTTCATGAGTGACTATGTGAATGTTACCTCATCTAGAGACACCTAGACATGACTGACCTTCACCCTCTGTCAGCTGATAATCAAAGATTAAAATTGTGAAAAGTACAATTTTCTTCATTCTCTTTTAAGTAATATAAACTCCAAGTTACATATACTAAACAAAAACAACAACCCTTAGGAGAAGCATGAGGCTGCAAATACAGCCCCACATACCAGACAGAATTATTGTAGTCCAGAAAATTATCTTCTATGCTACAAGTTCCTGGCAATTTTGGTGAAAGAGTTTTCCTGCTCTCACAGAGATCAAGGAGGTCAAAAAATATAACTCAAATAATGCCTGTAGAAAACTTTAAGAAACGAATCTCAAGGAAAAAGAGAATTTCTGTCTTGGTGTCTCCACCAGTGTTAACTATGGGGACATCCCTATTCACACAAATCACCACTTCTCACAGTCCTCCTCCCTGCACTACACAGTCCTGCTGCTCATCCCTCAAGGAAAAACTGGCAATTAGTGCTGACTGATGTTACTTTCTCCACAACACCAAAGGTATTTGATTTTATTTTGTTTTAAAGTTTCACTTATCCAGAAACCAGTGGATACAGTATTTTATTTTCATTGTATCTACTTTTGTTTTATTTAATCATACAAATTTTTACTTAATCATACAAATTTTACAATACTTAATCATACAATCTTTGCCAGCCTTCCCATTTGTCTTATCTGTTACCTTAGTTACAGTGTTATCACAGGATCAAATGGACATTAAACACGCACTGTCCCTACAATATTTCTGAAGCAAGTTCATAAATACTAAAAATAACATATAATTAAATACATATCTTAATATTCATTTTTGTGAATGATCTCTAGCTGCTACCAACTCATTTTGCTGTATTATCTAAATTATCACAGCAATACTCAAGTCCTTCATATGACATGTATGTTACAACCCCATCTTATCATCTCTGTAAACATCGACAATGTAACAGACAGAGATTTTGGGAACAGAAAGTAATATTACTCAAATCCACTTTCCCACTTCTGCCTATACGTTCCAGTTTTGAATTAAAATCCAACTTAATCTACTCTTGTCCCTACATAAAAAGCTAAACTCAGAAATATCCCAAGCTAGAGATGTAGGTAATTTCTGTGCAAGGACCAATCAAGCATAGTGCTTTAGAAAAAAAGACTTCACAGGTATTACTGACAGTCTACAAAGAAACGAGGAGGGGAGAAATAAACAATACACAGACACGTCACTGAGCTGTGCATTAACATTTAGCTTCAAAATACAAATAGTACATTTAACGTTCCTCATACAGCAAACAAGATATAAGTCACATTTTGGTTCCCCATCAATCCAACACCAACAAGCCCCTCCCACACCTCCACTCTGAACGAATAAACCACAACTCACCATGCTCAGCCTAGTAGAACTTGTTAGCTGTCCGTACTGAAACGCTTTTCTAAAGAAGTTATCAAGACCTGCATCCCCACATTGCTGTCACGGTATTTGTTTCTCTTTCTATCTCCAGTCTTGTCATGTTGTGATTTGGTGGGGTTTTCTGCCTTTCTTGTTTTGTTTTGTTTTGTTTTTAAGGCTGATGTCTAAAATTTTCCTTTACATTGAAAACAAGTTTTCTGTGATTTCCCCAACTAGAAGAACACTTTGGTTTTTATTTCCCTTTAAGGCAAGTCCAGTCTCCTTTGGGGATGGGATGTTATCTTTTAAAGCAGATTTCAAAAGGCATTATTTTACACTGAAAAGGTCTTCTTAACACATCTTGTCTCACTTGCTTTCAGAAGCTTCAACTGCCAGTGAAATCAATGGCAGTCGTACCAGTGGCTTCACAAAAGGTTTTCAATCTCATCTCACCATGGTAGCATTGGGAAGCTTACTCTACATATTGCCTCCGGAGGTGCCAGTGTCAGAGAGGAAGGGAATACATGTAACTAAAGCAGCTGAATTCACAACAAAGTGTCCCATTATGATGCCGACTGATGACTTGACGTTTACCATCAAGTTATCTCAACTGTACCATGCCAGTCATCCTATTATTTTTTAAAGAGTAGGTGAGCTTTCAATTTACTAACTTACCCACAGAAAAAGATACTTGGAAGGAAGCACCTTTGAGTCACATTTAATACATGCTATTTTAGGTCCCCTAGAAAATTTTCAATAAACTGAAAACATTTCACTTTGAAATATTTGAAAACTAGCACTTTGATGTCAATATATACAAACTTTTAAAAAGTTTTTATGTGTTCACAGTCATTTAGTACTCTATGCTCCCTTTAATGGCTTGTACAAACACATCTGCACAAGCATTATCTCTGTTTCAGACTTTTCAGAATGTCTGCTTTTCCAACACCATCAACCAGGAGATGAAATATCCCAGAAAAGCTCCAGATCACTTTCTACAGGAGCACTCATTGCCTAACAACAGTAATTCTGGAATGGGACTTACTTTTTCTCTTGGCACTTCACCTTGCCCACACTTAACTTTGTGACTAGCTAGAATATGAAGGTTTTAAACCTGTCATTTACTGTTTATGATCTCCTAATCCATAGAAATAGCATGTTCACTTTGTGCCACTTTTATTCCAACTGTTTTACTCCACACCTCTTAATCTTCTGGTACGACTCACACTGTAATGAAGTAATGGAGCTTCTCAAAAGCAGTGTTACTTTCTGTGTTATGACTAGGAATTAATAACTGCAGTGGATGAGAAAAACTAGCCAGACAGTCCCAAAACTGATCCCAGAAGGTATGTTGTTAGTTAAAAATTACTAGGTACACTATCATTACCTGTCTTAAGCACATTACCTTCCTTGTGTTAAATGTCATCTGAATAATTTTTCATTCTCTACTAAACAGTTTATTAAATTCAGAGAAACTTATGGCTTACCTTCCCAAAATGGTCAATACTGGCAATGCTGCACAAGGCCTCTCCAAGGCCTGATGCCCTGTGTCCTGGGTTGGAAAATGTAACCAAAAATGTGTATTCTATTTTCATTTGTTGAAACCCATTGGGAGATATTGTTCTTCTCTCCTGCTCCATCCATCCTACTGCAGCACCCATCCTCCTCCCAGGGACATCCCCTGTGAATGGGCCATTGAAGGCCTCTCACATGGCTGATAACATCACCTCATCCCATTGTGAGATGCTCCACCCAGTGGGAGGAGCCAAAGCCTTTCCACCAGCATCCAAACACTAAAGCAGCTGGTTTTTCCACTGAATCCATGGAGGAAAGGCCAGACCCATCTTGCCAGAACTGGACCCTTTTCTTTTCTCTACAGAATCATCTCTACTTCACAGAACAACATCTGTCACTCCAGGAGGACTCATTTGGACTGCTTCCAACACCCTGACAGCAGGGTGTCAGGTTGTATCTCTAACTCTGTCAGGGTTTTCTAGGATTTCTGTTTGTTTGCTTGATTGTCTTTTTGTACTACTGCATTTGTATTTTTTTTATATATTTCTAGTAAATATCTGTTATTCCTATTCTCATTTTTTTGCCTGAAAGCTCCTAACTGCAAAATTGTAATAATTTGGAGGGAGGGGGTTTTTACATTCTCCATTCCAAGGAAATTCCAGTTTTTCCCTGACAGATACCTGTCTTTCCAAACCAAGACACCCTAGCAGGGCCAAACTCAGGTCATCCCACACTCAGTTCTAGGATTCAACATCATGCTAACCTGCTTCATCTCTGTCACACTAGTTTGGGACAGAGACTAGAAGCACTTCAGTATCTCTCCTCCACTGTTAGCTCCTATTTTTAGTCAAAGTACTATACATTCCTAGTATGACTTGATTAGATTTGTAATTTTTCCATTTACTCCATGCAAGATCAAGCAGGATGAGCTCTAATCTCCTCTGAAAATTATATTAGTACGATGGCCAGTTGCTCCATGGGCTAAAATCTTCTTATTCACTTGTGCTGGTTTTGTTGTTGGGGTATCACAACCATCTCTCTCTGTGTGAAGAAGAGGGGAAGGAACTCAGAGGAGTTCCTCAAAGAAGGATCTAGCATTAGCTGTCAAGGTAGATTATGTTCTCTCACATGGCTCTTACTGAACCATGGCATAACCCATGACCAACATCTTCATTCTGAAGCATCAGGCAGTAGTAGGACGTAAGAGAAAATGTCTTGAACATCCCTTCTGTGTCTGTATTTCAGACCACACTATGGACAGAAACTCTAAGACAACTGGTATGGGGTTGGTTCATGTTCACAAGTGCCCTGGAATAGCATCTTTCATGGCATATTGCTCGGATGTACAGCACTTCAGTGCTCAGCTCAGGTCCCTCAGCTGTGCCTGTGGTAGCAGGCAGCACACTGCTGCAACACGTGCAGAGAGGGCTGGAGTGCAGAGCTGGTGGGGCTTGAGATCAGCCATTCATGCTGTGTGCACGGGACTGGGTCTAGCACCACAGTCTGACAATGACAAAAGCATCATGCCTCTATCTTCAATGTACCCTCCAGTTACGTTTTATCCAAAAGGAATTTTGTGTCAACTAACGCACAGCAAAAGGAAATAAATGATGATCAGAAGATATGTGTCCAAAGTGCATTTTCTGTATGAACTGAATCCTTGCTACAGATGCACCGGTTGTCCCGAATGTCACATCTAGAGTATCAAGACCTCTTAATTCACCTTGACCTACACAAAAATGAGTAAATGGCATTGCAATCTCCCACTGTGATGCCTTTAAGACCATGAATAGGTGCATGTGCTGCGTGCCCACAAACAAGCACAAGAACATGAAAGTATGATGCTTACTAAAACAAAGGACTGTCCAAGCAGTGACAGACAAAATTATGTAATTCAGGCCTCTCCTCAAGAAGAAGGAGAGGAGCTCAGGTTTTCTGTAGAGGGTCAGTCATCTGGTTCACTCCAGATGGGAGCCTGGGAGTGAATGAGCACACGTGCACTGAGAATTATCATGGTACCAGAACACTAGACTAAAGTGAGGTGCAAGATAAACTCACAGACAAAACAGTGTGTAGAAGAAGATTGCATGCAAAAAAGTTCTAATGAAGAAGGGCATTGGGAAAGAGAAGCATGTTTTGTTTTATTATACAGGTCTTTCAAAACATTAGCTACACATTTACAGAACATCTTGAGCTTGATGTTTAGTAACACTCTGAATTTACTCTGAATTTGTCATCTGATCCTTTGATAAGGACAGCTTTGTGGATAGTTAGATGACTCCAAAAGTTATCCCAAAAATATGAGAGCAGAGAAAAAACTGACAGATGAGCTTCAACATTGTTGGGGTCTAGGATTTCTTCCTTTTGTTTTCTTTCTCTTAGGGAATTTTCTCCCATTTTTGTTGCTAAGAAACAATAACGATCGGTACTTCAGAAAGACAAAAGAAGTAACTATGCAGAGGGGGGAGGAGTGCAGCTGGCTTTACTGGGGGCACTGGGGGGGGTTTCTCTTGGAGGGGCAGAGATATCTGAGAATTGGGCTGGGGATAAAGGGGCTAGACACAGCTCCCACGTCTCTTGCTCTCTCAGTTTGGAGGGGAATGACCGAGCTGCTGCTTGGGGCAGGAACCCGCTGATGCTGCCACAGCCCAGCCCTGCCCTGCTTCTTGTGCTGTGGGTGAGCCTCTGCTTGTGAGAGCAGCCACTGAACTGGGACCTCATTGGCATCCTGCCTTATTAAAAAAATAAAACATCTTCACCATCTGCTGTGGTGCCTCAGGGGAAATCCTGGGATCCTCGAGCCTGTTTCCACTGCCAGGGAGCCTCTCCCTGACATGTTTGGGATTTGGGCTGCCTCTGCCCACTTCCCCTGCCACTGCGCGGGGTTCTTCACTGCGCTGCAGCCACACACCAGATGCTCTGTGGTTCCAGCCACAGCTGCGGAGTTTCTGCTGCATCGTGCCTGCTGCCCCGCATGAGCCAGCCCTGCTGTCCCGCTCCAGGGTTCCTGCTGCACCTCCTTTTGCTGGGATCGGCTGCCACTGGGGGTTTGTGGAGAAAGCCCCTTCCCGTCCCTTCCACCCGCTGTGCCCGCCATGGCTGCGTGAGGGAGCGGCCGGGCCCGGCCACAGCGCCCCCTGCAGGCGTGGGGGAGTCACAGCAGCCCCTGCCCGGCCGGGGCCAGCAGCGCCCCCTGCTGGCCATGAGTGGAACTGCACCCATGGGAGGGGCTGAAAACACAGGAAGGACTTTGGGGTTTTCTGTTCTTGTTTGTTGCTGCTGCTGTTGTTGCTGATCGTTTCCCTTGTTATACATGTGCTCACTAGTTAAAAAGTGTTATTCCTTTTCTCATATCTTTGCCTGAAAGGCCCTTAATTTCAAAGTTACAATAATTCAGTGGGAAATTGTTCGTATTTTCCATTCCAGGAAAGGCTCCTGCTTTCCTTAGTAGACACTGTCTTTCAATCCGAGACAAACGTTAAAGGAAGATAACGTGTCCAGAGAAAACAAATTTTAATTACAGCTTTATAATGCTGAGTCTGGAACTGGAAGTTACAACTCTAGAGATCCTTTAGTTGTCACAGGTCTCTCAAAACATCCTTGCCTAAACATGCACCCGGCAAAGATAAAGAAAGCTGTTGAAACTTAAAAGCAAGTATTCTTTTCAAACTATAGATAAAATTTTGGTACACTCACATCTCAGGTACTATGGCACACCTCAAAAGAGATGTAGTGGAATTAGAGGAAGTTAAGAGAAGGACAACTAAGAAAACAAAGAGAAAGAGAATATTACACGGGTAGAGACTGTTCACTTTTAAGGAGAACACCGAGAGTGGACTTGGTGGCACTTTACAACCATAAAGGACGAAATGAGTGAAAATTATTACTGACCAAATTCTGCAACACTAAAGCTGGGAGTGGTCTCTTAAGGCATACATTACAGACAGATGGAAGCAGTAATGTACTTTTGTATGCAGAAGGCAGGGAACTTCTTGATCTTACTATGTCTGGAAGAGGCAGGCAGTGTAAGTCTGGTCACAAAGGCATTCAATAAATTAACAGACAGCTGGTCTATAAATGGCTAGGACTAAGCAAAGTTGTACTTCTAACATCCTAGATACAATACTGGACAGTGGGGGCAGACAAAGACTTTGGAAAGAAACAAGGCTGATGTGCTTCCCCTGAATAGCCTCTAGCTGGTGGACTACATGAACCACCCATCTGATTCACTAGTGTACTTCATACAGAAGTGGTCAGCTTACAGGAAGTATCCTAGGTAGTAAGAAGACTGAAAAATCCCCCAAAAAGCAAAAATACTTCCAAAGATTTAAAAAAACCCCAACTTTCTCCAATTTCAGTAAGTCTTATAAGGAGAGAAGGAAAATATTTTCATTCACATTTCATAAACTAAAAATTTTGTCACATATTCATACAGCAATGTGCCTTTTAAAGTGTAAAGAACCCTTAAACTAAAACAATAATAATCTACCCTTTTCCAAAGTTCCTGTGAGGTTTTTCAGCACCTACTGGTCCCTTCCATGGCCCATACCAACCCCCTCCAGTTCTCAAATACAAGGAAGATTAAGCAATCAGAGATGCAAACTTTATTCAAATGAGAACAAGACATCAGTGTACAACAGGATCATATTTGCTGTCCTCTATCAATTTTTTCTTTTACTGATGTTCTTATCAATTTCTGATAAGAACATTTCTACCTATCTCATGAGTTCATAATTTGTAAACACATTGCAGGAATAGCCCAATATCTTATTTTTTTAATATAGTTTTATAAAACTGAATATAATTTGCCATATATTTGTGCATTTAGTCAGCAGTTCTTTGTAGAACTTCAAAACAATTTTTCAGGCAGCTTCTATAAATTTCTAAAACTGCTTCTCAAAGTTACTCTCAGAATACTTCTTCATGTATTTTTGCAGATCCAGGCCCTCTGTATCCAGTATAAATTTCATTATATTTCTGATGTGTAAGCAAACTTAGATTCAGCTCAAGTATGTCCTGGTACGGCCCTGACTGGGACAGTTATCTTTCTTCCCAGCAGCCAGTATATTCTGCTGTGTTTTTGACACAGTAAGAGAATAATATTGCTAACACACTTTTGTTTTGGTTGTTGCTAGTTAGTGCTTACCCCAAACCAAGGAGACATTAGTATCACATGCTCTGCCAGTGAGTAGGTGCACCAGAGCCTGGGAGGAAGCATAACCAGGAGAGCTGAGCTAAAGGAATATTCTATATTTTTACAATAGCATGTAGGGATAGGACTAGGGTAACAGCCTTCAACTCATAAAGAGTAGGTTTAGACTGGATATTCTGAAAAAAATCTTTGTTGTGAGAGTGGTGATACACTGGAAATGGTTGTTGAGAGAAGCTGTGAATGCCCCATCCCTGGAAGCTTTCAAAGCCAGACTAGATAGGGCTCTGAGCAACCAGGTCTAGTGGAAGGGGTGATGAAGTGGTGGTAGGAGGTCATTTTTTGGGCCCTTTTCAATCCAAATCATTCTATGATCCTGTCACTCCATACCTAGAATGCCATGCCCAGTATATAAACTGGGGCGAGCTGGCTGGGAGGGTGCAATTTGCTGCATGGGGACAGGCTGGATATTGGTCAGCAGGTGGTGAGACCTTTTTCTGTGGATCACTTGACTTTTTTGGCATTTTATTTCTCTTTTTATTGTTGTCTTCCCTTTCATTACAATTATGTTACTGTTCTTACCACCACTACTACTACTACCAGTATTGTTATTTTTCTTCAACCATTAAAGCGTTCTTTTTTCAACCTACAGGTTTAAACTTTACTTTTCTTCCTTTTTTTTTTCTAATTCTCCTCATTCCACCACAGGTAGAGATGTGTGGACTGAGCAAACAGCTCAGTGGTACTCAGTTGCTGGCTGGTATTAAATCTAGACAGTCTTTCAAACAGCATTTGGGTTTAGTGGTTGTTGAAATTTGTTTAATAGCAGGATTTAAGCTTGTGGTGAATTTAAATAGTTTAGTGAGTATCATCTATGAAAGACTGACATAATTTGGCCAGTCTTCTCCCTCTCTTTCCTCCTTTTTCATTTTGTTTGTTGTTTGAATAAATGGCAGAGACCTCCTTTAGATGATTTTCTTTACTTTCTCTGAAGCTGACCATACCTGCCTGAAAACAATAGCTTCTTGCAGCACACAGGAAATTTTTAACAGCACCTTCTACA
Organism: Cisticola juncidis; assembly: GCA_013400215.1. NCBI lineage: Eukaryota > Metazoa > Chordata > Aves > Passeriformes > Cisticolidae > Cisticola > Cisticola juncidis. The sequence goes on along the minus strand of VXBR01000461.1, from coordinate 772,134 downwards.
GATATTTTCAAATGGTATCCTTTGCTTTTCATGACCTAGCCCATCAAACAGTTGTTTGTTGTTTATTGGAGCTTTTTTTTCCTTTACTTCACAAAATTATATTTAGTAAGAACATGTACCGTTCGTTATTTAATTCTTTACAGAGCTGTCAACTGTTGCTCCAGTTTACAAGTGGGAGGATTTCATTCCCATTCAAGTTTAAAGCTTGTGTTTTAGCTTTAAAAGGTTCTAAAAGTTCAAACCAACAAGAAAACTTTTAGTATTTTAATTCTCCCATGTTTGATGAAAGCTTATAATAACTTAAAAATCATCTGGTTGTGATTACAATATTGACATTATTCATCACCACCTGAATTCCTGTTGTACTAAAATGTCAAAATTTACATTGACGTTCACATCATAAAAATACAGAAGTACAAGAAAACAACCCAAGTGGAATTAAAAATTTTGAGTATTCAAAAACCTAAGTGTTCATGTGCTTTTCAAGCTGAATTTACTTCTACTGCCCTCTTCCTAGAGCCAGAGTTACTCATTAGCACATCAGTATATATTCCTGCATCTCCTACAGATCAGCTGTGCAAACACTTCTATAGATCAGTTGGAAATACTCCTCAAACTCCATATGTAGTTTAACTACAGAATAAAAGTAATACATTTTAGTGACTGCACAATGTGCAGCCCTGTGCAACAAAATTTCTAGAGCCAAACTCTGTAAGGGCATAAGTATGCAGTGCCTCTAAAGAGAAAATTTTAGACAAAGCCCACTGTTCATCTCCCTCCACCCAGACATCCAGTGTGCTCGTCCACTGAATGCAACTCTAAATACACAATCCTGCAGTTAACAGAAAAGACTAAAAATACACTTCTGATATACCTGCAATTACACAAATCTGAGTGCCCAATGAGAGCCAAGAGAATATCAAACTTACAAAATTTTCCAAAGCTTCAATGAGATTTCTAATAACTTCAAAGTAAGTAACATTCCAGTTAGTAAATAGAATTACCCGAATTACCATTACTCCTAGAAATGAAAACAAAGTAAAAGACTTTTTGTTATCTACAAGTTACTTGTTACAAGTAACAAGTTTTGTTACTGATTGGGATCAGTCAATTAGTTTACACGGTACTGGTGTTACATCAGCGGCAGAAAATGCAGCAGACCGCCCCTTTTACAAGCCTGGGGAAACCCAAAAGCAGCTTATGCCTGACGGAACAAGAAATGCCACTAAATAAAAACTAAGCTACTCTAAAATTGCATTTATTAGAATAAAGCAAAATAAAAACTCTACTTCCACATTCAAGGCTTTAAAGCAACAAAATCCCTCATTCATCTCTCAAGAGTCAAGATACAGTATCAGATCTAGCACTGCTAGAGAAAATCCAATTTAAAAAAAGGAAAAACTGATCAAGTGGCTTACTTTCATTAAATCTAATTGATAACTCACATTTTTGAAAGCCATCATTAAAAGTTTTGGTTAGACACAGTTTTACAGAATGGTCTTTAAGACCCACTACTTACAATTTTAAGCAATCTAAAATTAACTTGGGATCCTAGCAACAAGAAATTGCTGAATTTAGACAGTAATAGTAGAGTTACCAGAAGTCTTCTAGGCATGTGCTGTTCATGTAAATGGTTCAGTGCACTACACACATTAATAAAAACACATAAGAATAGCCTGATATGCTTCCTTATCCAGGAAAGGCAAATCTAATGCATTTTTACACATAATTTTATTGCCTTTTGTCTAATAAATGTAAAACCCAGTTCTACATATTTAGCAATGACCAAATTCAAATGGAGCAAAATTAGCTCTACAGACACTTTTTAAGGAGGAAATGGCAAAGCCATCTTTGTAATACTCTCCCTGAGAACTACTACCTGTGGCTGCACCATTTTCCTGGAGCAATTACCAGGGATGGAGAAGTGTGGCACAAGAGACCAACATCAAGCCCTCTATTCTACCTCCACAGGGGTCTCCAGGTCAGGAAAATACTTACAATGGCACATGAATTTACTGACTTCTAGCAAATCAATGATATGTGAATGTTCTAAGGTCTAAATTGACCTTATCATGATACCTGTTGGGGATATGAACAAAGCGTGTTTCCAGGTTATCAGACACAGGCAACACTGTCTCATGGCTACACACTTAATATAGAATTCAAATGATCCCTTTACAGAAGTCAAAGGTGTGGGAAAAGCATGTCAATCATCCATCTATATATATATTTGGAACACTACAGAAATACAGACTGTTAGTTTTTTAAATGAAAATTTTAAAGAATTGTACCCACAAGCAATACAAAACTGTAAATGTTTTTAGGAAAGGAATTAGGGTAGGAAAAGAAAACAGTACATGTTTCCATACATACACAATATGAATGGGTTTGAGGATATATCTAATAGTAGTTTTAGACAATCTCTATCTAAATGACATATCTAAATCACAGTTTTAATTTCCAGCCCTCCCTTCCTCATTTCCCTACAAGACATCTAACTAAAAGCTAACCCCAATGTAGCAGGCCAAGAAAACCAGTCTAAAGTTAAACATCCTAGTAGTCAAAATGAACAGTATCTAAGTTAATTATGAAAAGTATGTAACAGTCTTACCTAAGTGGAGAAAGAGCTGCTCAAATGCAAGAAAAAGTGCTCCAAAAATTATAGCTAGGAATATCTGGTTTTATATCTATATTCAGTCCACTACTGAGAATAATTTAAACAAAACCTCAAATACCAAGTCACAATAAAACCTAAAGGTTTGGAATATACAACTACATGCAAATGTTTTAAAAGGTTATTAGAATGATCTTCAAAAACATAAAAAGACTTCTGAAAAAAACATGAGTAATAAATCTGGAAAACATACACAAGATTTCAAGCAATGAAAAACAACTGCTCATATATCTGAAAGCTTTTTTGTATTTTTGAAATAGATAAAGAGATATAACAATGTACTGCAGCTACACAAGAATCTTCTATCCTATCTGGAAAAACAGACTGAAAGCATATATACCTTCAGATAGTTTTATCTACGCTACAGAGGCATAATGAGAAATTGACTATTAAAATCTAATATATTCTTAAAAACTCCTCAATTTTAAATCAAACACCATCATGGCCTGACCATGCATTATATTTTGTTTACAATCTCACTGCTGGACAAGGTAAAGACTGCTTAATAGTCCTTACTGTGAACTTGCATATCTTACTTCTTGTACCACATTAGAATTTAACTTAATTCTGAAGTTAACATAAACCTTTAATGTATCAAAAAACCCTCAATTTTTCTCCTCTATGGAATACACATAATGTGAACAATTATAGGGAAGACCCTTTAGTGGTCTCTGTGGTTGACCACAGCATTCAACTCCTGATCTTAGATCCTGTCATACAATATGGTGAAGAAGAGAAGAAAACCCAACAAAATATAAGACAGGAAGAAAAGTTGGGAAAAAAAATCCACTTTATGATATAAGCAGTAAATGTTTACAAAGGAAGAACCTAAACAGCAATGAAGCCATAAAGTTAATTTACTCCATTGTTACTTATTCCTGAAGCACAAAAGNAAAAAAAAAACACCAAAAAACCATACTACCACTGCACAAGTCAACACAATAAATATGCTACAGATTTTGTGCTCCAAGAAAAGAGCTCACCTGGTAAATACTTCACACTCATTTCTGTACCTTGTTCCACATTAACTGGGTATATGAAAAAAACCTCAAAAGGCTAGTTTATCTCCTATAGCTAACAGGAAGAGATACTTTTGACATTACTCTTCAGTCAAGCATGACTTCTTCCCCATGGCTTATTGTCTTGTCTCACCTTGACATGGGGAAAAGTGATGTTTGTTGACACAGCAGCACAGTGAAGTCTTTCATTCACAAAGCTGTGAGAAGAAAAGATGAGCAACACTAGGCCCAGGCACCAGGACATCACAGAGCATGGGTGCAAAGAACAATAATTTTACCTATTAAGTAGAAACAAAGAACAGATTCCCCCATAACATGATTAGGGGGAGAAAAACACGTAATACAAGCTGTGTGATCCTATTTGCCACAAACAGCTCTAAAGGCATTACTGCCAGTAAATAATGCAGTATTAAACACACTTACGGAACATAGATGAGAAGATTCTCTGAAGAATAGGACTCAGCTCTTGTTATTTATCTTGCAAAAAGCTATTTCCACAAAATACAGAAGGGCTACATAAATATCTGAGAATCTGTGAGTTATAATGAAAATTCACAGCTTTATGAAAGCTGAACACATCGAAAGGGAAAGAAGACAGAAAATTTAACATATCCTCCTGGTCAATTTTTCTTAGGTAACAATACCCCAAAACTTTGGATGTAACAATGACAATCTGCACCGGATAAATGATGGACCATTAGCTGGACCAGCAACAGCAGACTTGAAACCATGGGTGTGTTGTGGCTATTATGGAAGCACAAAGACACATTGTGTCTGTACAGCTTACACAGGGATTAGGTAATTGATTCAAATGATTTAAATGTGGTAACAGAAACCTTAATCACAGGGAACAAGTAGATGTATGTCACCAAAGGAAAGAGTAAAAACACATTACCATTTAAATCTATCCTCAAGAGCTTGTAAAATAGGGTGACTACCCAAACCTGAACAGAAATTTTATAGCATCATTAAACCTCTCCTGCTGTAAAATCATTCTTGCTACTGGGAGTTGTTCATGAAGACACAGGACTACTCAGAATGCTGAGGATGCTATCGACCTCTCAACTCTGAGAAACCTGAGTTCCACAGAAGTGGGATTTTAAAGAAACAAAGTATAGCCCTGACTGTTGCTAAAATGTAGCCTCATTTGTGTCTGAAGGTGAAAACAGTTACCAAGATGTTTTAGCGTGACTAAAGAGAGAGGAGCTCCCAGTAGCCTTTCGGACTGAGTGGACTACCCTCTACCATTACCAAGTTCCAGATGCAAATGAAGAAAATTCTTAAGTAGGCAGTTAAAAACATTACATCCATGGACAAGATGTCTTCCTATCTCATATCAGTAAGAGATTATTTAAACTACAGACTCGGGAAGAACAGAAACTGTTTACAGATGCTAGAGTATTTTTTTAGTTTTTATTGTAAAACTGGATATTCCTACCATCCTTCTTAAAATTCTGCTATGCTTGTAGATTCAGTCTCCTCTGGTAACAATTCCATGTGTTAATTGTATCTAGTCCTTTCTTCTTTTAACAATTTCAAGTATTCCTTTTCAAACACCAACAGCTCTCCAACTCTTGTATTAAGAAAAACATCGGCATAAAGTCATGATCTTTCTTTTTTACAACATTTGATGGGTAATACTTAAAAATTCAGCATTTTTCCTTTCCTGAAAGTTCAGCCAAATCTTAAGTCAGTCTCCTAATTGCAAGAGGGTCCCTTCTTCTCAGTCTGTACATTGTTTCTGACACAGTGAGGTCAGAATTGTATTAGTCTCTCCCTCCCTCCCATTCCACTTTCAAAATGAGCAAATATATAATTAATTTCTAGGTAGTATTTCAGATATGCAAAGACAGGGAGAACAGGAACAGTCTGAGGAGGAAATGGACAGAAAAAGAAAAAAAATTAATCAACCAACTAAAGGGCTGCAGGGCAGAAGTGATTTATCTTGTTTCAGCAAAAGACTGCATTTATGGAGAAAAAATGTGAAAGATATTTTCTACAAGTACTTACACAGGTCTTTGTAATCATTAATGGGATAATGCACAGGAAGTGTAGATACAGGTGTAAGTTTGCACATAAAGCAGCAGGCTATTATTATTTGTGTAAAGGAAAATCATCAATAGAAAAATGCCAATCTTTATACCTCAACACAGGACATCTTCTGGACAGGATCATTACCATGAGTCTGCCAGGTACTTTCTGGTTTCTTACTAATTGCCCTAAGCTTCCATGAGATAAGGCACATTTTTCAAAAGTGGAAATGCAGCCCATTCTTAGCTATTTGCAACCTAAAACAAAGTAGTTCTTTCTCATTTCCAAGACAGACTACCAAGTCATATTTCAAACAACATGCATAAATTAAACCAAGCAGTAAATTTCAGAAGTTATTATAAAAATCTGAACTAGGTGACCACTTAGCACCTCTTATGATTCATCAACATAACTAGTTATTCCAGTTGTAACTGGAAATACTATCTGCAGTTTTAGGTAACAGTTATAAGGATATTTACCCACTAAAAAAAAAAACAGTAAGCAGCTCTGCAACATCAGCCCTTGAAAATGCAAGGGTTTATCCAAAATGGTTTTCATGTGTTTTTGGCCATGACTTCTAACAATGCCTTTCTTTTGTACAACATTCATTTTCTATTCAGTCCTACCATAAATATCTCACTTCAGGCTAATTAGAACTAGTTGAAATGAGAGAATATGTGACTTATTTTTTCCAGAATGTTCTGGTCTTACTTGTAACAATCACATTTCACCAAAAGAATGCATTTCTTTTGGCTTTCCTTTTAACTTAAAGAAAAATAGTTCTCTGGAATCAATAAAACTCTGTATTCAGAAAAAATGTTTAAGATTACTGGCAGATAAATGACAAAACCCACACACTTTCTTCACAGACCCCACTAATAAAGTAAAACTATTCTTCTCTGGATTCAGCAAATAAACAGGTAAGTAAGAAAAAATTCATTACTATATCTACCTCTCAAAACAATATTTAGTTTTAAGAAAAGATTCACTAAAGACAAGACGACATATAAAAAGAAAAGCCCATATGGACACATTCCTCTCTCCAAAAGTTTCCTAAACAGTTTTAATGGTGCTTTCTCAGCCAGTGGCAGCTAATATGATATATGGCCCTGATTCTTCCTAGGATACAGCTCTTGGGAGGGCAGATCCAGAAGATCACATGTAAAGACTTCCATGTCATCCTGATACGGCTATGTATACTTCCTACATATCGGTACTGGTGGAGTCACAGATCCCTCTGTACACTATTGGAACACACTAATTGTGCAGAAAACTAGCACATCCAAAAGTTTTCTACTGTGTTTAGTTAATCAAATCATCAATTAACATATTAAAGAATCAGAAGAAAAAATCATTAGACACACTGGATGGAGAGAGTCTGTAGGACCAACTCAGTTGACAGAGGGACAAGCAGCAAGATCCTCACCCTGTCAGCAGCAAGAAGACTATTTCCACTGCTGTGGGACCGCAGCTGAGGTTAGAAAACTACCTTCTATGAGGCAACGCAATCTAGTGCTGGCTGTCCTTCCAAATATCCCTCAAAATGCTTCCTTCCACATACCTAGGACAGTTTCTCCTACAATTTCATGGGAAGAGAATGACACTCAGCTGCAGTAGCCTGAGCCAGAACAGTACATCTCTTCAAGTCCCCAAAAAAAAAACAAGGACACCTCACAATAACCAAGACCCACCACTTAATTACGACAATGCAGTCTTGCTCACACATGGACAACTTAACACAAATACTCTAAACCCTGCGGTTTAAGCAACTGCTGTTGCTGAGATCCCTCTAGTACATATTACTGATGAGTAATATACTTAATGTGCTGCATCACCTTTTTCAGCAACACAGCAAAATACATAAACTATTAATAGTAATGAAAATAAGTATTGTTATACTTGAGAGTTATCAAAATCACTTCTGATATTAGAAAGTGTATAGAACCCTACAGAGCAGAAAACAAGAGCAGCAAAGCATTTTCATCCCTAATTTCCAAAGGAATACAAACCAAACAGTAATTTCTTAGGAGTTCACAAAGACATCAGAAAAAGTTGCTACTGTGAGGCTTTCTGAAACCTCAGACAAGAGATCCAAAGGAGTTATGCAAATAATTACCACACTGATCAGATTCTTCACGTGGCAGACAAGACATGTGGCACAAATTGAGGGGTTGGGTGTAATCCAGTGTCCAGCCAACACCAATCATTATTTTATTGTAGGGTAGAACTGCAGCATGGAACACAAGAAAGACAAGCTGCATAAGGCTTGCTGGTTTTTTCCTGCCTCATGACAGAACCATGCTAGCTTCAGAGCCTTGGACCTCCACATCTCTCTTCCCTTAGAAACATCTGCTTATTCTTTAGCAAGCTTCTGGATCCCAGGGATAAAAACAAACAAACAAACACGATGACAAAAACTTTCCAGAAAATCCCAGCAGAACCCCACCCCAGCTTAGCAGGTTTCATGGACCTCATAGAGGCTGAGAACAGATTACATATTCCCACTCAAATCCAAGAGCTGAAGTCATGAGTGACCTGCCATTGATTCAGTCAACTTCCCGTATCAATTGTCTCCTAAGAGACAGAACCACTGAACCGTTGATAGTGGAAGGGAGCTCTGCAGATCAGCTAGTTCAACCCTTCTGCCAAAGCAGGGTCACCTAGGACAGGTTACACAAAAACACGTCCTGGTGGGCTTTGAATATCTCCAGAGACAAATATGAAGAGTTAGCACCCAAATCCTGTCACACACGCCTCCTTGATTCACATGTATTTCCAGATAGCATCACACATCCTCCCACCAGGAGAAGCTGGGCAAGACGAGAAACACTGGATCCCCGACGGAGAAATTACAACTCACGGGCATAAATAGCAAGTACGCTTCCTACATTTTAATCACAAAGAACATCTAAAATAATAACATCATGCTTTCTGCCAAGTGATGAAAATGTCCAAAGGCACTCCTGTCAGGGCATTACCGTTGTGTCATTTTTCAGAGCACCAGAGCAGACAAGTTATCTCTTTCAAACGAAAGGCCTTTCCTTTCCCCCTCCCTCTCTCCATCACCTCATCCCCTCCCCGAAGGCCCTCCTACCTCCCTGCCAAAAGCTCCCCGCCTCCCCTC
>VXBR01000461.1:744913-762907 GCA_013400215.1 Cisticola juncidis | reverse complement strand
CGGCCGCAGTGCTGGCCTCGCTTTGGAGCCGCCTCACACACACACAGAGACACACACAGAGACACACACACTCCCCTGCGGCACCAGATGGTGGCCGAGCTGCTCTGGAGCGTTAATGTAATAGCTTTATCTACCTGCTGCCGGCTCATGCGGCTCTCATGTGCACAGTAGAGCTGCTTAGGAGCAGTCGCCCTGCTCCCCAGCCTGCCAGCAGCTCTTGTGCCCAAGGAAGGCACCCGGTGTGGTTCCTGGGGATGTGCTGTGCAGCGCTAACAATTGGACTAGATAATCCTTGTGGATCTCTTCCAACTCAGAATATTTCGTTAATCTGTGAAGGTCACCCCGTCAACTGCGTCCATCCATCTCGGGAGCCTACAGGAAAGCTGGAGAGGGGCTCTTTGTCAGGAACTGTGGTGATAGGACAAGGAAAAATGGGTACAAATTGAAAGAGGAGAAATTAAGGTTAGATGTTAGAAAGAAATTCTGTGTGAGAGTGGTGAGACACTGGAACAGTTACCCAGGGAGCCTGTAGTGATGTCCCACGTTGAATAAGGCCTTGAGCAACCTGGTGGTGTGAGATGTCTCTGCCCCATGGAAAAGGGTTTGGAACCACATGTTCTTCAAGATCCATTCCAACCCCTTAACATCCCGTGAATCTATGACCTTCGCCTCATGCCCTGTATCTTTATACAGCTTAAATAAAAATAAAACAAGATTCATGTTCCACATTTCCCTTTTGTGACTTCTTCATCCCAGGCAGGCCACTGTGTTACACATGGCCCCTCGGGTTCTCCTCTGAGGGCTCCTGACATGGTGAATCCACCACTGGTTTAAAATTGTCCTTCCTACACAGCTTCTGGTGACCTTGAGCACCATCACAATAAACTCCCTAATTACTTGCCGAGCAAAAGCTAGTCTAGTAAAAATAATCCCCCAATCCACACATCAACTGGTTATACAGAATGACAGCTGACACCCTGTCACACCGCTGAGAGCTGTGCCCTCCCAGCCAGCCTGTCACTCTCCTTGCCTCGCCTCTTCTCCCTGCCTCCACTGTCAGTTTTGTACTGAAATCACTAGGATACTTGAAAAGTCAGTCAAGAAAGTAGGGCTCCCAATTCTTACAACTTTTGTACATGTAGAGTAGCATCTGTGGTGGTACAGCTCTCCCTCACCACACCACAATCTCAGAAATACCCATTAGGCCTTGATGAACAACACCTGAGCTAAGCTGCTTGAGCTGGCTGATCAGAAACACTGTCTGCTCTTAGAAACTTACCTTGTCTGATGAGCTCCTGTGTTTTAATCAATAAGCTTGGGCACTCATTTTTATTGCCTGAAAAACAACCTTAGTCAAACAACATTTTTGTCATTAAACCTTCAAAGAAAGGTACAGACCTGAATTGTGGTCAGGATGGAAAATTCCTGTGTCTAAAGCCCACTCTTTTGTGACCCAATGTACAGGAGTCATGAGACCCTTTTACTCATCTACACTCACTCTTTTATTTATGATTAATTTGTTTTAACCTTCCTGATGTTGTTGTTAACCTTCCTGATATTATTTGAAAATTCTCACATTTTATATAATGTGAAAATGCAGGTTCTCAGGTCAGATGCAGAGTAATGGAAAAGCACCTCATTTGAAATAGTCAAATAAGAAACAAGATATTATTTTTTCATATTATTCGCTCTGTGTACTGCATAAATGTTAACATATAAGCCATAAACTATATATGCTTTTCTGGAAAATTATTTGATTCCTGTCATTGCAGAAACAGAGGACTAGTTTTACAAACAAATCATCCCATTGAGGTAACAAAGGTGTATCTGAGAAAAATATACACAACCTTAAGTGTTTACAAAATCGGGTTCTACTCTAAAATAAAATAGGTCTTAAGCACATATAGATGTGGATTTAACCCCAAAGTCTCTGAAACAGTTTGACCTTAGTCCAGCAAATACTTTTAAAATATTCTAAACTTTAAACACATATTTGAAGTCAAAATAAGACCCATAGTTATTGTTTTGCTGTGTATGCTGGGATAACTGAGATTTTCTCATTGTTGTTTTCATGAAATACACACAGAAGCATTCATAAAGCAAATCAGCAATGCCCAGAAAACTGCTTGTTTGGAAAATGAACAGTGCAAATAGCAAATAAATTCAAAATATTTAAAACATATGACCAACCATTATAGGGAATTTCCATATGAAATTGAAGATTCCTAACTGGTTGGGGTTTTGTAAGAATGTATCCTTTTTATGTTTTTTGAGAAAAAGCTTGCAAAGCTTACTCTTGAATACAATCCAGTTTTAAAGAGAAGAACAAAATTTTGAGTTCCAAAATCTAGTCACATATTTTAATTGAGGTATAGGAAAATTTTATTATATAGAATACAGCATTTTATCGGCTGCCAACATAGAATTACTCTGATAATTTTTTAGAAAGTGTGTTCATGGCTTCTAAAGTAATGTTTACAAAATTCCATAAGCTGAATGTGTCTACTTTTGTGCATTAAGAGCCCTGGTACCTATTGCTCTTGCCAATACAGAAAAATAATACAATTACTGAAGCTTTGTGATTCAGTTCAAAACTTTGACTGTTGTTGGATTAGTTATGCAAAATACTGGAAAATGATCATGCACCAGTTATATTTCAAATGTTAGCAAGGATTCTTCAGTCTTTAACAAACACTAGCATCTGCTTGCATTTCACACGGACACAATTCTATTAATTAAAAATTTCAATTTACTGTATTTCAGTATAAAAATTGAATTATTAGTATGAGTCTACCTGCTTGATAGCTTAGAAGTCATTTATTATTAAGTATTTCAATTATTTCACAGCAGTAGTGAGCAAATATGATTAATCACATTAATAATCATAATGGTATGAATTATTTCATTTTAGAACTCAAATCTAAAATAATTTTTGTTTCCGTAAATGCATCTGGTATCAAATGTGTAAACAGGGCAGCCAGAAGTCAGGTTAAAGGAACATGTGGTCACTTGTAAGATTAAAAATGTAAATCAACATATTTATTATATAGAAACAAATTTTAAATGGATAGATTATACAACTACATCGTCTCATGTCATCATGAGCACCTGTTACCAAAAAAAAGGCAAATTTAATCATAACAGGTGGGTTTTTTCACTTAAGAGTAAGAAAATATGTAAGAAGAGCCTGAACTAGTTTGACATCCCTGTTTCCCACTTAGGCTGATAGACTCATCTTGTCCACTTTAATACCTTGGTGAAAACAGTTCAGCTGAGCTGTCTCTCAGATCCCTTCCTGTTCCTTTTTTCTTTTAAACATCTCTTTGTCTGTATTGTATCACTGTTTAAAGCTACCCCCTGATGGACACATCACTTCCTGAGTAATTGCACTATATAAGAGTGTCACAATAATAAAAAGAGAACTGCCTTCCTTGAAGATAAAATACTTTAATGTATTTCCCACTGCATTACTATATATAAAAATCTGATTTTGATGTAACTACCTCTGAATAATGAACTGTTGTAATATTCATACTTTTGCATAGCTGCCTTCTCCAAGAGTCAAAATGTTTTCAACTGGGCACTCAAAGTTTAATAACTAACCTTTTATCTTCCACACATGCACTGTAGATTCCATTGTTCTAAATGTCTACAAATCTGCTTGTAATGCTCAACAAGTTAACTGATTTGAGTAACAGTGCTTTTTCTAATATATAGTTAACTAATTATATATCAGAAACATAGAACCATAGATGATTAGATTTTCAGATTTAAAAAAATATGTCTAACAATAATAACTTTCTCTTATAGAAAACGTAGGTTCTGAAACCATTACTGTAAAGCTCAAACATGCTCATCACATGTCTAATTTAATAGAGCTGTCAGTGGGCTACCCAGCCAGGATCACTGATCTCTGCCCTTGCAGGCACCATCACTTCACATGTGCATAGACCAACACTCCACAAGTTTTTGTACACTTCTACTGCTTTGAATGGTCAGCCAAAAGTGTGGAGAAAAGTAATCACTGAGCAAGGTTGTCCCCAAAGTAAATGCAACTATAGAAATAAAATCATTATTTCACTTACTGCATTGTTATTCCAGACTGAGCTGCACTCTAAAGAGCTTCTGCATGCATAAAAACAGAGCATTACTGTGTAGATAAAGGAGCCAAGAAGTGAAAAGAGTGTGAATGTATTTCAATCCTTTCAAACCAGGAGACATGAGAGAAACAAAGTGCTTTTGGAAAAAGCATACCTCCCTGTCTTACCATGCTCTTCATTCCAGCTCTGCATTTGTAGTAGTGGTGGCAACATCATTTGCCCTTCCCGATATTCATAACTACATCTGCACTTGCTGGGATTAGTTATAATGTGTCCTTAAGGTGAAAATGGCAGTCTAAGAAAAACTACACTAGTTCAAAAGTCACAGGATAATAGGGGAAGCACTGAAATAAGAAAGCTGGGAGTGCTTATGCAGTAGACAGTAATGTGGTCATTATAGCTCTGGCACATACATTACGTATTCTCTTACTCATTCCATATGCTGCTGCTGAGTGTCTGGCCCAGGGCAGCTATGTATCTGGGGTCATGTTTCATTATGCTTCTCTATTGATTGTACTAAATACAGGCAGAATTCCTATTAAATTGCAAACTGCTTTGGAGAAAAACTGAGGAGAAAGTGAACCTCTGTCCAAGCTTCTTGCTACCTACAGGTTAGCCCAGAACAACTGTACTGTGGATTTTTATATTTAACCTTCACCCTACTCTTCCTTCTTTCTTTTCTCTCTTTGCACTTCTCTCCAAGTCTTCATGGAAAATCTCAGAGGGATTATGGTAAAACAGTGTTTGAGTTTTGACTGAGTGATAAACACACGTTTCTTACTACCAAATTTCACTTTTCTGTCAGAAGTAAATATTCAGTGACATATTACCTGCTAAAGTAACTTTAGCACATATACATCTATTTTAGAGCTTAATCTAATATTTTCATCCCATCTTTGCACCACCAGTAAAGCTTCTGCAATGTAGAGCTATTCCACCTTGTGGAAAAGAAACCTTAAGGGGTTTCTTTAACTGTCCTTAAAGGTTACTCTATAGCTATCTGTAGGTTTCTGCACTAGTAGCACACAGTGTTACCGGGTATTCGTACATAAGGCATTTTTTTCTTAAGACACAGCACTTTAGCACATAATTATGTTGAAATTTGAACTAATGTAGGTTGTCAATGTGCTTGTTTTGTGGTTTCACTCCTTTTTGATGTCCTTTCATACAGTGTAACATTTGTGTGACTAGCTAGAACTGCATGGCATCATACTGTGACAACATCCAGACACTAGGCTTGGTAATATGCCTCGAGGACATGGAGTTCTATCCTGGAAATACCTGTTCCTCAACATACAAGTGAAAAATTACAAAAGGAGCTATTTGCAGTTCCTCAATCTTACAATAATCAGGGCCTGAATTCAAGCTAAAAGGATACTTATTCTAAAGGAAGACATGTAGTGAATTTAGTTACACAAATCCTGGAAGACAGAAACATTGAAATGAGCATGATGGCACAGCAATCCCAAGGTTTCTTCCAAGCGCTAGCATAGACCTCTAATAGTAGATATCCTTCTACTCGACTGTGAAATTGCAGCCCACTTTTAAATATTATGATGCATAATTTTATAAAGTAAAAATCATGGAAAAAGTCTTTAAAAAATCAAACTAAATAAAACAGAGCTTTTGATACATTCGCTCTGACAAAACAGTCAGGTTTTTTTTTTGTTCCAAGTGTTTTTCCAAAAAACAAACTTTCATCAAGCCTTTTAAAAAAGAAAAAAGAGCAGAAGTTGTTTTATTAAAAAAATCACTGCTACATAAAATTATTTCCTTAAAATGCATTTGTTGCCTAATAATTTGACAGATTCATTGGAAAAATTAATAAATTTTCTTGCAAATGGGTTCATGCATGTTTTTGTCTTTATTAATGCCAGAGAAAAAATAAATTTGAAAAGATTTATCAGCTTCTATATACTAATCCAAATCTCACTGCATTTCCTATTTATTCATCTTGGAAACTAGAGAGAAATGATACATGCAGACTATTCTGATGAATTGTGCATTTGAAAAATTAAGTTGCTTGGCTGTATCAAAATGAAGACTTTTAGGAGTGCTGTAACAAATTCGTGTTTTGGGAGCTCTTATAATTTATAAGCACAGCAAGCATATTTTTTTGTCTTTAAAGTTAGAAAAGAATCTTAGACATTGTAACTACTCATTGTAACAATCACAATAGCTGAAAGTTATTAATATCCTGCCTTTTTTTGTAAAACAGCCTTTTTTTTTCCCTGTATTAAAGGATTATGGTCAAATTTTGTTCTCTCTTCCTGCATTTTAGAAATGGTGAAACTGAACTGAAAACCCTACTGTCTTCCAGTCCCTAGGCAAATGTCTTAGAATGTCTCGCTTTGCCAAAGCAGTGAGAATGAAATGTTATGATTAGAAGAACTTATTGCAGTAACTTCCCAGTCAAAGCAGATGTTTACCTCATACAGTTTCAGCTGAACTGCTACTTTGCAATCATTTGAAATCAAGGATTCCTTTAGATTCAGTGTGTAGGAGGGCAGTTGTGAAAGAACAGGCATTTTATGGCAGTGAAATCCTACCCATTTTTAAGAAATAAACTGTACCGGAATGGATTCTGTGTCACAGACATCTCTCAGGATCAAAGTACAGATGAGGAGAAGCTGCACTTTCATGTGGAAGGACTCCAGCAGGCATTAGTGTTTGGGCAAGTCCTTGTTTTTGTGGAGGTGGTGGTGGGAGGTCTCCATCTCTCTCAAGCTGGAGGCATAAAATCTGTCATATTGACAGAGGCACCTTTGAAGAGGATCCACAGGCTGGCTGAAAGGCCTGGCATGGCCACAGAAGGGACAGCTGCAGGTGGCACAGGAGAGCACTTATTTGAAAATATGAGCATGCCTCAACACACGGTGATTATAGTGTAAAGTTTTGAGCCTAAATATTTATAATTGAGTGTTTCCAAGCTCACTACAAAAAGTGCATGAAGGAAGAAACACTTAGAATATTTTTGGGTCCATCCAGTGAAATGTATTTTAATATATTTAAGCTTTTTATACTTGTACTAAGTAGTATACAGACAGTGAAAATATACTGGGGAGAAAACTGCTTTTATGTTCAGCTCTGAAGGTGAGTAGGAAATGTTTTGAAGTTGTGCTCTTCTGTCAGCTAAACAAATGCATTTGTATTTAAGTTGTGGTTGCTAAACTTCCGAGACATACTTGTAAGGTACTATAAAGTACCAGCTGAGACACAGAACTTACCCTAAGAAAGATCCTTTCTTACTTTTCTTATTTCCTCTGGCAAAGGTATAACTGATTTTCTCCTTTTTAGGAGATGGCAGCATTGCCATCCAGGCAAATGGCAGAAAAGCTTCTGAAAGATAAGCAAGTTTCATTTTATCTCCTTTGAACTTTCTAACAATGAGATGCTCTGTAGAGTGCCCTCAAAAGCTCATTCACAGGACTTTTGTTTTCCAAGTTTCATTTTAAAAGAGACATTTTTCCTTCTACTTAACATGCTGTTAAAAAGATATACTGGGCATGTAGAAGAAAGTTATAATTCCCAAAAAATAATATATCAGCACTTATACATATATAAATGTCGTCATTTAAATATTAAACTCATAAATTAGAAGTAAAATACTGAAATGTATAATGTGCCTTGAAATTTTCCACAATATATACAATAATTGTGTTTAATACCACCTAGTGTCAAGGTGCTCTTGCAGAAACAGAGGTCAGTTCAGGCTGGATGTATTCCTGAACAACAGCATGGGGTACGCTGTAGATTAAAAAAAATCCTTTCTGTTAAGTGTAGTTAAACCCTGGATCAGATTATGACAAGTGTTTGTCATAATTCTCCAGTGAAGGTGATTCAAGAAGAGATTAAGTATCTCTTAGAGATACCTCTGAGCAGGAGGATGGGCTACATGACCTCTTTCAGATCCTTGCAACCTTAAATTTCTATTGTAATTATGACAAATCCTTTTTCTCCTGCTTAAACCTTCTCCCCCACCTGGATTAAGAGATTTCATTTGAACTTCATAGCTGTTATAATTTTAGCAAGTTTAATGCTGTGTGTTCAACCACCGCCCAAATGATTTACCTGGTAGCTTGAGCATGAAGATGAGGAATTTGAAGAAAGCATTTCTGCCTTTGCTGCCTATGCTGGCAGAAGAGATGGAGTTTTTTGTTTTGTTTTGTTTTGGTTTTTTTTGTATATATAATTATATACAAAACCATCTAAGTGCCCTTCAGTGGCATGGCATTAAAATGAACTTGGTTAGTAATTACTGAGGTTGTTGGAGTTACTAGCATTTTTCATTTCTAATTCTGAGGTTGTAACTTCCTCTAAGGAAATCAGAAACAACAGACAAAATTAGGCTAACCCAGACAATTCCAGATATGCAATATGTAGACACCTATATCAGAAATTTCCCAGACCAGTTGTTTTCTTTTCTCAGATGTCAAAAGTCACCAATATAAAGCAAATAGAAAAGTAACAAGACCTAGTTATAAAGAGAATAAATCCCCATCCTGTAAGTNATGGCTATGTTCCATAAACATAGCTACTGTTTACATTAACACAGCCTGAGAAGGTAGAGTCTTCTTCTCTAAATATGAACACTCAGGCAGCTAGGAAAACCCTCATGGTAACATGAGCAGGTTTAGAGGTTTAGAGTCATACATGAAATGTGTGATTTTTACACAAATTGTTCATCCTTTGAATAAAATAAATTAGTGTAATAACCCAACATATTGAGAAACTCTGAAATGGGGGACATACAGCTTTCCATTCTACAGGTTATAATATAGTCATGAAGATGCCACAGATTTTTTTTGTTTTGGTTTAATTTACAGTGGCTAATTTACAGAAACTGTAACTTTTCCCTCTCAGCTGTGATTTCTTATTTTAATTAAAAAGCTTTAAGAATTTGATTTCATAGACCTTATGGAGGCAAGGGTGGGTACTAAACACTCTACAGATGAGGTATTGTAGTTAGAGACTTAATTTATGTGCCCCGGAGATAAAAGATCATCCCATAACTTCATTCCGTGACTATCTCATAGGCTGTCACATCATAGTTGTGCTAGCTGTCCATGATTTCCCAGTGTTCACCAAATAAGAGGCAAACAAAATTACTCTGGGTGATGATGGCACTTGGCAGACCCATGGTGAAAAATGTACAGATTTTTCTGCATGAAGTTTTACTGTGTTCACAGAAATATCTTCATTTTGTCATAATCCTTAACAGTAACCTGTCACTACACACATAAGTGTAAAGTATTCACATCTGAATAATTGTAAAGAAAACCTGTGTCACTGCAAAACACCAGCCACACTGGAAAACTGGTAATAATTGTTTAAGAGTGTGGGAAAAGCTTACTTTGAATAAGCACAAAACAGCATATTGAAGCAGGCTGTGTCAAAAGGATGTCTCAGTAACCACTTATACATGTACCTGCCAGGTAGGTAAGTCTAAATATTGTTGCTGTGTAGAAAAACAGTTCTCCCTAAGCCTGCCTAAAATATGTTATTAATATGTTATTGGGATTAAGACATCCTCTATATGTTGATTTTTACTTAGACCAATGACACTTAAATACCCTAGCTGGTGTTAGAACACTAGGAATGTGCAGAGTTATGTTCCCCTCAAACAAGACCATCAACATTCAGCAGATCTCCATGAAGGCAAACACACAACCATTAACCTAGTGTTATCTCTGCTGTCCTATTTCTTTCCAACCTAAACTGGTATGTAAGAAAACAAAGCTAATTATTGATCTTTTTCCTGTGGTCTAGATTTGATTCTTGTATCCCAGGAAACCAGAGGCATGAGGAGTCCTCCAATCCAAATACAGTGAGTAAGAAAATTTACAAGTGCATTCAGAGAGTCAGCATTTCACATATCCCTTATCCCATGGGGCTTTGTTCTGAGGGCTGAACAACATAGGAATTTATCTTACAGTTGATATGTCTTTTGGTGTGAAATTCGTGTTGCATGTGAAGCTGTATGTTAAAGATCAGTCAGCCTAGTGACAGCATAACCTTCTTCTGCTGCACAATCAATAACAGATATGGTACAGTATTAATATTATTATTAGATACAGTGCAGTATTATTTGCTGAGATAAATATTCACAGATCATAGTTTAGTGCTTTACTAAGGAATCTTATTAGTCCAAATGGACAAACATAGTACAGTGTGTTGGTCCAAGGATGTGATTTATTAGCTGAGAGCTTTTCCACATTTTTATCTCTTCTTTTGCCATTTACAAAGCTCAGCAGTTTGCATTGAGTAATAATATATCACTTATAAGATAAGATCGTTCCTTTTAATGAAACTCCATCAACATTTCAAAGATTTCTCTGGAAAATTGATTTCTGTTGGGTTACAATTTCTGACATTCTTTCTTAGCCCCTTTGTGGATATAAATCTTCAGTTTGATTTTCATCTAAGCTTCTTCTTTGTGGCTTTCATTTTTCTCTCTGCTTCTAGAGTATGCCAACAGGAATGCATTTCTAAATGATGCACTTTTCTGCAGAAGATGTAGATTTCAACTAGATAGAAAAAAAAAGTGATTTATCTCTTGCAAGAAACTCTCTGGTCTTGCCCAATATATATATGATTCTGTGACATGTTGCTCCCCAGATTTTAGATCTGTACTTAGTATTTTTATAAGATCATATCTATCCAAAGTAAAGTGCAAATGTTTATCAGCCCTTATAAAGCCATTGGTATTGGACAGGACAATAAATGTTCTATGGAACACCAATAATAAAATTATTTTTAAAGATTAATGATATGCTTCTAACAGAAGAAAGCATATTATCAGAAATTCAGCATATATGAATTCTCATATGTACTCATTCCTTCTTGTCTGTCACTTAATAAGGCCCTTGCAGGGTGAAGTGCAGCAGGCTCACCTCATCCTGAAGTGTCCTGAAGAGCCCTGTCCAGAAGTCAACCCAGTCCTTTTCTGTGATGCCCATCAGGAGCAACTCTACATATTCATTGTACCCTCCTTTTAGTCTGTAATTATTCCCAAATGCATTTAGACCCTTCTCTTTTCCCTCAAAAACTGTAACTGAGATATGGCAACCTGTCCTTTTAATTGCTTATTATATCACCTTATCCCCTCTTCAGGCAATTTTGCCTTAATTAAGGAAATACAGTCACTTACCCATCATGCATTCTCCAGAACCCCACTGGGTGGCCAATGTGCACAGTGTGCATGCTGCTGTGGGCCAGCTCAGAGTTTCCCACCTCAGCTGCAGAGCTCCCCTTTCCAGCCCTTACTGGGTGGCTTTGAATCCCACTTTGCACAATGGGCCTGTGCACAGTGAAGCTTGGTCTGGGGGAGCTGCAGCACTGTGAATCTCATCTCTTCATGGAATCATACAATATTTGAGTTGTGAGGGACCTTTAAAGGTCAGCTATTCCCTTCAATGAGCAGGGAGATCTTCAGTTAGATCAGATTGCTCAGAGCCTGGTCCACCCTGACCTTGAATAAGCCCCAAGGATGGGGTATCTTCCACCTCTCTTATAAACCTGTTCCAGTGTTTCATAACACTCAGGATAAAAAATTCCTTCCTTATATCTAGTCTCAATCTGCTCATTTTAAGTCCTGGGACAGGAAGGTCTTCCCAGAACCTTCTGTGCTTGAGGCTGAACACTAGGTCACTCAGATTTTCTTCACAGGAAATGTGCTCCATCCTTCTTGTCATCCTCTTCTGTAACTACTCCAGCATTTCCATGTCCTCCCTGTGCTGGGCCCCCAGAGCTGATGCAGCCCTGCAGGTGGGGTCTGAGCAGAGCAGAGCAGAGGGGCAGAATCCTCTCCCTGGCCCTGCTGCCCACGGGGCTCTGGATGCAGCCCAGGACACGTTTGGCTCTCTGGGCTGGCAGTGCCATGGCTGGGTCATGTCTAGTCTCTCAGCCAGCAGCACCCCCAGGTCCTTCTGGGCAGGGCTGCTCTGATCTGTTCATCTCCAGCCTGTGTTGATGGTGGGGCTTGCCCCAACCCAGGTCCAGTCTTACTGGACCTCATGAGGTTCACATGGCTCCATTTCTCAAGCTCTTCCAGTCACACTGAACAGTGTCGTGTTGCATTTTCTGTGATGTAGCTCCAGCTATTGCCCAGACAAGCCCCTTTGAAAATCCTAGTGGTAGTGCTTGTCAAAATCTGTTAAAATAAATGTAATAAATACTTTCCTGAAACTCCAATGTCATAATGTTCTTCAGTAATTTCATTTTAAAGACCAGAGCAATGATTAATATTTCCTGTCATTTCAGGTTTTTTCCATCTCAAACCTAGCTATTCAAAGCGAAAATCATTTTTATTATCTTCAGCTAGGCCACCATTAAAGATGCTTTTTTGGAATGGGAGTCTTCCTGGTTAATCACCAATATGATGATGAAAGTGATACATCAGCCACATATCATATTCAAAATGGAGAAGCCTAGTTCCCAGGATCAATAAAAATTTTAAAGTCTGATTTCCTGCATGACTGCATGTTTCTGAAATACCCTAAACTGGTTCCTAAAAGATGTGTATGGAGAAACATATTTCTACTATTTCTCATAGATACTCTTGAATTAGACTGGAAATTGCTCATGGTATAAGTAACCATACATAGAAAGCAATGCCAGCTTTGCAGCCCGCATGTGGAATTTTCCTGATAATATTTTTGAAACTGGGTCACTTTTATGTAAAGTGCTAAATATTTAAATTCAAACTTAATCCTTGAAGTGTGCTAATTCTGTCTTTTCAAGAATTTGATAGCACTTGCAAGGCAAACTCTAAAGACTATTAAAGCTAAAAACTACCAGAATTAGGAGAAAAAAAGAAAGTAGATCCCTAATACAAAAATAAATGGAATTTATGGCAAACTGAATATTATCTTTTTACTCCAGTATAGAGTTGCACTCGGTGCATATCAACAGTTTCATATTTGAAATTGAACTCCATGCACAAGGAGAGATGAAAGATGAATTGTTGCTGTTCTTCATTTGCCCAGGTTAAAACAATAATATATTCATAAATAAGCATCATATTTTTACACTGAAAGGAATGGTGTAGGTTAGTTAGATTAGCTTTGACTTCAGAATACTATAAAATCTGAAATCATAGTAATTGAGGACAATTTATTCCTTGTGTTATATACCATTTTTCTGTCACTAAAAGGCAAGGAGCATGAAAAGAAGGTGACAGGAGGAGCTCTGGAAGAGGAAGAAAAATAATTCTTTTTTAAGGGGAGAATACAGCAGATCTAGGGTCCTTGTTCATACAATCTATGAAAGTAATTTTGTTTAGTAGAGAGGCAATAGTGTGATGACTTTACTCTAAAAGGCATAAATAGAAGAAAGATGTAGAATAGTTTACTGGAATGTATTTCTTAACAGTTTAAGGAAATAAATAACAATCAGCATCTTCAAAAATGATATATCTTTAATTTTTAAAAGTTTAAAATATTTAAATTGCAGTGGATTCCCTGGATTGACCAAAGTGATAATATTTACCATGGCAATGATAAATTTTGAGGAAGTGCCACTCCTAACAGTGAATGCCAGTTCTCCTTTCACTTGGTAAAAATATTTGGCATCAGTGTAACTTAGGAAGACATGGCATATCCCAAGAAATGATTCAGAGAACCTTAAAACAATCCATTTACTAGTTAATATTTTAGGAAAGGATTTGAGAGACTTGTTCTTTTTTATAAGAAAAAGATATTGAATTTTAAAGCTGAAAAGTGGGGTATGATCTTGGATACATGAAAAGAAATCCTCTTTTATAGGTGGAGAAGAAACTGTCATTGCCTTGTAGCTTAAAATTATTCTGAACATTCTTGTGCCCTAGATTTTTCCTCAGCACTCAGTATATGTTTTGAGATTCAAGTTGTTCTTTCTGATAATCAGAAATAATGGAGGTATCTGCAGTAACTTTATACAATGCAATTCTATGAGTTTCAACAGTCCTTTGGCACTCCAAACACTAAAACTATTAAAAGGCATAGGAAAAAATACCACGAAAGGTACAAAGATTCCTTTCTTCCCTTTGCATTTTTGCCTGTTAACTGGCTACATAGGCTTAGTTTTGTTTATTTCCTTACAGGAACAGTATGTGTATACAAAGCATAATTATTGGTACCTGAAGATTACTCATTGCTATAAGAGTGTCCGTGGGACTTGTTCCAGCAGTGACACCTAGGATCCTGTGCTGTTTCATCTGTTTTTACAGAAGTTTGTGGATGTATGGCTGGAAAAGCAGGGACATGTACACAATCCTGCTTTTAGCCTAAAGGATGAGTAGAAGCTGAAATGTCCTTGAACTGTTCCTTAGATGGGATAAGGAGGAAGTAAATTTTGGAGCAATACCTGTAACAGGAATCCAGACAGGATGCATTGACCATAAGTTGGAGAAGGCTCACAGCATCCAGCCACATGGACAGAGCTTCTAAGCCCATTATGTGTACTGCAAGGACGCATGAACACTACGGTTTAACCAATGGTGTTCAGAGCTAGGTGCATGATATGCTTAGCACAGTATAAATGTATGTCAAATAACTGAGTAAACAAGCAAGATTTTTAACTCATATTGAGTGCTGTCTTGACTCTGGCTGATTCCCCGGCCAAGAAAAATTGTTGTGAGGTTTTCAGCTCTGGGTGGCATGGTGAGCAGGGAGCCTTCTGGTCTGGGTGGTTGTGCCAACAGTGTTTCCAGCAGGCACGCTGGAGAGCATCCTGGTGAGCACCCAGGAGAGCAAACCCCTGTACCTCAGGGTTTAGCTGTGAGCTTGGCTCTCAGCCATCCTCTCTGAGACACAGGGACTGTGTTTAGACATCTCCCCTGCTGCAGGGCAAGACTGCTCTCCAGGCAAGCTCGTTCATGGAGGCACTTACTCAGAAAGTCCCTCAGGAGATTCACAGTTTTGTGATGCTGTGGGGATTATGTTATGTAAGATGACCACTGTACCAGAAAAGGTGTATTGACTTTTAGAGCATGCAAACCAGCACTAACTAGCCTATCCACTTTATGTAAATGCATCTTTTTTACAGACCTTTATGCTCACTAGTACCTAAAATCTCTGCCATTTATTTAGGGATCTTATTTTTTAAAAGTTTTATAAAAATACAAACAAATTTGACCAATGCATTACACATATAGAATGCAATCATTTGTATGCCACTGTCACAACTCACAAGATACAAGCCAAGTGCCAGTCCCTACTTTTTCAACAAATGTGCATAAAAATATATATATTGTTTTATTTGTTTAACACAGGATGTGATTCTTTACCCAAGAGACAATTATATCACAATAATAAATGGATTACACAGAAGTGTTTATTAACAAAAAAAAGGTAATCTCTTCCTAAATTCCCTTTTTTCCTGACCTTTGACAGATTTGGAACAAGTCTTTGGAGTATGCATACCATTAATGTTTTAGGAAAGCTTCTGATGTTCTGTGATGTGGAGAGGTTTCTTACTGCTTTGTGAACAGCCTAATGATACTAAGATATGTGGTATTCCAACAGCCCAGTACATAGGTCATGGATCTTTATATCTTCATAGTGACTGCAGAGGGGCCATGTCACATCCCTGATAACTTTTTTTGCAGATACACCTTTCAACAGAGATACAATTCTGCTCTGGTCTTCTCTGAGGAATGAATTAATGACAACAGTAGGACTGTCAATATTACCTAAATCAAGCACAGCATTAAGATTATTCTTTGCTAAAGAGACATTCAAGGAAGGTGTGATGGTTTCAGAAATTCTAAAAATGCAGGCTTGTGTTCTGTTCTCATCAGTACAAATCCCCCTCTGTTGTGTTGGTAGGTTAACACTGTGAACATTACCTGTGTAACCAAGTACAGAATCTGACACAAAATCCATAGAACTGTTGTACTGTTAGGGTCTGTTGAAGGTCTGGTCTACTGTATGTGAAAGGAGATTTGGACAGATGTTTGTGTGTCTATTGTTAAGTGTTTCAAGTTTGGCAATCAAGCCACTATACAGGTTTTGAGATAAATTGGTCTGTGTAAAAGATTAAATGGTGCAACTTTGGTAAGAGAAACAAGAGGATTAACCAAAGGCTGTTGGAACAGGAAATCAGAAGCTTCAGAAAGTGTACAGATATCTTCTAGTGCTTCTGCACACAGGATTTCTGCAGTTTGTTGTCTCCAGAAAACTACAGCCCGAAAGAGCTCTTGTTGAAGTCGGATTTTTTTAATGGTAAACCACAAAAAGCATCTTTGATGTTTACAGTGGGAATCAAGATCAGAGTTGATCAGACAGCTGCTGACAAGCTCCCCTGAAAACACAGCACAATGAGGTTGCTATAGTCAAGAAGGTATTTTTGGTTCCATTAGAATGAATCTGTTTTGTTTTGTACAATATAAGGAAACGATTCTATAAAGTGGAGCCTAGAAAGTTCCATTTCCTGCTTTCTGCCCTTGGTTAGATATCCATGATAATGAGTAACAATCTTTGTGAATAAATAACTCTCTCCCTAATATACCATTAATGTACTTTTCATTAATTACATGTTGTTGAAAGGTAATAAAGAATTTTCCGAAAAGCTTGCTTCTATCACACTCTTTGCTTAGAATAAAAGAGGAAAATTGAACAAGAAGCCTATAAAAGCAGCAGGGAAACACTGAAAACTTCCCCATCTCTTCTTTTCTAAAGCTCTGTAGATAATTGCTCAGTGGACACAATTTCACAACAAATGAACAAAATATCCCAAACAAGTATCAGTAAGTATAATAAAACCATCACTGTGATTGACTTGGATTTTCCCTGTGTTACAAGAGGTCTAATATTAGTAAAAATCCAATATTTGTGTAGGATATGAAGAAAAACCTAATATTTACCCTTGTCAGAGCTAATCAGGACTTACACAATGTCAATCCGTAGATTTTGAAATATCCAGGGATAATTGCCTGGAAAAAGATGGACTTGTTGCAAAATTCAGGAGCTTTTTAGGGCGAGAGTGTTCTCTTTAGACCATGTCAGGAATCCATGCAGTAAATGGTAGAGCCACTGAGTTATTCCAATGCAGTTTCACAAGTAATTGCTTTGTAAAAGAAATTGCAGTGACAGATTAATGTCAGGAACATATCACTTTTGATAATGCCTTCCTATTTTGAAAAATGCTGCTTTATCTCTTTCAACTTTGAAAAACATCATTGGTTATTCACAAATACCAGTTATAAAATCTTCAAATCTTATGCACAAAAGAAGTAGGACCACACTGTAGCTGCTGAAATGCTATTGGGGCAGGAAGGAGGGTGATTTAACTCCTGTGTGCATGAAGTATACAATTGGCCCTGGTCATGCAGATGGATTTTTGCAATGACTTTTCTGTTTTGTATGGACTCAGAATACCTAAACCTGCCAGATATTTTTAGGCCAAGAATTACAAAAATAAGCTTGTGTGCACATACTTCAGTGGAATTTTGTTGACTAAGAATCTTTTAATTGAAAGGCCTTTATTTTCTGCAGTGATTTTTCAGGTGTTCCACTTTTTTCACTCAGAGGTCTGTAGCTCTTGAAGCTTCATAGGAATGAAGCTTGACAGTATCTGTTTAAATATAGCCATATAAACACGTAAGTCAGCCTGTTGAAATGATGCTATTTCTTTTGAATTCTTCATAAAAACATTGTTACAGAATAGAGCTATAGAAAGTGTTTTGGCAGCTGCAGCAGCAATGTTTGAAGCATCTTCATAATTAGTGTTATCCACACCTTATTTACGATTTAGATTCACTGAAATTTGCTGCCAAATTAACAGCTTTTGCTCTCTTGGGGCTTTTAAAATAACATGGTCCAGCACACAATTTTATTTCCAGCTTGCCTCCATCCTCTTTTTATTTTTTTATGTATTTAATGAGCCTGATTATTTGCCTACGTTTTTCAGACTT